>JAKSZT010053928.1:7220442-7240391 GCA_026826555.1 Tolypeutes matacus
CCCCCCCCCCCCCCACCCCCGGTTGTCTGCTCTGTGTCCATTTGCTGTGTGTTCTTCTGTGTCTGCTTGTCTTCTCTTTAGGTGGCACTGGGAACTGATCCTGGGACCTTCCAGACTGGGAGAAAGATGCTCAATCTCTTGCACCACCTCAGTTCCCTGGTCTGCTATATCTCTTATTGTCTCTCTTCTGTGTCTCTTTTTATTACATCATCTTGCTTTGTCATCTTGCTGTACCAGCTCTCAACATGGGCCAGCACTCCTGTGTGGGCCAGCTTGCCTTTCACCAGGAGGCCCCGGGAATCAAACCCTGGACCTCCCATATGGTAGAAGGGAGCCCAATCACTTGAGCCACATCTGCTTCTCCACATTTTATGTTGATCAGAATTTTTATCAAGGTGTTAAAACCAACTTTCAGTTTTGAATCAATAGCTTACTCCTGAATTTCAACTCTGTCTAAGTGTACTCCTGAAGAATAGTAATCCAGAATATATGTGTTAAATGTCTGTCTGTCTAAACTGTCAAATTAATGCTTAACTGCATTTATACTGCTCAAGTATTCCTAACTGGTTGCTGTTTACTAATAAAAGTGTTTTCCAAGAACGAGCTTGCATATTATAGGCAACACTGATTCCAGAGAAGATCTTAAAAGCAGTAAAATCAGAGATGTGAAATGATGGAGAGCTTGGAGACAGCCCGTACCAAAGGAGTAAGAATTATGAGTCAAATTAGTGTTTTGTTTATGTTTCTGTTGGTGTGGTTTAACGCTTTTTGTGTTTGTCTGTTTATTCAGTGTATATTTTCATACCTCTAGATGGTAATATTAACATGAAAATTCTTAAAAGAGCTCTAATCATATGGCCAGCTATATTGGTAAATGAATATAGTCCAACTTAGAAAAGCCAAACAGGATAAAAAGTCACATAAAATCTGAATAAAGAAGCTGTTTTATCCTGAATTCTTCCATATCTTTCCCTCCAGGGTCTTCTCCTAACCTTGACTGAACTCCAGTAAAACCAGTTGAGAAAACTAAGAGGGTGGGCTGGGTGTGGAAAGATGAGCGAGATGTGAGTTTAGCCTAGAATTCTGTCTACTAGGCCTGGAAATTAAAATGGTAGGGACAGAGAGAATATTACAGAATAAACTTTCTTTTGTATAGTCTGTCCTGTAATTCCCCAATCAAATTTTAACAGCTTTTGAGATGACAGTAATAATCCAATGTCCAAATTTCAGTAATAAAGAAAAAGTCCTTGAAAGCTATGAAAAGAGTTTTCTAAATTATGATAAACAAATTAAATAATTATAATTATTCCAGACCCTGGCAATCAGTATATTTTTAAAGTTATTCACAGTTTTAGAATTTTATTAAGAAAAAAAGAGGTTTTAGCCTCCAATGGGGGAAGGAAGAAAAAAGACCATCTCTGCATAAGCTATAATGGTTTCAATTTTATTTAACTTGGGTGTATTCTCCCTAGGTTTATAGGATACTAATAAAATAAATTAACATTATATGTGCTAATTTTTTAAGATGATGAAAATTTTAAGCTTTTGGTTAATAAAATTATCACAAACCTCTTTTTAAAAAATTGTTTTTGCCTAAATGGAATGAATAGTTTGTTTTTTTTCTTCACAGAAGAGAATGAGGGATGTGAGACTTAAATGAATATAGAAAGAAGTAAGGTTTGTGGAAGCAAATTCACAGTCAATGCTTACTAAAATTTGATGAATTTGTTTATGGGATTGTGTTTTTTTCCTAAGATGGCTGATTTTCATAAAATCAGGGTGGAAATATGTAAGACAAGACTTGAATGACTATAGAAAATTGTAGACAGTATTGTAGAAGGTAGCCTTACGTAAGGGAATGTGTTTTGTAAAGGCGAAATTTGTCTTAAGGTAAAGTAACTAGTTTATATGGTTATGGTTGGTTATAGGCAGTTTGTAAATGCATTTTCTAAACTGAAAGATTATAATGTAAGTGACTGATTCCAAGAAATCATTATTAAGTAGAAATCTAGGAGTAATAACAAAAAGTAACTTATGGTTAATTATAAGAAATTTGTAAAAGCATTGTCTAAACTGAAGTAAATACATGGCTAATTCCAGGAAGCCATTATTAAATAGAAACCTGAATTGACATTGATAAAAAGTAACTTTAAACAGGGAAACCTGTCAGAGGCCACCTCAGTCTGCATATTAAAATGGTGGTATGGGGAAGATAATCTTGATTCTATTGGGAATCTTAGATTTTCATAAAATAATGGAGAAAGTAGTTTTTCCTGTATTACTAAAGTAAAATACCTGTTAATGAATGTAATCATGGTAAAGGTGTAAAAATAAAAAGTAAAGTACTAAAATAGTTACGTTCATCTGATGTTATAAACTACATTGGAAGTATTTAGAAAGTGTATAAAAATAAGCGATTGACTTCAGTATTGTCAGGCTCTCTTGTGCATTCAAACTGGGCATTCAGTACACTGCATGGTTCCACTCCATTTGAGTTATTGACTAGGTCACTGACCTCTAAAACAATAAAGGTATCTACTACATCTCTGGTTATGTTCCTGAAGTGGATGGAGAGTACATTGCAGTTTCAGACTCTTGCAGCAGTTGGCGATGGCTCAATATGGCCAGATTTACAATGGACATTGCCTCCAAACTGGCTGTGTTTCGTAGTGCTTGAAGGGCACTATGCACTAGGCTGGTGAAACATTGGAGCTTCTCTCCAAGGGCCAATGGTGCTGCAGCATGCTGGCTGTGTGAAGGACATACCAAGTGGAGCAATAATTACTAGAGTGATGTTGAGTAGAACATGTATGGTTTTGCAAATCTGGAGCATATATCTAATAACTGCATCTCAAAAAGGAACTTGTGCATTGATTAGTGCATTGAATAGTATTAAGTACTGTACCTATATACCTGATGAATATAATAATATCTCTTCTATTCCAGATCATATGCAGAAGGATATTAAACATGTTAAAAAGTCTTTATAAATTTAATTCATTTTCTAAGTAATTAATGAACATGCCTATAAGATAAAAAGAATGGCTCTTTTAAGTATTGTCTTTATTTTGCTTGCCATATGCTTATCTTGTTGCCTGTATTGTCTTTGTGAGTTTATGTTTGGGGCAGTGCCTCTCCTCCTACCTCTTCTAGCTGTACTTGGCATAACCACCGCTGAGGGAACTGGAGACTGGCAGCTTCCTAGACAGCATGTGAAACTTACTAGCTAAAGCCCATCAGCTTTGGAAGGATGTGGCCTCTGGCTTTTCTTATTCCCATGGTCCAGTATGGGCCCCCTTTTTGGGACCGCTTACTACCATTTTCTTCATCCTTTTAGTAGGACCATGTATCTTCAAAATTCTAAGTTTATTTCTTCCAGAATTAGTGCCTTCCAGAACAAGGTATTCGTCATGTGGGGATTTCATCCATTTCCAACCACAGTGCCAGATTCGCCTTCCCTCATCCTCAATAGAATAGCCAGAGAATTTCTCACTTTTTCAGGCAGGGTCTTCTGCCCCTAACCAGCAGGAAACAGCTACAGAAGAATGACCATCGCCCTTCAGCTCCCCTTTAACAATAAGGTATGAATTCTCTGAGGGGGGAGTTGAGGCAGGTTAGTATAGGAAACAGGGAAGGCAGCTCGTCAGAATAAAGCCTGCTAAAGACCCTGGTCATAAGACCAGTTTGAAAGCCCCATACTACTTTATCTAGTAATGGAAATGTTGCTTGTATACTGTTAGACCTCTTATTGTTCCCTATAAACATCTTTCTTTTTGCCCATAGCACCCTAGCCAGTACCTTCCTGCAGTGGGCTTCAGCAGTAATCCATTCCCACAATCAAACCCAACATTGGGTTTGCACAGACTTACCATCCTTGGGTGCTACTGGCCTTCCTTGGACCGTAAGTCCTGCAAATTGGACAGTGTGGAACACCTCGCTGGCATGGCAGAATATGACCCATTGACAAGTTTAGAACAAGACTTTCCCATTTAAAACTGAGATTCAGCTGCTGTCTTTCAGTGAGACTCGTAAATGTATTTATATATTTTTTCCCTTGTAAGCGAACAGGTGAATAAGCCCAGACCTTTATTAGAATATGCTGTATATAATGATTTAGGATGGTTAACAGCTGAGTCTGTCACCATAGCTCGCATAGCTCCTTTCTGCATGGAACAACAAGAGGGAATCGGTGATGTAGGGTGGTTACCCCCTGAGTTGTGTAATTTTACTCTCAAGGCTAGATATAGAGTAAAGCGCGCCCCCTGGTGGTTCTACCCATTGGCCATTTTTTGTGCCAGGTGATGCTACAGTTGTCGCTGAAAAGCACATAACATCTTTAACTGTTGTCTCTAATACTGTTGCTGTAGAATGTGGATGCAATGCTTGTCCTGTGGTCAACGTAGGCTGCTACATGGGGGTGGATTGTGGGGACTCAGGGCCCCCCATAAGTCTTCAGTATGTAGCTGCCTGCATGACCTAGGCATAAGTTGAAGGTTAACAACCCTCCCCAGAGGAAAGAGAATGTATAGATGTCATGGTAAACTATAATCTTCCCAAAGCAGTAAACGTCCTTGGTAAATGTCCTTCCTATGAGCATAGTGAAAATATCACCACACCCCGTGTGTATGCTTCACATGACCCTAGCAGGAACTCTGTTTTCATACCCTATGGAATGTCCTTGATCTGGAGCCTCTTATATATCACCCCTCATTTTCTCATCTTTTTACGGATTGTTCCCCATAAACATCTTTCTTTTTGCCCATAGCGCCCTATGGACTTCATTCATTCTTTGACCCATCACTGTCAAAGATTCTCTCCTGTTTGTGAGTCCCAATAAAGCTTACGCCTGACTAAATGCCAGGTGTGTTCTTCGGTCTTACGGCCTCACCAACTCGTGTCCTTCAGGAGTTGGGTTGTAACACTGGGACTACTTATGTAGTATGTTATTTAAACTAAGAAGTACCTTAGTGGAAAGCCTGATCCTGTAGTATTCATGAAGCCCTGTGGAAATTCTAGGAGACTGAACTAATGATAACAGTAATAGCAGCTAACATTTACTGAGCATGTACCACGTCTAACACTCTGCTACATATATGCTACATACATCATCTCCTTTAAGAAGCCCATATTTTGAAATATTCTTATTAACTACATTTTACTGAGGAAATTAAGAACAGCAAGCTTAAATATCAATCAGAGGTTACGTAGTACTAAGTGGCAAAGCCTGGATTCAGTTTTGTCCGAACTCTTCACCTCTACCCTAAATTGCCTTCCAAGAAGAATTAAGATATCTGTCCTACTTGGAGTATTTCTACTACAAAGGAGGAGTAAGAGTAGAACTATCTAGAACAGAATCATCTAAGAGTGTATTTCCCAATCTTGGAAAATGTTTAAATGCTAAATGTTAAAATTCTGTTTAAAGGGAAAAAATTCTTACAGATCCCTGGGTTGACCTGAAATAAGTTTACTATATTGTTTTTAAACACAAATCTAGGTATAAACTCCTATGCACAGAGCTCTTATTCAACTAAAAAATCAAAATAAGTATGTACACAACCCCAAAGCCAATAAAAATTCAAAATAACTGTACTAGAATGTGACTGCTGATGCTTAACTGAAACTAAATGGCGGCTCTCATTATGAACAAGATACTGACCACCACTTACAGGTTCTTTTGACTTCAGCCCATCTGTGCCATTGTATGCTATGTATCATCTCAATCCTTCACCATTTTTCTCTATTCAAGCTACTGCAGAATTTTTTTTTTACAGTGTGCTGTATACTCAGATGCATCATTTACATATTACATCTGTGCTGCTTGTTGCCAACAAGATCATAAAAGTAAACACAGGCACTGAAATCAAGTAGCAGTTACACCTGCGCTCCTATTGATTTTACTTTTAGATTATTATCATAATAAAAGAAGAATTTTTAAAATTGCCATAGGACATTAATTTGAAAAATCCTGTTTTAAATGGCCCAGTGGGGGATTGTTCCTGAAAAGCATGGGATTGGGATCTATTGTAATGACCTTCAGAAGAGTAAAATGAGGTTGTGGTCCATGTTTTAGCTCTTTGTCAGCACTAAAATGTTTCTCTTTTATAGGTGTTAGAAGTATTATGGTTCTAGCCACCCTGTAAGAGTCTTAACAAAGCAATATTTACTTCTCATTGTTACTGTATTAGTGTCTTTGTTACTAGGTGATGTGGGTTAACAAATTGAGCAGACCTAATTACTAACCAGTACTTCTGTCTTCCCCTCCTCTTGTTTGAATTAAACCCAGACTTCATCCACATCAAGTCCATCAGCCCCCTTAACCCCTCCTTCTCTGCCCACCCCTTTGTGTGTGTGTTTTTTAACTAGTCAGCCTCCTGATTGTCAGTTCTATTCTCCCTCAATTCCACTATCCTAAATCACCATTATTTTCTGTTCAATCAGCCTGGACAGGCCCAATCTAGACCAAACCAAATATTTTGCCCCCAGGCTGCAGGTGGTAGCAGGAATTATATAACTGTTCTATCAGTTAGGTTACTTTTGGTTACAGATAACATAAAACTCAACTCAGATTGGCATGCATAAGAGAATGTATTGAATCAATAACTGAAAAATCCAGAGGTGGAACTGGCTTCAAATGAAATTTAATCCAACTGCTTAACGATGGAAACTACCTTCTTTTTATCTTTCAATTATGGTGTCTAGCTTCTTTCTATTTTTCTTATATCTTGTATCTTTTATCTCAATTTTCCTTCCTTGGAGAGGGCTTCATCTTAAAGTTCTACTGTGCCATCATAAGGCCAGGCCCACTTATGGGTTCAAGATGGCTTTCAATAGCTTGAAGGGCTATTTGCGTCCTCTTTCATGAGTAACAGGGACATAAAATCACCTTTTGTCCCCAAATCTCTAGTGATAGACCTAAGATGCAGTCTGTTGGATAGATTTAGTTGTATGTTCACCTCTGTACCAATCACTATGCCCAGAGGTTTGCAGTGTGCTGATTGGTTTGGTGCAGGTTATGTGGGTCTACCCTGGCTTCTCTGGAAACTCACAGAAACTCACAGATCCCAAGTACATGAGCTACTGGAAGTGGGGAGTGAGTGCTGGGGAGGTGTGATATTGTTTATGAATTCCAAAAATAGATAGTGGATTGTGTTTGTAAACTGGTCTGTCCCTCCAGGCATACTAGATTATATTGGATTCAGAGGTTTCACTTTTACTTGATTAAATAATGATTGAGGCTTTGATTGGGCCACATCAGTAGGAAGTTGAATCCCCATCCCCTTGGTGGGTGGGGACTCACAGAGAAACCACAGCAGAGGAGGGAGGTTGAGTTTTTAGCTGGAGCCTGGAAAGTAAGCACACAGAAGAGCAGAGCAGCTGAGCCTGGAGAGAATTGAGCCCCAGGGAGAGAGACGGAGCCGGTTGCCTGATAGTCTACATCTGGCCTTGCGTAGAGAGCAGGGCAGCTGAGCCTAGAGAGAAACAAGCCCCAGGAAGAGAGGAACCCAGGAAGCCTGAACTCTTGGCAGATGTTGGCAGCTGTCTTGCTCCAACACATGGCAACAGACTTTGGTGAGGAAAGTAACTTATGCTTTATTGCCTGGTAACTGTAAGCTTCTACCCCAAATAAATACCCTTTATAAAAGCCAACAGATTTCTGGTATTTTGCATCAGCACCTGTGATGGTTAGGCTAATGTGTCAACTCGGCCAGGTAATTGTGTCCTGGTGTTTGTTCCAGCAAGCACTGGGCTAATTGTAATACAAGAACATTTATGAACTTCAATCACCAGTGAGTTTACTGCGTGGATGGCTGATTACATCTGCATCAATCAGGGATATTACATCATCAATGGGTGGCGCTTTTATCCAATCAGTTGAATGACTTAAAGTGGAAGTGATTTCAACATTCAGAGAGAATTTTCCAGCTCGTCGTTGGACAGGCAAACTCTCCCAGAAACTCATCAACGACTTTTCATCGGACTTTCATCAGAGCCACTGGCTTGCAGCCTGCTTGTGGAACCTGGACTTGTGCATCCCCACGGTCGCGTGAGAGACTCTTTTAAAATTATTGACAGATATTTCCTGTTGATTCTGTTTCCCCGAGAGAACCCTGACTAATACAGCACCCCTTTAGCTGACTAGTACAGGAGCAACCAATAAATGATCACTAATTTGACTGCAATGTCAGATAGGCCATTTCCTCCAATATTGTTAGTTTCCTTTCCCGTGCTTTCCTGTTCCTCCTGTCCTCAGGTGCTTTCTCTTTCAGCCTCTTACTTCACAAGAAGAGAACACTGGGAAAGGATTCTCTCAACCATCCTCCCTTCCATTTTAACTCACTTATTCTTAGCCATCCTGACCCATTTCAGAGAATGAGATTGTTCTTGACACCTTACATGGCTAAAATGTTCTCTGTGTACTTATTCTCCTTCTCTTCCTTCCACTTCTAGAAATTTGCTCCATCAACAATTCTCTCTCTTTAAAGAATCTTCAGTCTTTTCTTACAGCATTGGGTTTTCTCTCATCTTACAAAGATACTCAAGATTCTTTGCAGCTTACCAACTACCTTTCTTTGACCCAGGTGATACCTCAAGATATAGCCCCACTTCTCTCTTTCCTCTCCATCGCCTGTCAGAATTGTCTACACTCACATCTCAGTTTCCCCACTGCCCTTTTTATTCCTCAATTCTCTGTACTTTGCTGTCAGAGCCAGGATTGAAATCACTTTGATAAGGGGACACCACTGATTTCCTGTATTTCCAAAACCAATTCTTTATTTTAGCTTCTCATCTTTTAATATTCTTTCGTATTTGATCCCATAACTGGCTCCTCTTCCTCTACTTGCCTCCTAAATGTCAGTATTACCATGGTTTCCATCTGTTACATTTTTTTTTCTTGATCATTTCCTCATGACTTCAACTACCACCTGTAAAGCAGTGAGTTGACTCACAAATCTACATCTCTAGCACCAAGCACTCACTTGAACTCTATTTCCAACTATTTTTAGGGATATCCATTTGAATGTATTTCTTAATATATTACATTAAGGAATGTATTCCTTAAAATTTGTCTTGTGCAAAAAACTCATTATTTTCCCTTCCCTCCTCCATCCCACTATTTTATCTACCTTCTTTCTGAAATCTATCTATAAAACTGTTATCATTTACCCTGCTACTCAAGCCAGAAACCTTGGCTCAGATTTGGCTTCATTCTACTTGTACATATACCTAGTCATTACCAAAAAAAAAAAAAAAAAAAAAAAAAATCGTTTCTGCCTCTGAAGTGTATCTTGAATTTGTTTCCTCCTCTGTTCTCATGGCCACTGTCTTCTTTGGCTCTCACCATTTCTGATTTAAACTTTTATTGTGTATAGCCCTTTCCCTTTTCCTTTTCTAATCCATTCTTTATACCAGTAATTCTCAATCCTCATTGTATACCAGGAACATATGTGAAGATTTAAAAATCTATAGATACCTTGGTCCCAGAGCTTAGGTTTTAATTTTCACTGGTCTGGTATAAGGTCCAGTGATTGATAGACTCAGACCAACATAAAAATCTTTATAAAATACAAATCTCATCACGTTGCTCACCTGTTTAAAATTCTTCAGTCTTGGGGGCAGATGTGGCTCAAACCGTTGGAAGTCCGTCTCCCATGTGGAGGGACCTGGGTTTGTTCCCCAGGACCTCCCAGTAAAAAAAAAAAAAAAATAATAATAATAATAATAAAACTCTTCAGTCTTATATTGGCTATAAGAAAATATTCAAACTCCTTAATTTGGTATACATAAATATTCCTCACCATCTGGCCCCTGCCTACCTTTCTTGCCTTATAGCCACCACTACCATCACCCTTGAGATCTCTCACAATATAGGTTGTAGGCATATAAAATTACCTTTTTTAAGAAATAAGTTTTATTTTTAAAATAGTTTTGAATTTACAGAAAAATTATGAAGATAGTATAGAAAGTTCCCATATACCCCATACATAGTTTCCCTTATTATAACATCTTATATTAGTATGGTACATTTACCACAAATAATGAACCAACATTGATACATTATTAATAGAAGTTCATACTTTTTTTCAGATTTCTTTAGTTTTTATCTAATATCCTTTTCCTGTTCCTGTATCCCATCCAGGATACCACATTACATTTAATCCTTATGTATCCTTAGGCTCCTCTTGGCTCTGACAGTTTCTCAGACTTTCCTTGTTTTTGATGACTTTGACAGTTTTGAGGACTGATCAGGTATTCATAGACTTTTTCTCAACTGGAATTTGCCTGACATTTTTCTCACGATTCAACTGGGATTATGGGGTTTGGGGAGGAAGATTACAGAGGTAAAGTGCCATTCTCATCACATCATACTAAGATACATCCTATCAACAAGATTTATCATGGTTGATGTTAACCTTGATCACCTGGCTAAGGTAGTATTGTCTGGTTACTCCACTATAGAGTTATGCTTTTTCCTCCCTTTCCGTGCTGCACTTTTTGGAAGGAAGTCATTTAAGGAGTAGGAAGTATCTACATAAATTACTTGAAATTCCTGTACATGGGAGGTTTGTCTCTTCTCCCCCATTTTTTAATTTATTCAGTTAGTTATATCAGAATGGGTTTAGATAGTTATTTTATACTTTGGTTTATAATCCTATACTACTTTGTTTGCTCAAATTGTTCCAGTTTTGGCCATTGGAAGCTCTATTAGTTGGCTTTTGTGTCCCTTTGATATACTCCCATCATTGCAGTTGCTTGTTTGCTTTTACAGCTCCCTTACTTTCTAGCACTATAGTATGCTCTAGGTTCATCTTGCCCCAGCCCTAGAATCAGCCTTTTCTCCAAGGAACCCAAGTTCTATTTATTAGAGAATGGTATGAGGAACCAAGGTCTGGATGTTAGGTATGCTTGTTGCTATTGAGGTGTCTTTGCCTTTAAGATCTCTCAAAATTGCCTGCACAAGAAAATATATGTATGTATGTATACTAACCCTGGTATATATAAAAATATGTATAAATATTTTTATTTGTAACCATTTGTATTTATATTAAACTAAACTTGAGTTCATACTGATGTCTTCAGTTCTAATCTATTACCATATGCATCATTTTAGTCTTCTCTCCTCACTTGTCTATAAATTCCCAATCCAATAGTAAGACATCTGGCTCCCACAATCCACCATTTCATTTATTAATTGTTTGATTCCAGTATATTTATATTGTGGGTTCAGAATTTTTTAATCCATACCCCTATGAGAATCAACTCCATCAACTAGAGTACAGTGCTTATTATAGTTCCTATTACCTTTAGTCTTACAGACTTCACTCATTTCCAGAGTTACTTAGGTCTGCACTTTTTTTTCCAAATTACATTTCTCTGTGTATCCCACATTCTTTCCCACTTTTATGCCTTTATTTGTGCTAATCCCTCTGTCTGAGATGCTCTGGCTTTCATTCTTATCTCCCTAGATGTTTCCTACTCGTTCTTCTAGGCTCAGAACAGATATCATCTCCTCCATAAAGCTTTTCCAAGCCATCAACAGTAGGATTAATCATTCATTCCTCTGTGCTCTAATAGCACCTTATACTTAATTCTACTGCACATTGTATCAGGACTCTTTGTTTACCTCTCATTCTCCTTCATTAGATGATAAAGTTCTTGAGGGCAAGAACCAAAAGGATTTGTTTCTGGATTCCCAGCATTTAACAGTAATAGATAGTGTATGTTAGAATCTTCTTGAATGAAAATAAAAGAAAGCCTAATAGTGGCCAAAAATACATAAGGATTTCTTTTTCTTTTCTATCAAGATATCCAGAGGTAGGTGATAACTGTCATTCAAGCATGGCATCAATAATCTAAGCTCTTTTCTGCCTCTGTACACAAGCTTGAGTTGGTGCCAGCAATCTATCCTTTGGCTCCTTTCCTTCTTTAGGAAGCATAGGCTGTAGCAGGTTTCCGCTTGTGTTCTGTCAGCCTGAACTGTGGTCACATGGCTCATCCAGCTGCCAGGGAAGCTGGGAAGGTGAATTTTTAAGGAGATTAATCCGTTGAATAAAAACACGATACTGAAACTCTAAGTAACACAACGTTACAACACTATCCAAAAATGGAGCAGGAATCTGTTTCCAGTTGGATCAAAGGCCTGAGAGTAGATAAAAAACCAGGCCAAGAAGACTCTTTAAGAAAAGTGGAGAAGTAGAGTGACCCCAGTAGTAGTGACATCTAACTGGTCCAGGTAGAAAACACACGTACACCTTATGAGGAATCTAACATACTCTGGCCACGCTTATAATCCTAAAGAATTCTTTATTGCTTCCTTGAAGCTTTCAATTAATTGTTCTCATGTAGAAACTATACTATTCCCATGAATTTGCCTTTTCATTCTCTGAACCCTTTTCTCTTGTGTCATACTTCCTGTATTAGTCAGCCAAGGGGTGCTGATGTAAGGTACCAGAAATCTGTTGGCTTTTATAAAGGGTCTTTATTTGGGGTAAAAGCTTACAGTTACAAGGCCCTAAAGAGTCCAACTCAAGATACCGTAAGAGTACTTTCTCACTCAAAGTCTGTTGCCACGTGTTGAAGCAAGATGGCGGGACAACGTCTGTGAGGGTTCAGCCTTCTCCTTCTCTCTTAAGACTCTGTGGGTGCAACTTCTTCTGATCTGAGCTGTAGGTTGGCATAGGGCTCATCTCTCTTCCCTGGACTAATTTCTTTCCAGGCTCAGCTGCTCTGTTCACTTCACAAGGTCAGCTGTAAGCTATCAGGTGAATGGCTCATTTCTCTTCCCCTGGCCTCTGCAGTTTCTCTGGAGCTGTCTCTCTTTTCTCGTGTATCTGCTTACATATTCTTGATTGAGTGTCCATTTATATAGCCCACCCAGGGGACAGGGACTCAAACTGAGTTGCCCTAATGATGTGGTCAATCAAAGCCCGAATCTTAATGTAATCTAATCAAAGACATGGCAGCTGAATCTAATACAATCAAAGGGTATCACACCCAGAGGAACAGACCGGTTTACAAACATAATCTATATCTCTCTTTGGAATTCATAAATAATATCAAAATGCCACACATCCTAAGATCAAAATTTTACTTGCTATTTGATGGTGCAGTTTACCTTGCCTTTTTGCAAGTTATAACTAATGGTTTCTTAAAATAGAATTGGCACAGTGCTAATACCTCAGCCTATCTGAATCCCATGTTCTTTTAAAATTATATTCATGTGTATACTTTAATTCCCTGATGCTGTATTTCACATTTTTCATAGCTTACATTCATTTATGACTTGATTTTTTTTTTCAATAATATTCCATTTCTGACAGAGCAGCCTTACTGATACATTAGTCCAAACATGATTAAAATCCTTCATACATATACAGGGATGTCCTGCCATCTAGTGTAGAGACCTCTGCCATAAATAGGAAAGCAGAATTATCATTAAGAACAGAATTCCATTAATCTCATCCATTGTGAGTTTTCTACTAGAAAAAAAAAAACTTGGGGACTGGGAATTGAACCCAGGATCTCGTATGTGGGAAGCCAGCACTCAACCACTGAGCCACATCAGCTCCCCTGAGTTGGTTTTTTCATTTGTTTGCTTGTTGTTTTCATTTTTCATTTTTAAGAGGCACCAGAAACCAAACCTGGGACCTCCCATGTGGAAAGCAGGCACTCAACTGCTTGAGCCACATCTGCTCCTATAATACATTTTATCAGCCTATCAAATTTGGTTTTAAGATCTATGAACTCCTCCAAAATTACTACAGCACAGACAAATGTGAAATGCTTGGTGGTGAGTTAAAACAGATTTCATTTTGGTCCCGCACAGTATTTTTGGAGACAACTTCCATGGTAATATGAATAGTATATACCTTTCAGGTATTTTGGATTGAGGTGGCTCTGAGACAGGCCAACATGGAATTCCTTGAAGAAATAACTTCTGAGTCCCAGTAGCCTCTTTTCTTGTCAGTGCGTACATTGTGTAACCACCTTTGAGGGTGGTCATGGAGAGCAAGCACTAAGCATGAGATTCCCATTTTGAAGCTGCAGAGGGACTGACTTCATAATGCGATCAAAGTGCTCTGCAAATACTTACTGTAATTATTGTTGTTGTTCTGTTCTTGCTAATAACCTTATTTATACCCTGAAATTATAATCATTCAAAGAAAGATTAAAACAAGATGTGAGTTGTGCGAACTGTTTGCCTCTCAGATGGTCACCCTTTGGAATTCTTTGAAATTGTCAGGGTTAATTGAAGCTTCAGTTTTCACTGCAGTGTGGTTGATACTTAAGTGTTTCTTACTGTCCACAACAGTAACAACAATAGCTTTCACTATCCACAACAGTAACAATAGCACTTTAATTTGCTTTCATTAATGCTAGCCTCTCAGGTAATGTTTAGAGCAGCTTTACCTAGATCATGTTTGTTCCTCTGAATGAAACCTTTGTGCCAGCCTCCCAGCTGAGAAGAAAGGCTAAACAGTTAAAAAGAGAAGAACATGAGTGCCTCACTAATTTATTTATTTAAAGGATGCTCAGAAACCAGGAAACATTGAAAGGGAGTTAACTGTTAAATGGTGGGCAGGCATTTAGTGTATGGTTAACAGCAGGTTCTTTCTCTAGCGTTTCAGTGAGCTGAGACAACTGGGAATCATTCTTGGGGAGCTTTACAAAGAGTTTTTGCTGTGAGCTAGCTAAGTGCTCCAAGGATAATCATTATAGATTCACAGAAACTTCAGTCCTATTTGCTCCAATTCTTTGGTGCTCCTCTAGTAGTTTTGAGATGTGAGAAAGTGATCTTAGGCTCAAACTTAAAAAGCAAGGGAAATAAGAAATCCTGTCTCTACTCCTCCGTAGCTGTGTAAAAGTAGAAGACCAGTGAAAAGAACTGGGTGTTAAAATGTTATATTATTTATTTAGGTGATGCAAGAGCCCTTTGTCTGTATTTTGAGATTTGAATACTGGAAAGAGAATTACTATGCTTTTCTAAATCCTGAGAGTGGTGCCTCCCAATAGAATTGCTTGCTATTTGATTAAGGCCCAAGAGAAGAGGCAGAGTTGTGAGAGATGAAGGGAAAGAAGGAATTCTGGGCCTTAAATCAGTTGCAACAAATTAGAAACTCCGGTAAAGACTGGAGAATGATGGTGGTGATTCTTCTTGTATATGCATTATACAAATAGAGCACAAATAGGTGAATTGTATGGCAAGTAAATTATTATAAACTGTTTAAAACAAACCAAAAAAAAAAAAAAAAAAAAGTAGAGCATGGGCTTTCCAGTTAGACTGTTTGGGTTCAAAATGCAACCCCATCAGTTATTAGTTAGATGACCTTAAGCATGTTCATTATGTATGGATAGTTACTCTATAAAATGGGAATGAAAATAGTACCCCTTCATTGGGAATTGGAGGTTAAATAAGATAATAGATGTACAGTGCTTAGAACAAGGCTTCACGTGGTAAATACTTAACTTTTTAAAAATTGAGATTTACTTGAATGATAAATTGCAATTGGTGCTTTACTTCCTAAAATATTTTTTACATTTTGCAAAAGAGAGTATGGAGTGTTTCCTCTAACTAAAATTCTCCTTTGTATAATGTACTTAAAATTATTGCCCTACAAAAATAAAATTTGCAGTTATTTAAGGAACATGTTTTTCGTATATGTAACATGAAATATCCTCATTATACATTTACCTGTTCTGGTAGAATGTTATATTGTTGGTATAGTAAAGCAGATGTGTGTACCATTGTGGAAAGGGCTCTATTTTAATGTAAAACTCTCTTCCACAGGTCTTCCTTCTGTACTGAGAGGCCTCTTGTTTTGCTGCTAAGCACAATGTGGTGGTGGTAGGCTCAGAAAATTGGTATTAAGGCTATCTTCTCCTAGTCTTGTCATTTTATACATTTGTTCTTATCCTCTCATTCTAAAATAGGCACACACCTACCTATACCTAGAGCTGGCAGGAAATCTGTCAGCTCTTCATGGCATGTCTCTGTATACTTGGTAGCATAATAAATGCTGTTCATAATGACAATGTCAATCTGGTATTTGTATGAACTTCAATTCCTTTCTGGATCTGTTCCTCAGTGAGTGTTTTTGCCAATTGACTATTCATAACTGAATCTTGGTGATGCGATCTCAGAGGGCCATGGCACTAAAGTCATGCTCATTCGATTTCACTTTCACCTTGACAGAACTCAAAAGGAAGAAACACCATAGGTAGGTGAGCTGAAAGTGGGAACCTGTAGGCAAAGTAAAAGAAATGCCACTTGAATATATGGACAAGAATTTTATATGCATAATTAAGTTGAGCTAAATTAAGTAAGGGGTCAGAACCACCAACACTTTCAGGGGCTCCCACCTGTAAATTAAAATTCTGTCAAGCACCCAACCAAGATTTATGGAGATTCTTGTTGCCTTCCTCATACTTCTCTGCTCTCAACTATTCTGTTATCCTTAGCAATTAAAGCCCACCAAGGCACACTTGTAAAACTCTTCCCCTTTTAGGGTCCTCAAGTTTTATTCCTAACGAACATTTGATAACTTGAAACTATAACTGGAGGCACTAAGTCTATGGGCAAACTGCACTGTTACATGTGGCCAAAATTCAAATCTCTATTTCACACAAACATACCATTTATCAGGGTTACGCTGACCTCCACCGCGTTTGGCCAGTGGGCCGGACCGTCCTGGATAGGGCCTGGCAGGGTGCAGGCACAGGGGCCGCTGCCAGCCTGAGCGGTCAGCGACGGGTCCTCGGCCCGCGAACACCCAGGGTCCTGGTGGGCCGCGGGGCTGCCAAGGGCGCCCCGGTCTAATTGTAGCCGCCGCCCCAGCCCAGGTTGATTTATCTAGGCTGCCTCCGACCCCACCACAGCCGCTGCGCCTCCAGGAAGGCCGGGTCAGAAGCGGCTTCCCTCAAGCCTCCTATAAAGTATGCGGAGGCGCCGGGCCTCGGGGCGGCAGCTGGGGGCCTCTTCCATGCCACACACCTTCAATGGTACACCCCAGGACAGCGCCACCTGCCCAGCAACCTCCTCCCAACTTCTTTGATCCCTGTCCTTGGCATACAATAGGATTTTAAGGAAACAGAGGAGTGGCTACAACAAAATGGGAAGAGAACTAGTGGGAACTGTGGTACCAACGTACTACCTGTGACAAACATCTCTCATGAGACATTATCTCACTGGAATTTGGATTCAGAACTATACCTGTTCCTGAAAATAAAAACCTCCTGCCTGGAAGAGATAATGCAGCAAGCAGATTGGAAAATTAACAAGACTTCTGCTGCTTTATAGAACCATTTGGAAATTTCAGTAGAGCAACTGATTTGTCAGAGCATGCTTACAAAAGAACATAGAATTGTAAACGAGGGATAATTCATTTACGGACTTATGCTCTTAATGAAGAAAGCACCATGGAGAACAGGGATTTTTAAAAATCGTCAATGGAAACTGGCCTTAATGTAACCAATAAGCTCTTAAAGACCTTCACTCTGAACCACTCACTAACAAGCACTTCAGTTGATAAGCAAGTTGGTTCTTATCTTGAACTGCAACAGCAGATTCCATTAGGTCTCTGCTGGCCCTTTGCTGTTGGAGACTTTTTTAAAGATAGAAATGAGCCGCTTATTAATTTAGCTTCAGCTATAGAAAACAACAATGATGACACTTTCTCTGCTCCAACTTGGAATTTGAAATATGGAAACAGCAGTGTGGAAGAAAATTGAACAAATGAAAGTGATTTTTCAGAAAATGAAAAAAATGATATTTTACTCAACTATTTTAAAAAGATGGGCCTGAACTTAAAGCCAGAAACAATAGAAAACTTTGAAGACTTTCACAGAGGAACCAAGTAAAGTATTTCCATATCCTGATTTTCTCCCACCACTTTTTAATACTCTGGACTTGCACAAATTAGCCCTCTCAAAATCTGAAAATTGGAAAGGGACAGTAGAGTCCCCAGAAAGCTCTATTGAACGTTTGATAACTCATTTACTGGAAATAGAAAGAATACAGCATGTGACTATACAAAAAGAGTCTAAGATTGCAAACCAAATTCTCTATTCCAGCAGTTACTGAACAACCATCATCCTCCAAAGCTATACCCAAAGTGAAACAGTCAAAACTTTTGGGTTCTTTCAGTCTTCAGACATCTTGTATAGATAAAAGTCAAGAAAAAGGAAGAAGGATTGAACAAAATGCTTCAAAATGGAATTGGAGCAATGCTGGAAAATATATATGGAATACTAGACCACTATCTCTAAAAAGTTCATCCACCACAAAACAATTGACTGCCCCTTATGAAAACATTAAGAATCTCAAAAGTTCCGTTTTAAATCCATGCCAAGAACTCTCAGCCAAGTCTACTGCTGCCCAAATAACACAATTGGTTAAAATGGTCTCAACAAGATGTTTGTCACCAAGTTCTCCAATACCATTTTCACATGTGCATTTGTCTTTTCCTGAATGTCAGTGGAAAGAAATTAAGCCACCAAGGACCCAAATGAAATTTTGCCAAAAAAATATGGTGTTGAACAGACCATTCTATATTCAGAAGCTGAACTGTTTATCATCTTCATTTATAGTGAAGGATAAATGTTCACCCATTGACCAAAAATAACCCTTTTCTTTCATATATCTCAGTATGAGCAAACCTGTTCCAAGAAGCCCAGCTAAAGTATGGTTCGTCATTCCAAGATACAAGGTATTAAACACACACACAACAGTTGCTTGATGTGACATAGAGTGGAACTTATGAAAATCACTGAGGAGATGTCTTTTTATAAATTCCAGGGCTTCTAATAATGAAATACTGATAATTTTCTGTATGTTATATTTCAAAGAAATGTTTCATTTAGTAAACTAAGCCATCATGTTCAAGATTGTTCTTTTGTTGTGATTGTTTTCCAGTATAATTCCATCAGTAAATGGTATAATTGGGAAAAAAAAAAAAAAAAGTTCTTTCCTTCTCTGTTTTCTGAAAGTGTCCCTGTTATTTTTTCCTTAAATATTTGGCATTCACTAGTGAAGCCCATCTGGGCCTGAAGTTTTCTTTGTGGGAATGTTTTTAAAATTTGTTCTGTTTTTAATTACACATGTAACTTATATAATAGATTTAGGGCTATTTAGATTTTCTCTTATCTTGTTTTGGTAAGCTGTGTTTTTCAAGGAATTTGCCCATTCTTCAAAGTTGTTGAATTTATGGGCATAAAATTGGTCATAATATCCCCTCACTAGGTTTTCAATGCTTGAGGGTATGTGGTGATGTCCTTTTTTTATTCTTATTACTGGAATTTTCTCTAATGCAAATGTTTGAGATCAGTCTTGCTAGGATTTATCGGTTTTATTAATCTTTCAAAGAATGAATTTTTGACTTAGACTTTCTCTGTTTTGTCCATTTTCTATTTCATTGATTTCTGCTTTTATTTTAATATTTCCTTCTTGCCTTGGATTTAATTAGCTCCTCCTTTTCTAGCTTAACATAGAAGCTGAATCTTTGATTTGCGAATCTTTTTTCCATTTTACTATAGGTATTTAAAACTATAAATTTTCCTCTAAACACTGCTTTAACTGCATCCCACAAATTTTGATATTTTGAGATTTCATAATCATTCAGTTCAACTTCACTTCTATTTTCTAATTTCCCTTAAGATTTAGTATTTGAGTCATAGGTTATTTAGAAGAGTGTTGTTTAATTTATAAATATCCGGGGCTTTTTCTAGATATTTTATTGTTATTGTCAACTTGGATAAAAAAGCGAGAACCATGGGAAGCGGCTGTGGCTCAATCAGTAGGGCTCCCGTTTACCATATGGGAGGCCCGGGTTCGGTTCCTGGGGCCTCCTGGTGAAGGCAAGCCCGCCCGCACGGCGTGGTTGGCTGACCCAGCGAGCACAAGCAGCAAGGGGGGGATAAATGAATAAATAAATAAAATCTTTAAAAAAAAAATA
>JAKSZT010053928.1:7240491-7396997 GCA_026826555.1 Tolypeutes matacus
ATGGGGGGGGATAAATGAATAAATAAATAAAATCTTTAAAAAAAAAAAAAAAAAAAAAAAAGCGAGAACCAACAAAATGCTGTCTACAAAAGAAGCACTGTAAATATAAAGACACAAATAGATTAAAATGAAAAAAAAAAAAAATACACACACACACACACACACACAACTAAGACAGCTGGTGGGACTATATTTATAGTAGACTTCAAGAAAAAGGCTATTATAGCCAATAAGTAGAAATCATGAATCAACAATAACATAGGTTTTTGAAAAAAGAAAATGACCATTATAGAGATAAAGAGGGACATTTAATAATGGTGAGTCAATTTATCAAAAAATATTAACATAACATTGTTATGGTCAGAAAGCATACTCTGTATGATTTCAGTCCTTTGGAATGTGTTGAGATTTGTTTTAAAGTCCAGAATATGGACTAAATTCGTGAATATTCCATGTTCACTTGAAAAGGATGTGTATTTTGCTGTTAGTTAGGTATAATATCCTATAAATGTCAGTTCGGTCAAGTTGCTGATAATGTTCAAATCTTCTATATCCTTGTTGACTTTTTAAAAATTTGTTGTTGTTCTACTTATTACTGAAAAAAAGCATGTTAAAATCTTTAAGTATTTACTGCGAATTTATTTCTCCTTTTAGTTCTGTCTGTTTTTACTTCTTATATTTTAATGTTCTGTTATTAGGTACATGCACATTTAGGATCGTTATATCTTCTTGATGAATTGTATCTTAACCATTTTTAAATGTCCTTTATCTCCAGAATAGTTTTTTTCTTGAAATCTACTTTTTCTACTGTTAAGAGAGCTGCATCAGCTTTTCAGTGTTAAGAGAGCTGCATCAGTGTTTGCATGGCATATTTTTTTATTATAATATGTTTGTGTCTTTATATTTACAGTGCTTCTCTTATAGAGAGTATATTGTTTAGTGGTGCTTTTTAAATTCAAAATGATAATCAATGCCTTTTAATTGTAACCATTTGCATATTGATATGGTTGAGTTTAAATATACCATCTTGGTGTTTGTTTTCTCTTTTCATATCTGTATTTCATTCCTTTGTTCTTCCATTCTTGCCTTCTTCGGGGTGAATTGAGTATTTTTAACTATACCTCTTTCTGTTATTTCACACAAAAATACTACCCACTTTCATTATGCAAGTAATATCTTAGTGACATTTGTATTCAAATTAGAGTCTGCTGAAAGAGAGTTTAGAGAGGGTACACAAGGGGAGTTTAGGGCTGGTGCTGTTCCTTCTCTCTTTTTCTCATGGCAGAATGGAGCCATGACCTAGTAAACATTAAGCTAAATGGTAGTCATAACATAAAGCACATATATGTTAATCCTTGTAGGCAGTATAACCGCTTAGCTGCTTGTACAGGGTCACACTCTCCTTTTTCCACACTGTAAGGATATGAGGAGTCACCCTGGAAAGTATGAAATAACTTTCTTCTAATTAAATTTGTCATCAGTCAATCAGCTAATTAATTCAAGAGTAGCTTGGTGCTGCCACTAGAAGCTGGCAATTTAGTTGAGAAGGTATTTATGTAGTTTTATTATTTACTTCTTTATATTACATATATTTATTATATAATTTTATTATGAATTTATATAATGAAAAGATAATAATGCAAGGCTTTGTGTGACAGTTACAGAAATAAATACATGAAATAGAGAAAGATATTTGTGTGGTTAATTAGAGAAATGTCTGGCTAATCAGGAAATTGCCAAATGTGTAGACCTTGGCCACACCTTGCTCTCTCTTGGGGCTCGCAGCCTGCACAGCATACACTTCTTCGGCATTCTCCTGAATCGCTTAATACCCAGTCTGGTTATGATCTTTTTGTCTCCGACTGTCTGAGAGGTTCTTAGTCATTTATTATAAGAGAAACTCTTGCCTTCCTCTCCCTCTCCCCATTGTGTGTATATAGGTAGTTATAGATATATGTCACATGGTTATTTGAAGGATTGAAATCTCATTTGATCTGGCTTTTCTGGATTGAAAATGTTTATATCATTGTACACATTTGAGCATGAATTGCTTCTCTTTCTATGTGTAATTAGTTTCTACTCTTCAGCATACAGAAAATTTTATGAATAATATTCAATGCAGGAAGAGAGCTCTAAAAATAATTGCGCAGGTAGGATTTTGTTAGTCTTCTGTGGAACACTGCAGGAGAAAAGAACAAAGGCACATCAGGGTAAAGGTATGGGGAGGCGGAGCATTTCATTTCCTTTGCCTTCACAAAGAGTTTGCATTGAATGAAGAGAGAAAAATAAGAATCAGGATCATCTGCATTAGCTATTGAATGCTTCATTTCTCATCACTGTTAGTCACATTTGAACGGAACCTTTACAGTCTTTTTGGTGTGTATAACTAAATCTTTTTTTATTTTCCCAAAAAAAAAAAGTCTTGAATTTTATGTTATAATGAGCACAGTGAAATTCTTTTTACTTTCTTCAGTTTCTTTTGGAATTCATAATCTTAAAAGCCACTGACATTCTGTATGGTGGTAAAGGTTGATATAATCCATGACCTTTTTATACCAATAATTTCTCATGCACATTGTGTACACACACCGTTTGGCATCTGTTTCTACCAAACAGCTTATAGTATTTGGCCAAATGATGTGATGAACAACTAAGTGAGGGTGAAATGCCAAGCAGTATTACAGTGGATTTTTATTGGGTGAAAATAAAGTAAGCTCTTTGGAGATTTTGGATACATTTCTATAACGATTTTAAATATTTACCAGTACATAATTAAGATGACATGCTCCTTAAATGTTTAAGTTGTTCTTCCAGCAATGGATATGGATTTGTGCTAATCAACTGGTGATTCTCCTATTGAGCTAGGATTTAAGCAAACATTTTGTTCAGGGAAATCTATTCTGCAACTGTATTGTTACTGGATTTTGTCTAGTTTCTTGACTAAGCTACAAGAAATGAATTTCAAGAGCATGTCACGTTGATTAGGCCAGTAATTTATTAAGGTAGGGAGGGAAGAGAAATGGGAGGAAATAACAGATCATGGGTCCCAGGTAGAGAGGAAGGGGCTGAAGAGTGATAAAGACAACTGTTAAACAGACTATAATTTCCCATTTTAGATTATAAATACCCAGGTTTTACTTGCATGTTGATCCGTGCCGGGGAGGGGTGGTGGGCATGGCAAGGGAAGGGCACAGAAGGCAGGAACAGGGGTCAAAAGGCAAGCGAGAGAGAGATTTGGCCTTTGCACTTGGCTTTTAAACCATTAATTATTCCGCCCCTTTGCTGATGACAGGGGAGGAGTTCTAGCTCTTTGCTGTTTTAATTAGTTACCCCACCCATCAATACCCTGGGAGGGCCCAATTTAATGTCCCCGGAGAATATGTGGGGCTTCTCCTGGCTTCCGGAGGAAATCTTTTTCTGGATAAGATTCTTATGAGGGTCTTCCAGCAGCCATCTTGGGGCTATTGATATCCATGTGGACTTCTTGCCAGGTTCCAGATCTGCTATTGATTCTCTGTTTTACTAGCCTGCTTCAGTATTACTGGCTATTCTTTTTTTTCCCCAAAGGTTTATTTATTTATTTACTTTTAAAAAATCCATTTTAAACCACCACCACCCCCCCTTGTTTTTGCTGTTTTGTATCCATTCGTTGGGCAATTCTCTGTGTCTGTCCTACCCTCTCTCATCTTTCTTCTCCTATCTTCACCAGTATTCAAATCTGGGAAACTCCGATGTGGGAGAGAGGCGTTCTGCCACCTGCGCCTCCTCAGTTCCTGGTTTTTTGGCATGTCTCGTCTTGGCTCTCCTCTGCGTCTCTCTCCTGTTACGTCATCATTTTGCTGCGTGGTTCGGCGGGGCCTGGCAGCTCACCTGCTCATGGGGCCTGGAGGCTTACCCACTCACAGGGCCTGATGGCATACCCCCACACCTTCTATCTTTTTTTTTTCTTTATTTTACCAGGAGGTCCCAGGGATCAAACCCAGGTCCCTCCATATGGAAAACAGACACCCAGCCATTTCAGCCACATCTGTGTCCACCCCCCACCCCCGGCTATTCTTAAAAATATATGTATACAGTATTGTTGGAACAAGAATTGCTTAATACATGGCTTAATACAGTATTTGATTAATTTTCATATTATTTGGCTCAGTCTGAGGAATGAGATTTAATAGGTTTGCTTTCTTATTCTGTCATTAAACTCTCATTTTTGGTCTAGCAATCAGAAAATATTCCCTAGAAATATGGTTACCTAGAATTACAAAATAAAAAAAAATTTTTTTTTTTTTAACTGTTTTTAATACACAGAATTCAGATTCTGGGCTTACGTGCTTTGGCCATGTGCTAAAAATTAACTACACAAATACCCAACAAAGCAAAATTGGCCAAGGCTGTGGCTTATAAAGAATGCCAGCCAATGTTACACTCTCTAAATCAGGGGTTCTTAACAAAGGGTCCATGAGCTTGAATTGAAATTCAAAAAAACATTATTCTTGTGGGGACGTGTTGGTGAGGGTGTGATATATTTATTTAATAATATACACAGTATAGTGTGAACTTAGTAAGGGTTCTGTAGTTTTCACCTAACTGGAAAAGGGGTCCATGGAACAAAAAAGGTTAAGAACCCCTGCTCTAAATATTGTTTTACCCTCTCTTGGCCTGAAAATGATTTTGGGAAAAGAAGCTATAATATACATCTTTCATTTTTAAAAATTCAGTTTTTCGTAAATTCTTTTGGACCAATTTTGGCTATTAGATAAACAATGCACTGTTTAATAAAGATCAACTAATTAATAATTTGTAACCTTCCAGGTACTGATTAGGATGAAAGTAATTTGGAGAAATTCAATTTCCTGTCTAAGGATGGGAAAAGTGCCATACAGATACCAGAGTGGTTATCACCCAACAGCTCCTCTGGGATCAAGAATTTTAACGGATCCAGCCAAAGTTTTTGAACACAACATGTGGTGAGTTATCTTTTTAGCTCTATATTTTGTGTGTTTTAAGCATTACCAGTGGTATTATTTTCATTTAATTCCAGGGGGTATTTTTAAAGCTGATTACCTAGCTTTTCTTGTAGAGGTTCAAAACCAGCGTAAATGATCCTTAAGATTTGCCAACTCTGAATTTCTTTGCAGCTGGTAAATCGGAAAAGTGAAATTTCCCAAGGTGTTTTAGCAGTGTTGGGGTTCTTGTGGGCCCTACTGCTCACTTCTTCTTTTCTTAGATGTATTTTATTGTGGTAACATATATATAACATAAAATTTGCCATTTTAAAGCATACAGGTCAGTGGTATTACTTTTACAATGTTGTATTACCACTACCTTCCATTATTAAAACTTTTTCATCATTCAAAACAGAAACTCTTTTATGCTTTAAGCATTAACTCCCCATTCTGTTCAATCCCCAACCCCTGATAACCTTTTGTCTAACTTCTGTCCCTATGAATTTTCCTATTCTAATTATTTCATATAAGTAGAATCATACAATATTTGCCCTTTTGTGTCTGGCTTCTTTCTCTGTTTACAAGGGTCATCCACATGTAGCATACATCAGTACTTCCTTCCTTTTTATGGCTGAATTGTATTCCATAATATAATATGTCACATTTTATTTATCCATTCATCTGTAGATCCCACTTACTTCTGGTCCTGATTTGCCAGCATATCACTAGGATGAGCTCATATCTAGGTGAGGACCACCTCCTGCCCACAGGCCTTTCCCTTTTTTACAAGTGCTTGTCAATCAGCAAATGTATACTTAGTGTAGGGGAAATACACTGGTATAACCCTAATCCATGCTTTTAGATAATCTACACTCTATTTGAGAATACAGATAGATATGTATAGAAAAGGATGATAATTAGCAGTACAAGGCAGCAAATTTTAAGGGCCCATTGATTGTTATAGACTATATACCCTGTAAGAACAACTTAAAGATGAAAAACCACTTCTGTTTGGGCATAGCCAGGAAGATTTCTTAGAGTGGGGAAAACTAATTTTGATCAGGGATTGTATCTGTCTTATTTATTCTCTCTCCAGTATTAGCACAGTGCCTGGCATATAAGTGTTGAATAATGATTGGATAAGTAAAGCTAGAATAAGGGTATTCTTGGCGGGGGGGCAGTCATAAACAAAATGTAAAGCAATAAGGAAGTAGGCATTTTCAGGGGTTAGTAAAGAAGATAGTTTGGCACAAATAAGGATCTTCTACAAGATTGGTGTAAGATAATTGGTGAAAGATAAGCCAGAAATGAGGGGGTCAAGATTGTACGTGGTCC
The DNA here is from genome assembly GCA_026826555.1 of Tolypeutes matacus. NCBI lineage: Eukaryota > Metazoa > Chordata > Mammalia > Cingulata > Chlamyphoridae > Tolypeutes > Tolypeutes matacus. The sequence goes on from JAKSZT010053928.1 coordinate 7,246,770, forward strand.
TGAATTCAGAGCCAAAGTGTTAGGCATTACAGAGCCACTGAAGAGAAATGACATTATGCATAGTATATTAAGTATATGTATTTGGTCACAGTATGCTTGACAGATCAGTAGGGAAAACTAGAAGCAGGAAAGGGCCAGTGAGAGAGACACTGAGAAGGAAGAATAAATAGAATTTGGTGCTTGTACGGAATAAAGGAGGAGGTAGAATTTGACTCTGAAGTTTTAATCCTAGATGGATGAGGGAATTAGGAAAATCAAGATGAATTGATTTTGGAAGAAAGATGGGAAATGTTGTTTTAGACATTTTGAGAGTAGTGCATTCAGGAGAAAATGTTCAGCACACAGACAGGTACAGCTGTTGGGAAGAGAAAAGAGGGATCAGGGCTGAAGATGTGAACTTGGGATGATATATGCAGACAAAATTGTTATCTGACTAGCTCCTGGAGCAGGGTGACTATGGTTGGGGAAGTGATTCGGGGGATTTTTATGTTTTCATTGCAACAGAATATCAATTTTTAAGGGAAATACATTTATCTTTTATTAAACTTGCACTGTACAATACAGTAGCTACTAACCATGTATGGCTATTGCAGTTAAATGTGCTTACTCTGAACTGAGATGTGCTATAAGACTTTCAAGACTTAATACAAGAAATAATGTAAAATATCTCAATAATTATTATACTGATTACCTGTTGAAATGATAATATTTTGGACATAGGGGTTAAATAAAATATTAAAATTAATTTCACATTTTTCTTTTCACTTTTAAAAATCTGGCTACTAGAAAATTTTAAATTACATATATGGATCATAGGATTTTTTTTTTGGACAGTTGCTGAATTAAAGCATTTTGACTGCCATTATCAACATGGACACTTACTGCAGCCTATAAGATTATATAGTTCCTTTGCCAGGCAATTAAACCTCCAAAGAAGCTTCCAGTCCTAAAAGAGCTCCTTTTTTATCTTTTTCTTTCTTCAGTAGAAGCTAGTGATTTTGCTGTCTGTGTTCCCTTTTCCATCTACTACTACCTGATTTTTTGCCAAGATTCCTGCCTATGGATTTAAATTCTGTTTTATCAAAAACTCTCAGAGAAGCAAGGGTCATTGGGTTCAGGGGTTCCCAACACTGTGGACCAGCTTTGGGCTGGCTGCACAAGAATCCCTTGGGGAGTCACTGTTTCACTAGGTCTAGAGGTATGGCCCAAGAATTTGTAACTTGAAAAAGCTCTTTCAATAATTCTGTTGAGCAGCCAGGATTGGGAACCCTTGATCTATCCTAGTGAATTTCAGATTTTTCTTTAGTAGCAGAACTTTTTTCCAAGTGAAGTGTTATGTGGAATCCCAATATTTAAAAGGTAAAAACAAACCTGCTCTTAATGAAGTGGGCATCAACAGCTCAACCTTGCTCTTCCTGCCCCACTCCTCCTCCCTCGCTCTAGCAACTTAGAGATCTTTAAGCTCTGTTAATCATAGTTCAGAAAATCTTGATCTAGTCCAGATAGCCATCCTCATCCTTTCTCCAGCCTGTGTAAGGATACCCCTAGTGAGCTCTCTCCCAAGACTGTAATAACAGCCTCTCCCATACCATAATAACAGCAATCAAAGTGATGTCCTCCAAGGGAAGAAGAAGGTAGTTGCTCCACATCATCTCCCCCTCCCTTTTTGTTATTTTGCCCAAAGAGAAGGTCTGTACATTTAACTGGTTTGTTCTCCCCTTCCTTCAAGTCCAAAGTACTGTCCAAAATATCTTCCTTCCTTCCTTTTTTTCTCCTTTAATATTTAAGAATAATGTTTCCTCTCTTGCTTAGTTTGATTTTCTTAAGCTGTTTCTAGAAAAAACATGTCAGTTTTCTCTCAGAGATGTTGGTGGGAAATGTCTACAATTCATTTTGCTCTTTACTCTCGAGTAAGGATGATTTATTCTATATGCAACCTTCTTTTTTTTTCTTTTTGAGAAAATAAAAATAAAAGTAATGCTTCCTGTTCAGGTTTTAATATCCTGAGGAAGATTTGCCTTCCAGATCCTGGATATTCATGTTGCTAGTACTTACATCTACCTATAGGTTTTTAGTTATGCTTAATACATGTATCAATTTTTTTGAGTACTGACAGGAAGCCATATTTGGAATGCTTTTGAGACATGGTCCAGAGATCTGACTATATTAAGCAACTTTTGTAGTTACTTAGAAAAATCATTCTTCATTCCATGGTTGTTCCTGGTTTAAGTGTGTAAGAACTTTTCATGGGATCCCTGAAATTTATAAGGAAACAGTCAGCACTTGTATTAACATGTGACTAAATTAGCTAGGCCATTGACTTTCAAATTAATTGTCATGATCCACTGTGAGAAGTACAGTTTACATCATGGACCAGTACATGTATACATAATATACGTACATGTATGAAACAGGAACAAAAGTTTCCTGCCCCATTTTAGATGTGAAATGTGCACCAATATTTTCCATTTGTTCTATTTTATTGGTTTTCTTTTAAAGTGTTGGTTGGATTAACTAAATTGATTTCATTATTCACTAAAGGGTCATGACCTTTAGTTTGAAAAACACTGCGTCCTTCAGAGTAGAGTTATCCCCCTCTGATACCCTCTGGAAAAATGGGAAAAATATGTAATACCAAGCCTTCAAACTGGAGCTTAGCGGGAAAGAAACAGGTCTTAGAGTAAGGTGGGATGTCAAGGAGAATTTACCTGCAAAACAGCAGAAAGAAGGAAGGAGGGAGAAATGACATAGCATACACCACCATGGATTAATTTTCATTTTCAATATTTTATATAAATGGAATTATACAGATATACTCTCTTCTTGTCTGATCTTTTTCCCTTAGCATAATTATTTTGAGATTTATTCATTTTGTTGCATGTATCAATGGTTTGTTCTTTTTTAATGATGATAAAGGTCTCTAATTAAAATATATAAAAAGCTCTCAAAATTCAATAATAAGACAATAAACAACCCAATAACAATGGGCAAAATATTTGAACAGATATTTCACCAAAGATACGCAGATGGTAAATAAGCACATCAAAAGATGCTCAGCATCATTAGTCATTAGGGAAATATAAATTAAAATCACAATGAGATACCACTACACACTTATCAGAATAGCTAGAATTTTAAATATTTACCATACCAAGTGTTGACAAGGATGTAGAGAAACGATCCTACACTGCTGGTGGGAATATAAATGGTTCAACCACTCTGGAAAACAGTTGGCAGTTTCTTAAAAACCTAAGCATGTACCTACTATATGATTAATCATTCTATTTCTAGGTGTTTGCCCAAGAAAAAGAAAGCATATGTTCATAAAATACTTATACATGATTGTTCATTGCACCTTTATTTATAATTGCCAAAAACTGGAAACAACTCAAATGTCCATCAACAGGTGAATAGATTAACAAATTATGGTATATCTAATGAATAACTAACTACCTTGCAATAAAAAGGAATGAACTATTGGTACCCATAACATCATGGATGGATTTCAAAATAATTATGTTGAGCGAGGCTAGAAATAAAGAGTATGTACTATATTCTTAGAGTTCTGTACTGGAAAATGCAAACTAATCTATAAAGATAGAAAGCAGATCAGTGGTTGCCAGTGGGGCAAGGTTAAGGGAAGAAGTGGGAGAGAAGGATTACCAAGGGGCACAAGGAAACTTTTGAGGGTGATGGATATGTTCATTATCTTAATTGTAGTAATGGTTTCATGAGTGTACACATGTATCAAAACTTATCAAATTGTACACTTTAAATATGTGGTATTTACTGTATATCAATTGCACCTCAGTAAAACTGTTAAAAATATTTTCCATACATTGGAAAATAATGTAGCAGTTATTAAAAATGAGAGAGATCTATGTTTACTAATATCAAGTGATAACCACAGTATGTCATTAAGTAAAAGAGCAAGTTGCAGAAAAGTATCTATAGCATGATCTCCTTTTTATTAAGAAATTCTTATACATGTGCTACATGTACACACTCACACATATACATGTATATATTTGTATGTATATCTTTGTTTTTTTGTACGTAGAGAAAAGTCTGGAAAGGTCAACATCATACAGACAACAATAGTTATCTCCAGGGTTGGGAATGGGGATGAGAGATAAAGTAGAAATGGAATTTTATATTTTCTATGCATTGATATTGTTTGAATTTTAATGTTAAAAAATGCTCCCCTTTCACATACCAGCACCCATCTTGCCATCTACCTGATAAATTATGTATTCTTTAATATTGATTACAACTCCTTATCTTCCCAACGGTGCATTGAGTTCTGCCAAATCTTCTTGGTCCCAGTTTCCCCAATTCACAGTCCAGTGCCTGATATATATAGATTCTCAGTAAATGTTTAATGTGGGAAGTGAATATTAGTTTCTTCAGCAGCTGTGACCTCCATTCCATTGTACACAGAAATGGGAAGGCATTGGCTCTTTCTGTGCTTGTCTTTTCTAAGTCATTTGGTCCTAGTCAAAAACTGATTTACTAATAAAAACAACCTGCTGAAATATTAATTACATCCAAAATGAGATGTAGGTAGCCAGGAGTCAGGAGTATAAATAGCATCAATAGTAGAAAAGAAGATTTAATTGATGTTATTTCAATTATTAGCTGATATTCCTATAACAGCTATATTTCATCCATTTCTGAGACTCTTTTTTTCTTTTTTTTACCAATTAACATCTCTGCAATCTTGACACTTCTTACAATTGATGGTATCTTACCATTGTAATTGGAAGTGATTTTTCTTTCTTACTGGTATAGAAAGTAATGGCTTCTTAGATTTGATGAAATAGGATACTTATAACTTCAGAGTACTTAATCTTAATTGTACATGGTTTTGAGAACCATTACTCTTATTTTATTAATTCAAAAACTAAGAGAAAGGAAAGTTAAATGATTTTCCACTGCTGTACATAAAGGCTAACATTTAGAGTATTGGCTATATTGTTAGAAGAGCATTAAACTCCTTTGCTATATGGATATATGAGCAACAGACATAGATGAAAAGTTGATCTAAGAGAAAGTACATATGAGGTAATATTCAAACTGTACCACAGTAAAAGAAATAGAGATTTTAAAAATATAAATAAATAAAAAACAAGGGACCTTTTTAGATCTATTAAATTAGAAAAAAAATTTAAGATAACATCCAGTCCTGTTAGTATTGTTAATTAATGCAGTCTTTTTCGTTAGCAACTTGACACATTTTATCAAGGACCATAAAATAATCACATTCTGTAATTCAAAAATTTGACTACTGGGAATTTATTATAAAAAATGTAATTCAAAAGAATTATTTCAACATTACTAATAATAGTGTAAATAACAAACACTCCACATGCCCAAAAGTAAAAGAAATAATGGTATGTTTCCTTAATTGACTATTACACAGCAATTTTTTGGCATAATTATTTATAATAGTTCCTTATTATTTTTTTAATGTCTGTAGGATCTATAGTAATGGCCCCTCTTCCATTTTTGGTGTTGGTAATTTGTGTTTTCTCTTTTTTGCCATATTTAGTCTTGATAGGAAACTATCGATTTTCTTGATATTTTAAAAATGACTTTTCCGTTTATTGTTTTCAGTTGACTAATTTCTTCTCTCATTTTTATGATTAACTTCTTTCTACAAACTTTTGATTTAATTTGATTTTCTTCTTCTGGTTTCTTAAATAAAACACTAGATCATCGATATTGAACCTTTAGTTTTTTTCTAATTTAAGAATTTGGAGCTATAAATTTCCTCTAAACACTGTTTTAATTTCATTCCACAGATTTTTTTTTAAAGATTTATTTATTTATATATCCCCACCCCCATTGTTTTGCGCTCGCTGTCTACTCTCTGTGTGTTCGTCTCTGACTGCTTGTCTTCTTTTTAGGCAGCACCAGGAACCAATCTTGGGACCTTCCGGAGTGGAGAGAGGCTGCTCAATCTCTTATGCCACCTCAGCTCCCTGATTTGCTGTGTCTCTCATTGTCTTTCTTCTGTGTCTATTTTTGTTGTGTCATCTTGCTGCGCCAGCTCTCCACACAGGCCAGCACCCTGCACAAGCCAGCACCCCTGCACAGGCCAGCACTCTGTGTGGGCCAGCCTTCCTGCGTGGGCTAGCACTCTGCACAGGCCAGCACTCCACATAGACCAGCTCTCTGCTTGGGCCAGCTCGCTGTGTGGGCCACCTTGCTTTTCACCAGGAGGCCCCAGGAATCAAACCCTGAACCTCCCATATGGTAGCTGGGAGCTCAATCACTTAAGCCACATCCACTTCCCTTCCCACAGATTTTGATATGCTATCTCCTCCTTATCATTCAGTTTGACATATTTTCTCATTTATCTTCAGATTTGTTCTTTGACCCATGAGTTATGTAGAAATGTATTGTTTAATATCAAATATTAGGAATTTTCTTATAATCTTGTTATTAATTTCTAATTTAATTCCACTGTGGTAAGAAAACATATGCTGAATAGCTTCAGTCTTTAGAAATGTATTGAGACTTATTCTGTGGCCCAACATATGGCTTATTTTAGTGAATGTTCCATGTACACTTGAAAAATTTATTCTGCAGTTAATGTAGTGTTCTATAAGTATCAATTAGATCAAGTTAGATGATAGTGTTGTTCCAATCTGTGTTCTTACTGATATATTTATTTATTTTTATTTATTTAGACTAGTTCTGTCAGTTATCAAGAGGGATATTAAAATTTCCAACTATGATTATGGATTTACCTATTTTTTTTCATTAGTTTTTTTTTTTCTTCAGTGTTTGCTTCATCTATTTTAAAGCTATTAGATGCATATACATTTAGAATTATGGCATCTTTCTGATGAATTGGCCCATTTATCATTATGAAATGTCTCTATCTCTGGTAATATGCTTTACCTTGAAGTCTACCTTGGCTTTCTCAGGTTTAGTATATCTTTCCCCCACCCCACAACTTTCTGCATTTGTTCATTGTTTTACATGTTGCAAATCTCTTTAATATCTGGCTTAATGGAAGAAGCTGGATTCTCATATCTACTTCTGCATTCAATCTGTTATGACACGTTGTTTAGGTTGAAATATATGAAGAAAAGTTGTCCTCACATAGATACATAGTTATAAAGGGGAGGAGCATTTTAATGATCCTTCTCAGATAATTATAGATATTTTTCTTGATACTACACTAAATCTAAATATTGATGATTTATTAAATGTTAGTTGCTATATGAGATATGAAACCATATCAATGAACTTTTCATATTCTGCTATATTAAAATCCTTTTGTCTCTCTTCACTTGGAATGGGTCTTCTATGTGCATCATTTTGTAACATCATGCATGGATAATTTGGAAAAGATTGGCTCCCTGATTTATTTTATTATACAATATAAATATTACATTCATTAATATCACAACCAGTCTCATCACAAAGGTTTTTAAGTATTGGGAAGCTGTCAAAGTCATGGTCATACTCACAAGTTTTCCAAAATTCTCATTTGTACTTGAAAGCACAGAAGTTATCTTTGGAAACAGGTACTGTCATTTGTTTTTCTTAAAGTGATATACTCATTTCAGTTACTTTTGAGAAAATATCTGCCAAATACCCAAGTCTGAATAACTATAGTTTGTCTACAATTCCTTTTATGAGTAAAAATATCATTCCATCAAAATAGCAGCTGGTTCAGTTCACAACTCAAACAACCATATAAGTGCATTTCTTCTGTCCATCATGATATGCAGAAGAAGTGCTTTATGTATGCTTCATATTTTGTCACACAGAATATTAAAATGATGTATTCTCAAGGTCGAGATTTTATAAAATTAGTTTTTACTGCATTAATGACATTTTTCAGTGAAATTGGATTTCTTTTTTTTTTTTTTAAACAGAAATGGATGGACCATTTCTACCACCAATGGCTACTAGTACATTTTGGTGCCACTGCCTTGTTTCATGCTAGGGCAGTAGCGGTTTTACTTTGGCAAATAACATCCTAGTGTTGTTATGAAAATAGTTTTGACTTAGTAGACCATATGAAAGGGTAGACTACACTTTGAGAACATTTCTTAGAGAGATTACAATATGCTTCCTCAATGTAATACATCTACTTAGAATTACTATTGTACCACATCACATAAACTGTAAGAACCTTAAAACACTAAGTTTCTTCACATTTCTAATAGTTTTTTATTATATGGGAGATCTTATGGATGAAATCTTGTATTGAGTCTGGGTTATGTTGCCTTCCTTTAAAGGTATTGCATTTTTTCTACCAGGTGATTAAATTACTACCATATATTCTTGGTCTGGTCAAGTTAGATTTTTGGCTTTTTTAGGCTGGGAATATTTTGTATTTTCCTGAGTCTAGGGTGGTTCTTATTCCTATGGTGTGGCATTTCCAGGGTCTTAACTGAATTACCCAAGGTACTCAGAAATGTCTCTCCACTCTGGCTTAGAATCCAATGTCTCCCAGCACTGCACTGTCTTATCTCCAGTTAGCCTTCTACCCCAATCCCATCCCAATCCCAGAATCCTCTTTCTCTATTAAGCCATGTGGAGCCTTGCCATGTGGATGAGCAGCCAGCACTCAGCTATAAAAACCCTAGGGGAACTCTCTTGCAGACTTCAGGGGTCATCTTCCCTGTCTAGTTCCTTCTTCTTCATAAACTCTCACCACCTCAGCAACTCTGAACTCTGATCTCTGCCTCCTCAGCTCAACTACTGTCTGATTGGATTCCACCTTTCAACTCCACAGTCTAAAATGTATTGCCAGACAGAAAAGTAGGGTGAATGTGGGTACTCAACCTTTTGCATTTTTCTTCTTTCAAGGATCATAGTATTGCACCACCTGTAGTGTAGTCCAATGCCTAAAGGCAATTACTTCATATATTTTATTCAGTTTTATTGTTTATGGCAGGAGGGTAAGCCCATTACCAGTTACTTGGTTATGGTCTGTTTTAGTTTCCTAGCTGCTAGAACAAATACCATAAAATGGGTTGGCTTAAACAATAGGAATTTATTATCTCATGGTTTTGGGATAGGAGAAGTCCAACATCAAGGCATTAGCAAGGTGATGCTTTCTCCCCAAAGACTGTGGCATTTTGGAGCTGGCTGTGGCATTCCTTGATCGTTGGCTTTTCCATCATATGGCAATGGCATGTGGCGGTGTCTCCTCTTTTCTCTTCCAGGATCAGTTGACTTCCAGCTTCTGGCTGTTCCCAGTGGCTTTCTCTTTCTATGTCTGAATTTCATTCTGCTTATAAAGGATTTTAATAATACAGATTAAAGTCCAACTTTATTCAGTTGGGCCACACCTTAACTGAAAGAACATCTTGAAGAAATCCTATTTACAATGGGTCCACACCTACCAGAATGCGGACCAAGACCAAGAATATGTCCAAACTGGGGTACACAATTCAGCCTACCACATGATCAGAACAAGTCCTATACAGCAGTTTTAAGTCAGTTTTTTTTTATTAATAATTTTTTTTAAAAGATACTTAGATTACATAAATGTTACACAAAGATTATAGGGATTCCCATATCCCCCACCTCCCAAACCTCCCACAACCTCCCACATAAAATCCTTCATTAGTGTGGCACATCACCTGCAATGGATATACACATCCTGGGCTTTGCCTTTAAGCATGGACCATAGTTTACATTGTAGACCACACTCTTTCCCACACAGTTATGCATGTTACATGATGGTATAAAATGGCCTATATCTGTGGTTGCAATGTCACTCAGGACTCTTCCCAAGTCCCAAAAAAGCCCCCGTATTACAACTGCTTTTCCCTCTCTCTGCCCCCAGAGCATCCAGTGGCCACTGGTTCCACATTAATGTTGTAATTTCTTCCATTGCTTGAATCATAATATGTCTATAACAGAATACCTGTAAGTCCACTCTAGTCCATAGCTCTTGCCCCAATCCTGAGGAGTCTGGGATGGTGATGTCCACTCCACCTCCAGTTGAGAGGGAGCTTATATCCCTTGGATAAAATGGATGGGATTATCCTGCCTGCAGCTGCAGACTCTCTCCATTCCTTGGGATGGCCATTGTCCATCATCATCTCCCCACCAGGTGTTCTGGGTGAGTCCATTGAGCTGTAGTGTAGGAGTTGCAGCTCCACTGAGATTCTGGGCCCAGCTGGCACATGGACAGCCCAAAGACTCCAGTCTCTGGATGTATACCTACAAACTCCAGCACCACGTATAGGTTTGAATAGAAGGGACAGATGAACCATGTGCAGGGTTAAGTCAGTTTTAAACTTAACTAAGTTTTAAATTTAGGAAGATTTTATAGCTAAATAGACAAATGTTTGTGTATATGTGTGTGTATGCATGCAAATACAGGAAGGGAAGTTGAAAAAATAAAAACTGCTAATGTATTAGGATATTTAAATAAGTAAATTATTTAAAATTTTTTCCTTTATTATCATAATGGTAACTATGCAATAAATATGAATTTATTATAGAATTAAGAATTATTGAAATAGTTTTAGGCTGAAACTAATAAACTCCATTTTTCCTTTTATCTAAATATTTTATTTTAACTCACTACCAACCTAATACCTTTGTCAAATTTGTTTTTAAATTGTGTTATATAGTGAGATCCTTACATACACCTTAATGACAAGGATGGGAAAACATTCTATCCACGTAGTTTCCTCTGGAGTGTTTTTGTTTATATTTGATTATTAAAAATTATAGTAGGAAGCAGCACTATATTCGGCAGAATTTTCTATAGGTAGGATCCTCTGAAATGTAAGTACCCAAGCTGGACAATTGGTGTGTGTGTTTTAACTTTTCCAAACCCAACCAAGTGTACAATTTTTTAGACTGTTAGTTCTATCAGCTTAAAGCTAAAACAAAGAATTATCATTCACTTGTACCATAGAGATAGAATATGAAATTTTTAAAAATATGTAGATATGAACTGAGGTCATAGAACAGATGACTACCACAAAATTATGAGACTGATATCACCAGCAATTTGTGAAGATTCGTCTTACTCAAAAAGCTTGTCCTTTATGTTTGAGATTTCTTTTCCTCAAATTCAAATTTTCAGGAAAAATATTAAGTATATTTTATATTTTCTGCTCAATTATCTTTTTTTAATTTTTAATTTTTAAAAAAGAAAACATATCTTCCTTTTTATTAGAGGATTGCTGAGTCCCCAAGAAGGATGATGTAAAAAGTTTTAATGAACATCATATGTCTTAAACATACATATAGTTTTTATGTAAATATAGGTTTTTAAAAAATGATCTGTAGTTGAAACAGCTTTACTAATAGTTAAAGAAATTTTAAGACAATTTTCTCTTATCCCATCATTCTAACATAATGGTTAGAATGGTTAGAATTTCACTGTTTATAATCTTCATCAATGAATATATAATTTTATATAGTTATAAGACATATACAATTTTTTGATGTTTTAATTTTATTTTTTAAACTTTATTTTGTACATTTAATAATTGAAAATATAAACAATTAAAAACTAAAAAGTAAATACAGATGAATACATACATTTCTCGATTAGATGTATTGGATACCTATAATTTTTTTTTTAAATCAAACAATATGTTACACAATATATTTGGTTCATAGTAACGCAATCATACAGTACTTATCCTTTTCTGATGTTTTTAAACTTGATGTTATTTCATATATACTTTTCTATGGTACAGAGCTTTTATAGATATATAATTTTAAATATCTATATAGTATTCCTTTGAGTTAATATAATTTTTTCACTCCCCTATCACTGAAGTTGTTTCCAGTATTTTTGCTATTATATTTAGTGTTTCAGTGAGAATCTTTGTTAATTTAACTTCTCTGTTCTTTTGAGTTACTTCACTGCAATAAATTCCCAGAAGTACAATTGATGGGTCCAACAATATGAACAATTTGTTTTCCTTTGGTTTTTGTTGTTGCTATTAAGTCCCTGATTGTTTTCAGTTTATTTATTTGTCTCTATGCTTAAAATTTATTGTAGTTGTATTTATTACTTATAAAACCATAAATGATTCTTATTGCCAGCTATTGGGTTTTGGTATACATGAATCAGACTCTTCTAATATAAAAAACTACTGTAAAGCCAACAGACCTAGAGGAAGTCTCCATAAATACAGTAGGAGCATTTTATAGGTTTCTGTGGGGATTCTGTAACTGTACAGTGGAAAACTATGTTCTGCAGGAGCTTAGGGTGTAATATTCCCTTCACTTAGAAGTTAAGAAAATGAAGCAACATAAAGAACAGTGTAAGGAAGTTTGGACAATTTGAGAAAAAACTAAACTCTATTAAATACTCAGGAAGAAGCAAGTTAAACTAACAGTTTAAAACAAATGCTTAAAGCTCAAGAGCACATATACTCCCATTGTCCAACAGCTTGATTCTTTACAGGGAAATGGTTTGTTCCATTTTCTTTCCTGTATGTTGTAGAAAATTGTCGATAAGAAACTTGTCCCCAGCTTTAATAATACGTATTTTTTAAGTAAATGTCTTGTTGCCTTTAATGCCATAACTGTGATGTAATAATATTCTCTCTATATTTTTTTCTCTGTATTTTTATATACAGCATATAAAGTATAGTTGCCAGCCCCAAGTTATACAGGATTGTTTACATATAGTAAAATAAGTAAAACCAAAAATTTGTTCTAACCTCACTCATTAAAGCAAGTGGCAAAGCTGCTTAATAATTATTTGGGTTGTAAATGATTGGGTTTTATCTGAAATATTGGTGGTTAAATTTTCATCTGTGAAACTCTGATTTTTAAATTACCATTTGCTTTTCCTGGGGACTTCAGTATACCAGTTTTGAACCTTCTTAGAAAGAAGCAGTTTCTCACCTTTCAGTAGTATATTTATAAGCCAGATCACTGGAGATATACCCTCTCATTGCTGATTGCCTAAACATGACTGAAAACAGTACCATGCTTAAGATCATTCCACTCAACCTAGCTCCTTATTCTGTCATTGTTACCCCCACTTTCTCAAAAACTCAGTTTTAAAAACCCCAGAATCATTCCTGACTTTTACTGTTCTCCTCAACATCTAGTTCCTCTAGATATTGGTCATAACTACACTTCCTTCACTATGTCTTCCCCTCCACTTTTTCCTTTCTCTTTTCCACTGCCGTCACTTTAGTCATAGGACTCATTACTCCTAGACCACTGCAATGGCCTTCTAATTGGTCTCCCTTCCTCTGGTCCCTCTCCACTTTATTGTGTCTAGCACACTACTACACTGTTTAGCCCCACATTTAAGATCCTCTGAAATCTGACCATTATCTAGCTCCCAACTTCACTTGTGGTTACCCAAAAGAACCAGCCAAAATGGATTTGTTTCCTGTATATGCTGTCCATATTCCCAGCTTTATAGACACATGTAATTGCCCCACCTTCTTTCCCCCTAACCCGAGGCCAAACCCACCTCCTCCCTAATTGCCCCAGTTGATATTAATTAACTGTACAACCACTCATCACGTGCAAACCATGTATGCTACATTGTATTATCATTTACTTGTTGTTCATCTGCCTGCATTACTAGAATATAAACCCATGGAGATCAAGGACTATGTCTTCAATCTCTTGGTGTCCCCTACTCTCTTGGTACAGTAATACCAACTCTATTTGGTTGAGAGGATGGACTTTGAAGTGAGACAAACCTGGGTTTGAATTCCGGTTCTGACATTATCAGCTGGATGACCTTGAGCAAGTTACTAAATACATAGTAATTATGATCATACTAAATGCTTGATTACTGTTTATTGATCCTCATAATGATATACCTACAAGATTTTATAATTTATCTCTTTCTCATCAGTGAGATGACTTCAAGTATCATATGATAATAGTGCTAGGTCTTTTTCCTTATAGTTGTCAATAGTCTATATAGAACTTGAATTTGGGGTACTTGATTTTTTTTGTTGTTGTTTAGAAAAATGGTTTGTTCCATGGAATTGCTTCACTCATTTATAGTTTTATCTATTGCAACAAAATAAATACAAACTGTATAAAAACAAAGCAAAATAAAAACCACCTTTTTTTGTATAAAGATGTTGCTTCTATTCTAAGAGACCTTTGCAGCAGAAAATAATATCTGTGCATAAAAAGGGAATAAATTTTGAAATTAAAAATACCCATAGAAAGTACCAGATCCTGAAAAATTGACCCTATTTTATGCCATATAAAGTACTCTATTATTTAAATGTAAAATGAATCCATTTATAGAAATTAAAGCAATCAATAAGGAAAACAAATCCAAAATTACTTTTTAAAAAAAGACAAATACAGGAAGGTTACATAATAGTTTAAAACTCGTATCTCTTTGACAGTAGAGTATTGGACCACAAGTATTATAAAGGAGCATTAAGAACCTATTAAAGAAAAGAACAAAAAAAGAAAGAAAGAAAGAAGAAAAAACCTAATTAAAGAATGCCCTAAAAACAAACAAAAATGAAAAAAAGAGAAAAAAAACATCAACCAAAAAAACGAAACAAGAATGCCCTATGCATAAAGTAACCAAAAGGTAAATAAATTTTGACTTAGAGTATAAAACAGCACACTGTACCAGCACCTAAATAATCATGCACCAGAGTGTTCTGGGGATATTATTTCAGCAGCCATTTCTAAGAAGTGACTGGGGCTTACAGCACAACCAGATTTAAAAAGAACTGTAGGAGTTCCAGGGTTCTACCAGCACTATCAGAACATCTGACACAAAAAATATTCATTCGACATGGAAATAGTTGGTGTCATTTGTCTTTGACTAATCTAGAATGAAAGATGTGTCCCCTTGTCACCTTTTTTTTTTTTTGCCTTTTCCAATTATAAAATTTGTTTTATGATCGTTTATATTTTGGTAGGGATCACATGCAATGGTCAAAAGAAGAAGAAGCAGCAGCCAGAAAAAAAGTAGAGGAAAACTCTGCTCAGCGAGTCCTTCTGGAAGAACAAGGTAGCCCACTACATGTTTTAGCTTCTGGAACCAGGCTTTTCTGTTTGACCTTCCACTGATTCAGTTCACACTTTACTCTATTTCCGTCCTACTAGTGTCATTGCTTTTGAGACTTCTTAGCTTCTGCCTATGCCAATTCATTTGTTCTATTTGGAAAAATTGCCAGTTCTTTCAGTGTAGTGGGACCAAGGTTAATGAAATAAATTATGTATTCACCCAATAATTGGCCTTTTGGTAGTCATATTATTGCTTTGTCTGGGAGACAGACAGATACCACACATACAAACACACATGTGTGTGTGCCATTACAAACAAGATGTGAAAACATAAACATTCTCTTTTGTGCTTTTTTCAGTATACTATTGTGCGTTTACTTGCTAGGAAAGTTCAACAAATTCAAAAACTTTGAGTGAAAAAGGTAAAGACAACAAAATACTGCTGGTCTTTTAGGATAAACATAAAGTTTCAATGAGAATTTAAGGTTCTTTTCCTGTAGGCTTTTGATATTTAGAACTTAACTGAGGTAAGCCCCTGCTGACTGTCAAAAATTGCTTTAAAAAAATTAGCCAATGCCCCTTTCACCATGAAGCCAGGAACCAACAGATACCTTGCCTAATCCCTCATATTCTCTAGGTAGGATTTTCCACCTTATTTTTCTTAAAATGATTTCTCCTTTAGAATAGGTTGGTTCTCTTTTTGTGTTTTGGTTTTTTTTCCAAGTTTATGGAAACACCACATACATATAGAAATTTAAAGACATCATAAATGAATTTTCATAAAGCAAATACACCTATGTAACTAACACCATAAATCAAGAAACAAAATCTTGCCAGTAATCAAGAAGATCCTTCATGCTCCTTCCCAATTACTATAACCTCCCCTTCACCCCTTGCAAAGAGAACCACAATTCTGGCTTCTAATACCATAGATTAGTTTTGTCAGAACAACTTGGTTATTGTCATCATCATTTCTCAGTCAGTCTTGTAGTAACATCAGTCCAACCATTTGATAGAGCATAGTTTGGCAAACGATGGTCCATGGGTCAAATCTGGCCCGCTACCTGTTTTTATAAATAAAGTTTTATTGGAACACAGACACTAATTTGTTTATGTATTGTCTATTGCTGCTTTCAAGTTATGACCACAGAATTGAGTAGTTGTGACAGATACCATATGGCCCACAAAGATAAAAATATTTACTATTTGGCCCTTTATAAAAATAAAAAAAAAAGTTTGCGAACCCTGAGACAGAATCTTGTTTCCAGATTGATGAGCTGTCCTGAAACTTCCCATGGAAAGAGATTTGCATTCCTCTGTGAAAGCCAAGTATAGTGAAAAATCACTAATCCCACTGGTAGGTAACTATTGTTCTAGTGACTTTAGTCTGCAATTGAGGCTAAAGTTTGAAGCAAAGGTAGCTGTGGAAACTGAGTTAATGTAACAAGACAGCCCAGCACTCATTACCTGCCCTTAACCAGTGAGGGGACAATGAGGACCTATCTTATCCTCTGGCATCATTTGCTATTCCTTAGAGAACTCCTTCATCTTAAGCATTAATGTGTCCCAAAGGGTGGACAGGAAAGAAGAGCACCTGATCTACAATGGTACCATGCTATTTTTATGAGTTCCAGCCATGCCGTCCCAGAGTGGGATATGGCCAGGGAGCGCTGGGGTTGGATTTGAGGGTGCATACCAGTGGCAAATCTCCTGCTTGCAAATCAGCCAATATCACATTCCTTTGCAGGAACTCCGTCACACTGTTTCTGAGGAAGTATAACTGTCTCTTTGCCAGCAGATGCACAGACATATTTTCCACATTACTCAAGCTTCTGCTAGTGGCCACCTGGATGTAACAGTCAAGCCTAAACTGAATTTAAAATTTATCAGTTATCTTAATTCATTTCCAGAAACTTAAAAATTATCCACCATATATTTCTTTCTTTTTTTTTTTACCAGGAGGTCCCAGGGATCGAACCCGGGTCCCTCCATATGGGTGACGGACACCCAAGCAGTTGAGCCACATCCGACCCCATCACCATATATTTCTTGATAATATGAGAAGCCAAAGATTTTTTTCCCTCTCTTTTGAATATTTCTCTTTAAAACGAATAGATGAACAGTGCTGATAATGTTCCCTTAAAGAGCTCTGTACATGGCTGCCTGTTTTGGCCTATTTATGTTAACAATGAACTTGAGCATAGCTAATGAGAAAGTTATTTTAAGGCCTCAGAAACTGCAGTAAAGGAAAATGACAGTTTCCACAGAACCATACTGTGACTGAAATAGAAAGGTGGTGACTGGCCTCTCTCTAGAAGCAGGAAAAGCAGGACTGATGATACTGCTTTGAAGCATTTGATTTGCTTATTAGCATGTCCAGTTTCTTTCTGAGCAGGTTTTCTGGCTGCCTTGGGGACATAGAACAAAAGATTCCATTTTTAAATGACTCAAAGAGTTAGAGGTTTCTGTTGGGTCCCCTCTGCATCCCATCCATAATGTTACTCAGTATGGTGGAGTTACACGTGTCAGGGAACTGATACAGGGAGAGGAATGCACAATGGGGGTGACTGTTTCATCACACTTATGCAAGCTTGAACAGAGCAGCAATGCTCTCTCAGCATTTGCTGTCTGGGTGGCAAAGAAAGAAAACTTTTGTTCTGAGGGACTATGTTAAGTGATGGGACATTACAGTGAGAATAAATACCTACCCAGCTACCCAGTCCAATCTCTGCTAGGGATCATTGGCCTACTCAACTGCAGAAGCCATAGGCAAGGCTTCTGATTTGGTATTTGATGTCTCAGTTGAATATGGGTCAAGGTGAATAGATCCATTTAAAAGCTCTGCTCCCAAACTTTGCGAGCCTGCCAAGGAAGCTTTGACGTGATTCTTCTGCCAGTGCCTCTATTAACCACCATCTCTTCTTATTTAGGAGCAACCTAACTTGAAACAGTTTTCTTCCATCACAAAGTATTCCATATGCAGATTATTATACAGCATAAGCACTGCTTAGTGATTTTATGTCACTTATTTTAATGCCCCTGGGAGGAAATACTTGTTCTCCCAAGTTGGCCAGTTCTCCACATTTCTTTCAGTCTCTGTGTGTGTCATTTCTCCTGTCACTCCCATTTCCCATTTCTCACCTATTGTCTCAGCTGTTGATAAGAACTGAAGTTGGGAAGCACCCTCATGCTTCTGAGAATAAAAATTTATCTATCACAAATAATAACAGTCTTTTGCCGAGGAATTGTTGATTTTTCATTTCTGTTATTAAAATGTATAGCGTCCAAGTGCTCATTAGCAATATTTACTTCAATTAGGTTGCCCAGAATAATGATTTTTAATCCTACATTTCCTTTTGGTCATTTCTTTTAAATTTTATTATAGCCCATTATCTTTTAAAAAGAGGTTCAGAGAAACGAGAAAGATACATTTGGCAGTTTTTGAGTTAACATGATTATATTTTATAATTTCCTGAAAACATCCCCAGTGTGTTGTATCTCAGACGGTTATTTAGCAAGTGTAATGGGTTTCTAAAACTTAATAACAAAACAGCTGCTATTTTTATTTTAAAATACCCTTGTAAATAACTACCTATCTAGGATGAGTTATGTCAAGCAAAATAGTGAGTCTCACTATACTTTACCTTCTGAATGCCTTACCACTTGAGAGTGTCTTATGTGAAGGGAAAAAAAAGAGTAACAAAAGTATGTGCTGATAAATGTAAGGTACTTACTTATGAGGCTGCTTTGAGTGCTTAAAATTACGTGCAGTGCTCTCAGAAATATACTTTCAATTTCATAACTTTAAGAGTTTTCCTTTATTAGACAAGGAACTTCATCAGTGGAAATTTCCAACTTCGAGAGTTTCAGGTATTCACGTAATTGATGTACAAAAATAACTTTAAATTGCCTTTTGTTACATAGCAACTTAGAATAAATTTTCGTAATTCATATTAATCATATCATATATGTCAGAGATACATAAATGGTTTAATTCAGTTTCTTAATTGTGATATTGACTGTGATTCAGGGTGAATTCTGAATACTTAAATATGGTTAGCGTGCTATATTCCTTCTTCTCCTCAGCAGTACTGCATTTAATAAGTGAATAATTGAGAAGTTGCTTCATCTGGCTGTGGTTAAACAGATCACTACATCCCTTTTACTGTCACTGTAACCTAGTAAAGGAAAAGGGGAAAAATGCTCCTCCAGAAAAAAACTTATTAGCAGATCTGTTTTAGAAAGTCAGTTAGACAAGATGAAGAAAGGACAGTTTTCTCCATACTATATTCTTTTATCATAATTGGTCTGAACTTGTGGTGAGTTAACAGCAGGCTGAGCCTAATTTTTTTCACTCATGGTCAGAGAATTAGCTTTTCTAATTCCTCTGTTAACCACAGATGCTCTTGCATTTTAGGAAATTAAATCATACACTGAAAGTGTTTGTTGTCTCATAATCAAAATTATGATTGAGCTTCTGTGGGGTTTCAGAGGCTGTCACACATTACTGGGAACCTATGGAGTTGCCAGCATTGACTGGAGATATTGCTGAAAGCACTACTTTAAATGGCAAAAAAAAGTTTCAGCCCTTTAGTCTCTACCCAAACCCATCCTGGGTGCTACTTTGCTGTTTTGTTTGTCTCGCAAACCTATCTATTCTCATGGAACATTTCATACTTTTCATTGCTCATCATCATTTTATCATAGAACCTTGCAAAGTTTAAATTTCATATAATTTAAAGAATGAGCTTTAATTAATTCCATATTTCTGATTTGTTTTAATGAAAGTTAACTCCAATAGGCATTTCTAATTTGCTTATGGTGATTATAAATCACACTAGAGTTTTAATTTCAACTTGATGCTTAGTAATTGAGAGAAAAGTACAAAATCAGAAAAAGATTATTTTCAGAGATATTTTGGAGGGGGTTAATCCTGACTTTGCATTAGGAAGGCAGTGTAGTATTATGGTTGAGAGCATGGGCTTTAGAGTCCAAAAGATTTGGTCCAGGGCCTGGCTCTGCTTTTTTTTTTTTTTTTTTTTTTTTTTTTTTTTAAAGATTTTATTTATTTATTCATTTATCCCCCCCTTGCTGCTTGTGCTCGCTGGGTCAGCTAACCACGCCGTGTGGGCGGGCTTGCCTTCACCAGGAGGCCCCGGGAACCGAACCCAGGGCCTCCCATATGGTAAACGGGAGCCCTACTGATTGTGGCTCTGCTTCTTATAGCTGGGTCACCTTGGGGAAATTTTTATCCCCCTGACTTTAATTACTTTATCTGTAAATTGGAATAATAATATGCCTACCTCAGAGATAATGTTAGGATTAAATGGAAAAAAAAAAAAATCCAAGTAAAGTATTTGACATAGTTCCTGGCACATAATAAACCCTCAATAAGTGCTGTTATTTTTAATGCTATTGCTATTGGTATAATGATTTATGTAATTTAGTTTTTTTCTTCTAATTCCTGAGATACTTGAAAAGAGGATCTCAAAGTGTATATGTTAAAGACTTTGACCATTGTCTTCTAATAGCAACCAGGTCATTTTTGTGGGTTAGGGTTGAATTTAGTTGCTGCATATATTTGGCATCTGAAGCACATTGCAGTCACCTCAGTTCAGATTCATTTTCTTTATAAACTATAAAAATTAAAACAGTAGCATAGGCCCATGTTTAAAATAGCAGTCTGATCCAAGATTTTGTAGTTATAAAACTGATAAGGTTTAATGTTCTCCATAAATACATGCAGTATAAAAGAGAGTACATAGACTGTTTAGAGTTTAAACAGGCTTTAGAGATGCTCTAGTTCAACCCCCTTATCAGATGCAGAAACTCTATAAACAAGTTGAATGAAGAATTCGGTTAAGATCTTTGTGTAAGATGTACGTAAAACCTTATAAAAGAAAGAACTACCTAATAATCATTAAATTACCATCACTCCAAATTTTCATCTGTTATGAATGAATATAAAATAAATTTTACAGAATTGAAATCAGCTTATATATACACAATTCCGCGTGAATGTTATCTCTTAACATTATTATCCTTTAATTTTTAATTGCTACATATTGTTACCCTGTTTTGATATGCTATGGTTTACTTAGTCATTCCTGTGTTAGGCATTTGAGCTGTTTCCCACTTTTCCCTATTATAAATAACACTAGTATGAATATCTTTTTTTTTTTTTTTTCCTATCTGGTTCTGTCTTCGTCTTTTTGATGCGTTACTTCGCCACGCAGGGGCCTGTGCCTCTCCGTGCCAGGCAGGTCTGGGACACCTTTTTTTTTTTTTTTACCAGGAGGTCCCGGGGATCGAACCCGGGACCTCCATATGGTAAACAGGAGCTCAATTGCTTAAACTTCCCTATGAATATCTTTTTTTTTTTCCAAATTACTCCCCACCTGTCCCTTCCCCTCATTAATTCCTTAGGGAATATTCCCACGGATTAATCAAGGTATAGTAATACAGTCTAGTTACAGATAGTTTAAGTTCAAACTCACTTCACAAAAAAATTGATACTGGAAACTCAAATACTAGATATCTGACTAATTGTAGTTTTTCTTAGATGGCTTCTTGTTATTAGGCTGAGAATCTTTTACCAGCCTGGAGTGAGTTTCCAAGAGAGTTACAAAAAGAGTATTTCATGTAAAGGAAGAAGAGAAAAGGTGTGTGAAGACCCTAGAAAAATGTGACAGTTTCCTAGTTCCTCTTAACTCAGATTTTCAAAATGTTGTTTTCATATACGGTATATCAGGTACATGCCAGTTGTTAAAAGTAGATGTGGCAGTTTGATATTATTTATGAATTCCAAAAAGAGATATAAATTATGTCTGTAAACTAGTCTGTTCGTCTGGGTGTGTTACCCTTTGATTGTATTAGATTCAGCTGAGATGTTTTGATTAAATTAAGATTAGGGCTTTGCCTTGACCACATCATTAGGGCAACTTGGTTTAAGTCCCCACCCCCCTTGCGGGCTATGGATACTGGACACTCGCTCAGGGAGTGGGCTGATAAAACAGACTCTCACATGGAAGTAGATTCACAGAAAAGATACACAGAGGATCCTGTGGCCCCAGGAACAGAAATGAGCCTGATAGTCTACAGCTGACCTTGTGAAGAGACCAGAGCAGCTGAGCCCAGAAAGAAACGAGCCCCAGAGGAAAAAAGCCCTATGCTAGCCTACAGCTGAGATTGGAAGAAGCTGGGACCATGGAGCCTTAAGAGGAAAGAGGAAGGCTGAACCCTCGCAGACACGCCGGCCATATTGCATCAACACGTGGCAACAGACTTTGGGTAAGAAAATACCTCTTATGGTACCTTGAATTGGACTCTTTAGGGCCTTGTAACTGTAATCTTCTACCCCAAATAAATACCCTTTATAAAAACCAACAGATTTCTGGTACTTTGCATTAGCACCCCTTGGCTGACTAATACAGTAGATATAGAACTATTTTAAAGGTAAATTTACAACATTTTCAGATTAGCCATAAATAGGCTTCCTTCCATTAGTTCAGATGTGAACATGTGTTTTGGACTTCAACATAACATAATTCTTTTGTTACAGAGATCTACTTTCATTTCTCAGTCCTTAAATACAGATGGGAGTTTCTGTCTTTATAACAGTCCTGCTGCCAGATACAATTCAGCCTTGATGGGAAGTAAGTCTTATGGCCAGACGGTGGAGATCCATGGTACAAAGCCATACAGATAAAAATGGAAAGAAGAAAAGCAGAACTTTAAAGGGGTTCAGATTGGGCTTCATGAACAAAGATGAACCTAACTGCAAGCAACTGCTGGTTTTGAGGGTAGGGACTTCTTTAAAATCATGAAGTAAATGAGTCCTTTATTTTCATTATATTTAGTTTAATTTATTTTTTGACTAGATAGTAAATTCACATGGGTCAAAATTCAAGTGACACTACCCACCTCTGCTTTCCCAGTCGGAGATAAGCGGAGCTGACTACATCACTCTAGATCAGCCCTATCACCTGTGCCTCCTTCCCCACCATCACAGGCCACCACCACCACCCAGCCGCCGGGCTGCTGGTCGCCCTACAGGTCCACGAGCACTTTCTGTCCTGTGAGCCGGGCAATGTGGTCCCCAGCCAGCTGCCCACTTGCTGCACAAGGAACTTCTCAGTGACAGTGCTGGCCTCACAGGGCCCCATCTACAGAGGACTCTGCAAATGCTATACCAATCTAAGGGCCACGTCTTCATTAGCTCAGTCTACCTTGGACCCTACATTTCCCTGCACATCTCTGACATGGGAGGGGAGTATGTCCCAGTGGAAGGCGACAAGGTCATCTGCAAGATGTGCTCCATCTTGCCCAAGAACAAGAAGGTACAGGCCGTAGAGGTGGTCATCAAGCACCTGGAGCCTGGCAGCAAGCATAACGCGTGGTCTGGCATGTTGTCAGCTCCTCTTTCTTTACAGCCGCCGAGGGACTGGGGAGAAAAGGAGGGAGGCCCAGACTGGAGATGCCACTGGACAGCATGAGATGGGACTTCAAAGGAGGATCAAGGTCCCTGTATGAGTCAGCCAAAGGTGTGCTGATACAAAATACCAGAAATCTGTTGGCTTTTATAAAGACTATTTATTTGGAGTAGAAGCTTATAGTTACTAGGCCATAAAGCATGTTACTTCCCTCACCAAAGTCTGTTGTCCCTTGCTGGAGCAAGATGGCTACCAACATCTACCAAGAGTTCAGGCTTCCTGGGTTCCTCTCTTCCTGGGGCTTGCTTTTCCTCTGTTCTCAGCTGCCCCGCTCTCTCCACGAGGCCAGCTGTAGATTGTCAAGCAACTGGCTCTGTCTCTCTCCCCAGAGCTCGATTCTCTTTGGGCTCAGGCTTGCTTCTCTCCACAAGGTCAACTATAGACTATCAGGTGAATGGCTCGTCTCTCTTCCTGGGGCCTCTGCCGTGACTGTGGAGCTGTCTCTAGTCTTCTGTGTTCTTCTCCTGTGTGTTTATTTCCCGGGCTCCAGCTCAAAACTCAACATCAAAACTCCAGCTCTGTCCTTTGCCATGTCTTTTTCTCTGTGGGTGGGCGGGGACTCAATGCCCTACTGACATGGCTCAAATTCCTAATCCTAATTTAATCAATTAAAAGTGATACCTCTAACAGACTAGTTTACAAGCATAATCCAATAACTACTTTTGGAATTCATAAACAATACCAAACTGCTACAGTCCCTTACAAGTTACCCTTAGGGGGAAGGGGTATGGAGTCAGAGTGCCAGGAATGGGGGCATTCTCTGCCACCAGCACAATCTCTGACCATTGCAACACCTCTCACTCTCTGAGAAGCATTTAACAACAACAACAAAAAAATCAAATAAGATTCTCCCTCAAACCCTTGTCCCCAGCCCCTCAGTTTCCCTCCTTAGAGCAACCAGTGTTACTAATTATATGATTATCCTTCCAGAAGTATTCTGTACATAGGCAAGGAAATATGTATATATGCATACATGTGTGTATGCAAACACATTTTTTCTTTTTCTTTCTTTTCACAAATGGTTGCATAATATATACACTGTTCTATACCTTACTTGTTCACCTAACATTAGATCCTGGAAATTATTCTATGCCAATAGAAGGCTTTTTCATTCTGTGAAAGTAATTTTAAACATGTTGTGTCTACGTTGGGTGAAAGTATTCCTGACCCAGGAATTAGGCCTATGGATTAAGCATGGTACACAGTAGTATCCAACACGTTTGTTGAATGAATGAGTGCCTAAGTATTTTATTAATTCTGTATACAGATAGGAAGAGACAGAAAGCTAAGAATTGCCTGAAGCTCTGAGACCACTGCCCTAACACAGACCCTGGGTTCCAGGGAAAAATACATATCAATTTTAAGAAGACATCAGAACTTCTCTTTAAGACTTCAGTTGGAAGATGTCAGGAGGGAAGAGATGTCTCTCGAGGGGCTTTGGGGAGGTGAAGAATGGAGTTGTGGGATGGCCCCTAGACAAGGAATCGGAGACCTGGTCCTGGCTCTGCTGTGCCGCAGCTCTGGGACCTGTAACAAGTAGATTCACCTCTCTGTGCTGAACTTTGTTCAAATGCAAAACAAGGGCACTAGAGTAGATAACTTCATTGGACCTTCCAGCTCCAAAGTTATGTCATTTATAATTCCAGAATTTCCTACCTAATTAGCAATTTGCACAAGACATTTGTGGTATTAAAATTGCATTTGTAGAACAAGACAAAAAACGAGGTGTCTTTTCTATAAGATAATAAAGAACCTCACAGGTTATTAGTAAAAACATGATTAGTAAGATTCCAAGATTAGACTGTAGAAAGTAGTTTGCTGTGATTATATTCTCTACAAAATCTTATTGGCCTAATATCAAGACAGAAGCAGATTTATGGGATAAGACTAAGTACCCTGCACATTGACACATTTTGAGAGAATTAAACCTCTGTAGTTTTAGCCTTTAAGAGGTTAAAAAAAAAGTCAGATAAATAAAAATTATCAGCTAAATAAAAATTATAATATTAAAGTTATTTAATAGTAAATGTAGTTATAAATGACAATGTATAATATTGCAATATTTAATTATTAAATATATTTAGATATTAAAATAGTATCTAATAGTAAATATAATTCATAGTAAAATAAGTCTCTCTTTTTCTTTCTTTATTTTAGTGAAATATGAGAGTGAAGCTAGTAAGTATTGGGACACATTTTACAAGATTCATAAGAATAAATTTTTCAAAGATCGTAATTGGCTGCTGAGAGAATTTCCTGAGATTCTTCCATTTGATCAAAAAACTGAAGAGAATGTGGAAGAAGTACCATGGGATCATGTAAAAACTAAAGCTGCAAATTGTTTCTCAAGAATGTACTGCACTACTATACCTGAAGAAAAAAATCAAAATAAGAAAAATTCTGGTTTGTCAGATGAGCAAAGCAAAGCAGAATCTGATTTTACCAATCTAGATTATGAAGAGCATAGTAAAAGACGTCTGAAGACAGAATTGTTTCCTGGTAGCATGGCTACTTTCAGACTACTAGAGGTACTGTACTCAAGGGACAAAAATGAGAAGAGGCAAATAATTTTAGCATGTATATTCTGTAGTATTTTATTCATGGTCCTTATTTTTTAGGGACAAAATCATCAAATCTTACTAAATATGTATTCAGTATACTTTTGTGTGTAAAGAATATTTAAGAGGCTCATGTTTTTAATCAGTCAAATTTTGTTTGTGGTTTTAACTTTTTTTAAAAAAACTGTATGCTTTAATTTCGAACTTGAGGGCAATATTAAGAACCAATAAAGTTTTGACCTTAATTTCTATCCCTCTCTATTATTACCCCCTTTTTAGGTGAAATAGAAAAAAGTGAGATGGATAATTTTCTATAATGTGGTGTAGACCTTGGTTTTCTATTTTTAAAAATAAACCTTTTTTCTGATTCTAAAGGCATTATATATTGATGACATAGAATTTACTAAAGAGTTGACAAGAGAAATGAAATTATCCGCAGTCCCACAAACAAGGGGTTTAACTGTTGCTTGTATTTTACTGGTTTTTTTTTCTCCTTTTATTTATATTCTTTTATATAGTTGAGCTATATTGCAATATATTTTTGTTTTGTTTCTATTTAACATTATATTATAAGCTATATAGCATATATGTTTGTATCTTTGTATATAGTATATAGTAAGTATATAGTGAATATATAGTATAAATATATATCATATCTTTAAATTTTCTCTATTAATATTTTTCATGGTTGCAAAATATTTTACTATGTAAAGTACTATAATTTTACTTATTATTTCCACACTACTGAGCGTTTACATTGTTTTCAGGTTTTCTGCAGCAAATGTCTTTGAGTATAGACTTTAGCTGTATTTTCTTTTATTGTCTTAAGTCAGATTTACTAGTTTATAATTTATGAAAATGTTCAGTATCTTAAACATACTGACAAATTGTTGTTGTACTAATACCAATTCCAGTTCCATGGCAGTGTATGTCACACCCTCACTGACATGAGTATTCTTATTTTCATGTTTTCTACTGTTTTAGACAAAAATTTTACCTGTTTTAGCTAGCATTTCTTTAACTATTAAAGAGATTAGTTCTTCAAATGTGTAGAAGCCATTTGTACTTCTTTTATAGTCTGTCCATTTGCTTCCTTTGAACCTTTATCTGTTGGTGGTTGTTTTTTTGATAAAAAAGAGTTTTACCCTTTATCATATTTATTGCAAATGTATTTTTCAGTGTGTCGGTCACATTTTGATTTGGTTTATTTTGGGTTTTGGTGTGCAAAAAATTTTAATGTTTCCATTGCCTAGTTTCTCAATATTATGCTTTGTGGTTCATACTATTGCTTTGGAGTTTAGAAAACTCTTTTCTACCCAGAGATTCAGTAAATTTCTTTTGGCTTTTTTTGTTTGTTTTTAAGAAAACCTGACACTGGTGAGAAAAAAAATGTAACCTTGTTTTCATGTTTATTTATTCTTTTGATTTTAGGTTGGCTGTGGTGCTGGAAATAGTGTTTTTCCAATTCTGAACATCTTGCGGTGAGTTTTAGATGTTTTCCTACAGAATTTTACATATGTACAGAATGTTGAGAAACTCTGGAAAAATATTGTCTTGTCTGTGCTAGTAGTGTTCTCATTTTCCATACAAACCATGACGGAACCAAATTTCAAAAGGAGTATCATAGTCTCAGTGTCTAAAATGACTCTGAAAATAGTTTTTCACAGCCATGGGTTGTCCACCAAGGATTGAAGTAATCTTTTAAGCTTGTCTTTGTGTGGATGAGAGAATAAGAGCAAGAAATTTGATCCTTCCACTAAGCTGTGAATT
Organism: Tolypeutes matacus; assembly: GCA_026826555.1. NCBI lineage: Eukaryota > Metazoa > Chordata > Mammalia > Cingulata > Chlamyphoridae > Tolypeutes > Tolypeutes matacus. Next base: position 7,274,557 of record JAKSZT010053928.1, read on the forward strand.
GATACATTTTAGAGATATATTTGCTCCTCTAAGATACTTAGGTGCCATTTTACACATAGAAAATAGAATTTAAAGCTTAACCTTCATTTTATTTTGTCGTCACTTCTGGAACAACACCAGTATAAAACTTTGGCATGTCAAATGATTATCTCTAGGTTTGGAATCATTTGAAGATAATAGCAACTAACCCTAAGGCTCAAAAAAGCAGAAGGAAATGATAGGGATAAAGATGTTCTTCAGACCCACCCTTCTAGTTCACCACCTCACCTGTACTTTTTAGTACTTCCATGATGAAGACATACTTTACAAAACTTTCAAACACCTTCTACCTACATCTGGTTTGTCAAGTTCTGTTCTTAATTTTTTAAGTTTATGCAATAGCTTTCATACTATTTTTCCATTATAAAATCACTACAGGGACATTGCAGAAGTCTTGGAAAATTAGAGGAAAAGGGAGGAAAAAAATCACCCATAATCTCCATCATCCTAACATAGCCAGTGTCAGAATTTTTGTTTTAATTCCTTTCAGTTTTTTCTCTATGCATATTTTTACTTGGTGATGCTATTAAGTTTTTCATTGTGAAAATGTAAAAGCATTCAGAGGGGGCATAGATGTGGCTCAAATGGCTGGGAGTTCGTCTCCCACATGGAGGGACCTGGGTTCAATCCCCGGGACCTCCCGATTAAAAAAAAAAAAAAGCATTCAGAAAAGTAAAAAGAATAAAATGAATTCCTGTATATCCATCACCCTGATTCAACAATTGTTAACATAATATCAACAACACTGACTCTCTGTCCCTAAATACTTAGGATGTATCTCCAAAAAATGAGGACATTCTCCTATGCTATTATAAGCCAACATAATGAATTGTAAGTAATCCCCTAAAATCATCTAATAAGCATATAGAGTGACCTGGCACAAGTGATCCTGGCAAATTTGTTGTTTCGAATAGCCTTTCTCTTTTTGTGTCTTTTTCTCAGTTTTCCCTTTTCCAGTTTCTGGGTCAAAATTTCCTTTTTCCTTACACCACATAGCCAGAGTTCCTTCACCTCAGTGATCTCTGAACTTATAATACACATAAATATGCTTCATTGACAACTGAATGTGTGTTGCTCAATGACTCATCTCAAGGTATTATTTAGGATATAATTTCTTTCATGTCTCTCCAACCACTGTTTATATTCCTTGAGATAGAGTCCATATCTTACCGTAATCTAATTTTCCAGGATGCCTAGTACAGTGTAAAATACCTAGAGCTCAATACATATTGACTGATTAATGCCTCTGATTCATCACTTTTAGTTGTATTTTTCCCTCTCTACTTCTTTCTCCAGCATGTAATTGCAAGCTCTTGTCTCCTCAATCCCCGACTCTTTCCTCCTAGCTGTGTCTTTTTTTTGCCTCATGTCCATATTTTATAAATCATTCTAGCTCAATAACCTGAAATAATTCATGCTTCTTTAAAAGGCAACCAGTGATTAGCCTTCCAAAGGGAGAATTAGACTTTTTTCCCTCCTAAGAAATTATATTTTATTACTGTTGGAGAGTATAAGATTAATGTTTTACAGTTTCAGAATATTTTGTCATAATTAGACTTCTGGAATTGAGAGGTCATTTCATTCTCCAAGGATCATTTTATTCTTAAACCCCCTGCCAAGAGAGTGCTTGATGGTGTGGTGGTAGACTCTAGTGATATTTACACCTACTTGGTGGGAAAAGGGCCAAGGCAGTCAGCTGATTTTACAGAAAGGCGCCGGAAGGTCATTGAGTAATCATAAGACTTCAGCTTGGGCTGCTGATGAAGTGGGAATTCAGTCTCAAAGGTCATGCTGCAGGAAGCGGCTGTAGCTCAATTGATTGGGCTCCCATTTACCATATGGGAGGCCCTGGGTTTGATTCCTGGGGCCTCCTGGTGAAGGCAAGCCAGCCTGTGCGGGGCGGTGAGCTGACACAGCAAGATGACACAACAAAGGGAGGCAAGCAGACACAGAAAAACGTGTAGCAAATGGACACAGGGCACAAGCAGCAAGGTGGGGATAAATAAATAAATAAAAATAAATCTTTAAAAAAAAAAAAAAGGTCATGCTGCTGCCCTGGTACAACACATGGCCAATGGCACATGCCTTCCTTTAGCCACTAGACTGTCCTATGTCTTGTTTAGTAACTTCTGCCCAAAGGCAGACTGTATCCACCTTGCATAGTGAGTTGGATGTGACAGTGTCCAGAAAAGCATTTTGAGTTATATGAAAGTTTTTATAGAACCTGGTTAGTTTCCTACCTCCCACCCCCCCTTTTTAAGTAATGTTAGTTATCTTAACTCAACTGAATTTGTGTGCTTGGTACTCATGATAAAATATCTTTTCTCTTAAAGTAATGCTAAACTGAGGATGGGTTTGAATTAGGCTTTATTCATCCAATATTAAGTTCTGTCTATCCAATTTTGTAAAAATCTGAGCCCATCACTGATAGGTCCCTCCCTGTTGGTATTGTCTTCCTTTAGGCCACTCTACTACTCACCTGGATTTCTAGATTAGTCTTCAAATGGTCATCTTGCATCCAGTCTATTTCCAATGCCATGTTCACCTACCCCCACACTAATTCATCTTTCATACTACAAAGAAAATTGCTTTTCTGTAGTTCAATGCATATTCCCGCTAAGAATCCTCTAAATGGTCCTTGTTACCCTCAGGGTAAAGTCCAAACTTCTACACAAGGTATAGCCCTTTATAATCATTCCTCTGTCCACTTTACCAACTTAATCTCCAGTAGGTTTCTACCCTTGCCACTTTCCTTCTCAGACATGAGTATATTGTTCATTCTGCTTAGAGTTCCTTTCCTTTCTTGTCTGCTTGATAACAACAATTTATTGTTTCCAGTTAGTTTTTAAGTTCCTGGAAGGCAGAACCTGATCTTCCTTTCATAATAATAACAATGATAACAATAATAATAGCTACATTTGTTGAGTGCTTCCTCTGAGCCAGGCACCTTTCCAGGAAACTGACCTATATTTATTCATTCACTTTTCACAACAACCTTCAATACCATATTTATCTGAATTTTAAAGACCAGGAAACAGTTACAGAGAGACTGAGTAATTCTCCCAAGGTCACACAACTAAGTGGTAGAGCCAGGATTCAAATCTTATTCACTCTGGTTCCAGAGCCCTTACCCTTAGTCTTTTTGTTTTGTTTTGTTTTTACCCTTAGTTTATACCACATAGTGCTATATGCATCTGAGTGTTAACATTTCAAACATGTGTAAGCAAGCAACAAATTATGGGTCACAAATATATGGATTTCATAGGCAACAATAGATTTTATGCTGAAATGCTAAGTATTTTATATGGGACAGATGAGAAAAGGCCAACCAGTATAACGTTTTAACTTTGATTCATTACTGGTCAACTTTTCATAACTAAATCCTATTTATCATACTTTAACTTATTTAGGCAGTTCTTTTGGGGGGGTGGGAGGGGCTAGGCACCAGGGATTGAACCTGGGGCCTCATATGTGTGAAGCACGCGCTCAACTACTGAGCTGCAACCAATCCCCAGACAGTTCTTAAAGTGACTTCAAATCCCTCATGCCACAAAATAAATGAGTTATATACATAAACATAGTGTTCATCAGTGAGTAGCATTTAAGCGTATAATCTGAGCCAGGGTGAGATTTTGCTAAATGCATATTTGTACTTGTATTCCATATTTATTTAGAAGCCCTCCCTACTTAAAATGACTCTTGAATCAAATTAGAAGTCCTGATTGCATACTTCACAGCCTGCCTTTATATCTTGACAAATACTACTTTGGGCTTTCTGGCCAACTCCGCTTTATATCCTTGGCATGTGACTCCCTCCTCTAAACCCTTATTCCATTTTCTCTTCTCCCCACTTAGAAATGTCATCCTCCTCCTCCAAAAATTTTAAGAAGTACAGTCAAGGTGTCTGTCCTATCCACACCCCTGAAGAAGTTGTATAAAACCATTCATGCCCCCAACTAGACTATAAAACCATGAGAGCCAGGACCAAACTTACAATTACTGTTTAACGACATACCGACCTCTCTCTGTGATTCAGATGTAGTACTAAGCAATGTGATTATCTACATTTTGTAAATAAGACAACTAGCCTTAAAGAAGATAAGTCAAATTCACAGAGCTAATAAGTAGCAAATCCAGGTTTCAAGCAGAGGTCTTTTTGGCTTCAAAAGCCAAGCCAAACTCTTACTATTTTAATAGACAGTTTGATTTCCTACTTTGTATTCTAATGTTTGGCACATTCATGAGGTTTAATAAACAATTATTTGATCAGGTAACTGAGAATTAATATATTATTTTTAGAAGTTGTATTTCCATGCTGTTAAGAATATATACATATGGGAGCTGATGTGGCTCAAGCAGCTGAGCGCCTGCTTCCCACATGGGAGGTCCTCGGTTCAGTCCCCAGTGCCTCCTAAAACAAACAAACAAACAAACAAACAAAATAAACAACAACAAGGAAACAAACAGAAAAACCAACTCAGGGAAGCCGATATGGCTCAGTGGTTGAATGACATATGGGCTTCCCAGATACGAGGTCCCAGGTTCAATCCCCGGCCCCGGTACCTCAAAAAAATACATACACACACACGCATAGGATGTCCATTTCTTTCTTTGAGGATAGTGCCTTTGTCTCTGTCCTGTCAGCCCTCAGAGCCTTTACGAGCCAAATGAGCTGTACAGATAGAAAAGAAATGAATCACCAGGGGACACAGGGGTCTGAGAATTTTCTTAGAGAAAGGTAACTAATCTGAAAAGAGCTGTAAGGCATGCTGGCTAGAAGCGTAGAAGAAAGAATGCCTATGGTGGGGGCAAGATGGAACAGAGCTGATGGATGGCCCTGGAGGGTTGCCCTTTGGGAACATGATGGGATACAAGCAGTTGGTCCAAGTAACAGAGGGCCTTAAAACTCAGACAGCTGTTTGAAAGTTACCCTACAATTAATGATGTCTTTAAGGCAGTGCTGGTTCAAAGGCAACATGAAAACAATGATATACCAATATAGAAAAGAATATTTACAAAGAGGAAATGTCAAGCCAGTGTCAACCCAAATTCTATTAAAGAAGCATCCCTTAATTCGTACCTATAGTTTTCTTTCTTCTGTAGTTTGAATAAATATTGACACTAGATTTAAATATTTCTTCCATTTTTATAGAAATGCCCCAGAGTCCTTCCTTTACTGCTGTGATTTTGCTTCTGGAGCTGTGGCACTAGTAAAGGTATGTTTTGTGTTTTCTTTAAAGAGAGACTATTTAAGTTTCTGATTTATTACTGTTGAAGTGATTCTTTTGAAATGTTTCTGGGTGAAATGTTATCTCTGACCTTTTTTTAAAAACAATTATTTTACTTTTTTTAATCCATTTTAACCCCCCGTTTTGGGGGGTCTTTTTGCTGTTTTGTGTCCATTTGCTGGGCAATTCTCTGTGTCTGTTTCCTGCCTTCTTTTCTCATCCTTCTCCTCCTGTCTTCACTGGGATTCAATCCTGGGAACCTCCAATGTGGGAGAGAGGTGTTCTTCCACCTGCGCCACCTCAGTTCCTGGTTTTTTAGCACATCTCGTCTTGGCTCTCCCTTGTGTCACTCTCCTGTTATGTCATCATTTTGCTGTGTGGCTCGGCGGGGTCTGGCACGCCTGCGCGCAGGGCTCGCCCACTTGTGGGGCCTGACGGCACGCCTTCTATATTTTTTACTTTATTTTACCGGGAGAAACCGGGAATCGAACCCAGGTCCCTCCATATGGGAGACAGATGCCCAAACATTTAAGCCACATCCGCCCCACTGTCTTTTCCATTTTTAACTGACCTTCTGCTATTTCTGGGAATGATACTATCAACTGATGCCTAAGATGATATTACCTTAAAACAGTAGACACTGTTTTCAAATTAAAATAGTTCTAAAGGGAGTAGTACACCTAGAATGATCAACAGTATATGGGGAATGATCAAGAAGGGTACTGGCGCACAAAATTCATAGTATACTTGAACCTATGTATAACCATGGTTCAGCCAACATTGCTGAATTTCAGATAAAGGCCAAGCAGAACTTTGAGTTCAGAGAACAGTTCAAATTAGTCAAGATTTTCATATGGCTATATCCCTTTCCCCCTCAAAATTAGATTCTTCCATTATCTTCTATAAAGTGATCTTATTCATATTTGTATCCTTAGAACCTAATACACAGTCTGATACATAGTAGGCACACACTAAAAAAAAAAAAAAAAAAGGTCCTGTCCTGATCAAGATGGTGGAGTGAGATGCCTCAGGGCTCCACCACCACCACCGAAGCTTGGAATAACCAGCAAGAACTGGCAGAAACATCTTTCTCAAAGCTCCAAAAAAAGTTAAAGGACTGCAGAAACAAGCAAGTACCAAATCAAGAAAAAAGCTACTTGAAAGCAGTAGGATCTTATGGCATCTTGGCTGGTCCTTCTCCCCCACCCTTCACTAGCTCAGCACAGAACTGGACCATGCTCCCAGTGTAGATCTCTGATCACAGTTCTGGGGGAGCGGAGTAACCGCTGTGAACATACTGGGAGCAATCTGGAGCTGACCCGAAGGACTTGCCCAATCTATCTGATTGTTGCCAGAAGGACTCGCTATCCCAGAACTTCCCTTGTATAAGGCAGCTTACAGAGCTCTTCTACAGAATGCTGAGGGAGAGCAGTCAATGCTAGGGCAAGCAATTGCTGGGTGAAAGACATACAGCACAGTGCCCAGACTATGAGGAAACTGTTTCCTAGGGAAGAGGGATAATTCATATCTGTATAAATGGGGGATTTCCTGGAACCACGTATGTCTGCCTAAGACAAGATACATGTACAGAAAGGATCAGGGTGTTCCTTCCACTTTGGTATCTATCGTCTAAACTCATTGTATAGATAAGCTCTGAAGGAGACCACTTGTATAGGTAAATCTATAAACACTGGGAAAGTTGTTTTTTGTTTGTTTGTTTGTTTGTTTTTGTCCTTTTTTTTTTTATGCTGTTATTGCTGCTAACTCCTGGAATTCAAAGAAAACTCTGTCATGACACTAACCAGATATAATTTTAAGAAACTGACACCTCAGAGTCTAAATTCCAGTGATTACACATTAAAACATCAAAATATCCAGCTTTCAACAAAGACTACAAAACATAACAAAGAAACAGGAAGTGATGACCCAGGCAAAAGAGAGCATTAAAGCACTAGAAATTATAAATGAGAAGGACCAGGCCTGGGACATAACAGGCAAAGATTTTTTTTTTAATGGTGCTAATTATGCTCAAAGAGCAAAAAGGAAAACATGGACAGAGAACTAAAGGAAATCAGGAAAATGATAGATGAACATAAAGAAATAGAAAGCTGGAAATTATGAAAAGGAACCAAGCAGAGCTGAAGACCACAGTAACAGAAATTAAAAACTCCCTAGACAGGAGCAGATATGGTTCAAGCAGTTGAGCGCCCACCTCCCACATGGGAGGTTATCCCAGGTTCCGTTCCTGGTGTCTCCTAAAGAAGACAAACAACAAGCAGACATCAAGCAAAAACAATGAGCAAAGGAGCAAAAACAAGCAAACAATGAGCAGGCAATGAGCAAAAACAAATGAGCAGGGAGTAGATGTGGCTCAAGCAGCTGAGTACCTGCCTCCCACATGGGAAGACCCAGGTTCAGTTCCCAGTGCTTCCTAAAGGGGAAAAAAAAAAAAAAAAAAAAAGACAACAAGCAGACAAGGAAAAAAAAAAAAAAGACAACAAGGGAAAACAACAAGCAAACAGACAAGGGAGCTATTGGGCTGGGGTGGGAGGGGTGGGGGAGCGCAGAACTCCCTAGAGGAATTCAACAGTAGATAGGAGCAGGCAGAAGAAAGAATCAGGGAATTTGAAGATAAGACAATTGAATCATCCAGTCTGAGGAATAGAAAGAAGAAAGCATGAAGAAAACTGAACAGAGCTTGAGGAACCTGTGGGACACCATCAAGCATACCAATATATGATTGTGGGAATCCCAGAAGGAAAAGAAAGGGAGAAAGGAGTAGAGAGAATATTCAAGGAAATAATTGGCTGAAAACTTCCCAAATTTAATGAAAAACATTAATATACACATCCGAGATGCTCAACAAATTCCAAACAGGATAAACCCAAATAGACCCACACTGAGACATCATAATCAAACTGTCAAATGCCTAAGATAAAGAGAGAATTCTGAAAGCTGCAAGAGAGAAGCAATGTGTCACATACAAAGGAGTCTCAATAAGATTAAGTGCCAATTTCTCACCGGAAACCATAGAGGCAAGAAAATCAGTAGGATGACATATTTAAAGTGCTCAAAGCAAAAAATTGCCAACCAAGAAATCTCTATCTAGCAAAACTGTCTTTCAAAAGGAGGAATTAAGACATTCCCAGATAAAAAAAGAAGCTGAGGGAGTCCGTCACCACTAGACCAGCCTTATAAGAGATGCCCAAGAGAATTCTACAGGTCGAAAGGAAAGGACAGTAGACAATAGATTGAAACTGCATGAAGAAATAAATATCTCCAGTAAGGCTAATGACATTGGTAAATATAAATGCCAATACTCTTGTATTTTAGTTTTGTAATGCCACTTTTTACTTCCTATAGGGTCTAAAAAGCAAATGCATAGAATGTAATGATAATCAATGGTTTTGGACTCATAATGTATAAACATGCAATTTGGAACAATAACTACATAAAAGTGGGATGACAGAGGGGTATAGGAACATAGATTGTGTGTGCCATTGAACTTAAGTTGGTACCTAAGAAAATGAGAATGTTATAGATTTAGGATATTAAATTTAATCCTCATGGTAACCACAGAGTAACTACTGGAGAATATACGAACTCATAGAGACAGAAATTAGAGTGCAGGTTGCTAGGGACAGGGGCCAGGAAGAATGGGGAGTTAACCATAATGAGTGTAGGGTTTCTGTTTGGAGAGATGGGAAAGTTTTTAGTAATAGAAGGGGATGAGAGTACCACAACAGTGTAAATATGAGTAACCCCACTTAATGGTGTTCTTGGGAATGGGTGAAATGGGAAAGTTTTGAATATATGTTCCCACAATTTAAAAGAATGAGCAAGTAAAGAGACAATGACAATTAAATGCCATACATGATCCTGGATGGAATCTAGCAAGTGAGGAGAAAAGACTCAACGGACATTATTGGGACTTATGAAAAAATTGGAATATAGGCTATAAGTTTATATCCATATTAAATTTCTTGAAATTGATAACTATACTTAAGCTAGTTACATAAGTGAATATCCTTGTTGTTAGGAAATATATGTGGCAGTATTAAGTATTCAAGGAGCATGAAGTATACAACTTACATGCAATTGTTGAGAAAATGGATTGATAAATATACAGACAGATAGCTGATAGATAGAATGATACTGCAAATGTGGCAAATGTTAAAATTGGTGTATCTGGGTATCTGCAGTGATAAGAGGTATGTTGGAGTTCTCTGTATGGGGTTTGTATTATTTTTGTAAATGTCCTGTAAATTTTAAAGTATTTAAAAATAGAAAGTTTAAAAGAAAACAAATATAGTATTTAAATTATTATTTGAGAAGTTGTGGATTTACAGATCATTCATGCATAAAATACAGGATTCACATACACCACCCCACTACAAATACCTTGCATTGGTGTGGAACATTTGTTACAATTGATGATAGCACTTTTTTATAACTACTATTTTTTAACAATAGTTACCTTTGTTACAATTGATGAAAGATTAGTAAAATAGTATTATTCACTATCGTCCACAGTTTACATTAGGTGTACTTTTCCCCATATGCCACACTATTATTAACACCTTGTATTAGTGTCACACTTTTATTCTAATTCATGAAGGAACATTCTTATACTTGTACTATTAATTATAGCCCATTGTATTTACTATAGCCTTTTGCAGCCCACTGTCTACAATAGGGCTCACTGTTATACAGTCCTGTTTTTTTTCTTTTAATTTTTAGTCAAGTAACATGTGAAACCTAAGGTTTATCTTTTAACCACATTTACCTATATAATTCAGCACTCTTAATTATACTCACAAAATAATGTGCTACCATACCATCATCCATTTCCAAACCTTTGCAATCAACCTAAATAGAAATTCTGTACAAATTAAGCATCAACTCCCCGTTCTCTAGCCCCAAACTATCCCTAGCTCCTGGTAAACCATATTCTAGATTCTAATTCTTTGAGTTTGCTTATTATAATTAGTTAATATCAGTGAGACCATACAATATTTGTCCTTTTGTGTCTGGCTTATTTCACTCAGCATAATGCCCTCAAGGTTCATCCATGTTGTCACATGCATCAGGACTTCATTCCTTTTTACGGTTGAATAATATTCCATCGTGTGTGTGTGTATATATATATATACATCTGATGTATATATGTGTGTGTGTGTGTGTGTGTATGTATACACACAAAACATTTTGTTTATCCATTCATCAGATGATGGACACTTGAGTTACTTCCATCTTGTGGCAATTGTGACTAATGCTGCTATGAACATTGGTGTGCAGATATCTGTTCAAGTTCCAGCTTTCACTTCTTCTGGGTATATACCTAGTAGTGGGATTACGTGGTCATATGGTAATTCTATATTTAGTTTCCTGAAGAACTGCCAAACTGTCTTCCACAGCGGCTGCACCATTTCACAACTCCACCAACAATGAATGAGTGTTCCTATTTCTCCACATCCTCTCCAACACTTGTAATTTTTTAAAAAAATAATAGCCATTTTAGTGAGTGTGAAATGATGTCTCATTGTGGCTTTGATTTGCATTTCCCTAACAGCTAGTGAGGTTGAGCATCTTTTCATGTGCTTTTTAGCCATTTGTATATCCTCTTTGGATAATGTCTATACAAGTCTTTTCCCAGTTTTTAAAATTGGGTTGTTTGTCTTTTTATTGTTGAGTTGTAGAATTTCTTTATATAGTCTGGATATTAAACCCTTATCAGATATGCGGTTTCCAAATATTCTCTCCCAGTGAGTAGGTTGTCTTTTTACTTTCGTGACTAAGTCCTTTAAGGCACAAAAATTTTTAATTTTGAAGAGGTCCCCTTTATCTCTTTTTTCTTCTGTTGCTTGTGCTTTGGGGGTAAAGTATAAGAAATCATTGCCTGACACAAGGTCCTGTAAATGCTTCCCTACATTTTCTTCTTGGAGTTTTATAGTCCTGGTCCTTATATTTAGGTCTTTGATCCATTTTGCGTTAAACTTTGAACAGAATGTGAAATAGGGGTCATCATTCATTCTTTTGCATATGGATATCTAATTCCCCAAGCACCATTAGTTGAAGAGACTATTCTTTCCAAATAGTGTGGATTTGGCAGTCTTGTCAAAAATCAATTGACCATAGATGTGAGGATCTATTTCTAACTCTCAGTTTAATTCCATTGGTCAATATATCTATCCTCATGCCAATATCATGCTGTTTGACTACTTACAGCTTTGTAATATGTTTTAAAGTCAGTAAGTATGGCTCCTACAACTTTGCTCTTCTTTTTAAAGATGGCTTTGGCTATTTGGGACTCCTTACCCTTCCAAATAAATTTGATAATTGACTTTTACATTCCTGCAGAGTAGGGTGTGTGGAATTTTGCTTGGAATTGCATTGAATCTGTAGATCGTTTTGGGTAGAATTGACATCCTAATGATATTTAGTCTTCCAATCCTTGATCACAGAATATCCTTCCTTTATTTAAGTCTTCTTTGATTTCTTTTAGCAATGTTTTATAGTTTTCTGTGCATAAGTCCTTTACATCTTTGGTTTAATTTATTCCTAGATATTTGATACTTTTAGTTGCTATTGTAAATGGAATTTTTTTTTTCTTGATTTCCTCCTCAGCTTGCTCTTTACTAGTGTATAGAAACACCACTGATTTTTGCATGTTGATCTTCTATCCTGCCACTTTGTTGATTTCATTTATTATCTCTAGTAGCTTTGTTGTAGATTTTTCAGGACTTTATATATAAGGAAATGTCATCTGTAAATTGTGAAAGTTTTGTTTCATCCTTTCCAATCTGGATGCCATTTATTTCTTATTTTCTTTTTTCTTTTTTTTTTAAATTAATTTATTTTTTATTGTGGGTAAAAATCAAAATTTTCACAATACATACCAATATTTGTAAAATGATATATAAATATATATGCATATATGTGCATTTGCTTACAAAGATGTTATTTATATATATATAAATATATTTTAAGAGGTGCTTAGATTACCTAAAATATTACGTGGAACCCACCGGGATTCCCATGTTGCCCACCTCCCACACCTCCCACCACATCCCACACAAACATCTCCCACTTATTTTCTTTTTATTTTCTAACTGCTCTGGTTAGAATTTCCAGTACAATGTTGAATAAGAGTGGGACAGTGGGCATCCTTGTCTTGTTCCAGATCTTAGAAGGAAAGCTTTCAGTCTTTCACCATTGAATAGGATGTTAGCTGTGGGTTTTTCATATATTCCCTTTATGGTGTTGAGAAGGTTTCCTTTTATTCCTATTTTTGTTAGTGTTTTTTATCAAGAAAGGATGCTGGATTTTGTCAAATGCCTTTTCTGCATCAATGGAGATGATCATGTGGTTTTTTTCCCCTTCATTTTGTTGATGTGGTATATTATGTTAATTAGTTTTCTTATGTTGAACCACCCTTGTATATCTGGGATACAATGCACTTGATCATGGTGTACAATTATTTTAAAGTGTGGTTGGATTTGATTTGCAAGTATTTTGTTGAGGATTTTTAAATTTATATTCATAAGAGATTTTGGTCTGTAATTTTCTTTTCCTTTAGTTTCTGGCTTTGGTATTAGGATGATGTTGGCCTCACAGAATGAGTTAGAGAGTGTTTCTTCCTGCAATTTTTTGGAATTGTTTGGGCGGGATTGGTATTAATTTTTCTTGGAATGATTGGTGAAATTCACTTGTGAAGCCACCTGGTCCTGGGCTTTTCTTTATTGGGAGGTTTTTGATGACTGATTCAATCTCTTTATATGTAATTGGTCTTCTAGAGTCAGTGTAGGTTGTTGCTGTGTTTCTAGGAACTTGTCCGTTTCGTCTCGTTTATCTAATTTTTGGCACACAGTTGTTCATAGTATCCTCTTATGATCCTTTTTATTTCTGTGAGGTCAGTAGTAATGTCCCCCCACTCTGATTTTATTTGCATCTTCTCTTTTTTTCTTTGTCAATCTAATTAAGGATTTGTTGATTTTATTGATCTTTACAAAGTACCAACTTTTGGTTTTGTTAATTCTTTCTCTTTTCCTTTTATTCTCAATTTCATTTATTTCTGCTCTAGTCATTGTTATTTCTCTCCTTCTGCTTGCTTTGGGATTCGTTTGCTGTTCTTTTTCTAGTTCTTCCAGATGTGCAGTTAAGTATTTGATTTTTCCTCTCTTTCTTTCTTTTCTTTCTTTCCTTTCTTTCCTTTCCTTCCTTTCCTTCCTTTCCTTCTTTCCTTCCTTTCCTTCCTTCCCTTCCTTTCCTTCCTTTCCTTCCTTCCCTTCCTTCCATCCTTCCTCCCATCCTTCCTTCCTTCCCTTCTTTCTTGTAAGAATTTAGGGTAAAATTTCCTCTCAGCCCTGCTTTCGCTGCATCCCATAAGTTTTTGTTGTTGTTGTTGTTGTTGTTAGCAGGTACCGGGGATTGAACCCAGTACCTCATACATGGAAAAAGGTGGTCAAACCACTGAGCTACACTTGCTTCCCCATCCCATAACTTTTGATATGTTGTGTTCACATTTTCATTTGTCTCAAGATATTTACTGATTTCCCTTACAATTTCTTCTTTGACCCACTGCTTATTTAAGTGTGTTGTTTAATATCCATATATTTGTAAATTTCCCCTTTTTCCCCTTTATTGATTTCCAGCTTCATTCTATTATAGTCAGAGAAGATGCTTTGTATAATTTGAATCTTTTTACATTTATTGAGACCTGTTTTGTGACCCAACATGTGATCTATCCTGGAGAATGATTACATGCACTTGAGAAGAATGTATATACTGTTGTTTGGGGGTGCAGTGTTCTGTATATGTCTGCTAGGTCTAGTTCATTTATCCTATGTTCTCTGTTTCATTATTGATTCTCTGTCTCATCCAGTGATAAGAGTGATGTATCAAAGTCTCCAACTATTATTGTAGAGACATCTATTTTTCCCTTCAGTTTTGCCAGTGTTTGCCTCATGTATTTTGGAGCACCATGGTTAGGTGCATAAATATTTATTGTTATTTCTTTTCTTTTTTTTTTTTTCAACAAATCAATTTTATTGATACATAAAGGCATAAATCCATCCAAAGTGTATAGTCAATGGTAATCAGTATAATCACATATTTGTACATTCTTCACTTCAGTCATTCTTAGAGTACTTTCATTATTCCAATAATAATAATAATAATAATAATAATAATAATAATAAACAAACAAAACTCATCACCTCTCAATCTCTATGCTTCCCCTGCTGTACATAGCTGCTACTCTTTTTCGTTCTTTTTAGTATATTTGTATTTATATTTTGCAAAAACAGTTTTATATACGCAATATCACTCATATTTATGTTTTATATGAGGTTTTACTGTCATATACAGTACCATGTTACAGTTTTTAGCTTTCCTTCTAGTAATATACATGACCTTAGACACTCCCTTTCAACCAGTGTCATACCCATACAATAGCACTGCTAGTTACAAACACCATGATATGTTTTCACCATTTCTATTCATTTCCAAACATTTACAAACACCCTTTTTACCAATTCTGCACAGATTAAACCTCAGTTTTCCATTCTCTAAACTCATTCTATTTTCTGGTGACCTATATTCTAATTATTAACTCCATGAGTTTACACAATATATTTAGTTCATAATGGCACATTCATACAGCATTTGTCCTTTTTTGTCTGGCTTGCTTCACTCAGCGTAGTGTCCTCCAGGTTCATCCATGTTGTCATATGCTTCACGACTTCATTTCTTCTTACTGCTGCTTAATAGTCCATCATGTGTATACACCACAGTTTTTTTATCCATTCGTCAGTTGATGGACACCTGGGTTGTTTCCAATTTTTGGCAATCGTGAATAATGCTGCTGTGAACATCGGTGTGCAGATGTCTGTTCGTGTCTCTGCTCTCAGTTCTTCAGGATGTATGCCTAATAATAGTATTGCCCAGGTCACATGGCAAGTCTATAATCAACTTCCTTAGGAACTGCCAAACAGTCCTCCACAGTGGCTGTACCATTCTACATTCCCACCAACAGTGAATAAGCATTCCTATCTCTTTACATCCTCTCCAACATTTACAGTTTTCAGACTTTTTAACAGCAACCAATCTAATAGGAGTGAAATGATATTGCATTGTAGTTTTGATTTGCATATCCCTAATCACTAGTGATGTTGAACATTTTTTCATGTGTTTCTTTGCCATTTGTATTTCTTCTTTGGATAATTGTCTTTTCAAGTCTTTTGCCCATTTTTTATTCAGGTCGTTTGTCTTTTTATTGTTGAGTTGTATGATCTCTTTGTATATCAAGGATTTTAAACCCTTATCGGATATGTGATTGCCAAATATTTTCTCCCATTGAGTCAGCTGCCTTTTCACCCTTTTGACAAAGTCCTTTGAGGTGCAAAAGTGTTGAATTTTGAGGTGGTCCCATTTATCTATTTTTTCTTTTGTTGCTCATGCTTTGGGTGTAAGGTTTAAGAAACTACCGCCTACCACAAGATCTTGAAGATGCTTTCCTACATTTTCTTCTAGGGGTTTTATGGTTGTCACTTTTATATTTAGGTCCTTGATCCATTTTGAGTTATTTTTTGTATATGGTGTGAGATAGGGGCTTCTTTCTTTCTTTTGGATATGGATATACAGTTCTCCCTGCACCATTTGTTAAATAATGTTCTGGCCCAGCCGGGAGGGCTTGACCACCTTGTTAAAAATCACTTGACTGTAGATGTGAAGGTTATTTCCGAGTTCTCGATTCAGTTCCATTGGTCAATGTGTCTGTCTTTATGCTAGTACCATGCTGTTTTTTTTAACCGCCGTAGCTAAGTTGCTTTAAAGTCCAGACGTGATAGTCTTCCAACTTCGTTCTTCTTTCCGTTATTTCTTCTTTTTTTAAAAAAAAAGATTTACTTATTTTTATTTATTTCTACCCCCCTCATTGTTTTGCACTCACTGTCTGTCTTCTTTTTAGGAGGCACCGAGAACCAAACCTGGAGCCTCCTATATGGGAGGGAGGCGCCTAATCACTTGAGCACCTCCCTGTTTGTTGTGCCTCTCTTGTTTCCTTGCTGTGTCTCTTGGTTGTGTCATCTTTTTGAGCCAGCCTGCCATGCCAGCCCATCGTGTCAGCTTGCTGTCTTGCTCGTTTTCTTTGGGAGGCACCAGGAACCAAAAACCCGGGACCGCCCCCATGTGGTAGGGGGGAGCCCAGCTACTTGAGCTACATCCGTTTCCCCATTATTTCTTCTTGATGGATTGCCCCTTTTAGTAATATATAATGTCCTTATTTGTCTCTTATAACAGCTTTTCTTGACTTAAAGTTTATTTTGTCTGATAGTAGTATAGCAAGCCCAGCTCTTTTTTGTTTACTATTTGCACGGAATATCTTTTCCAACCTTTTACTTTCAACCTACTTGTGTCTTTGGGTCTAAGATGAGACTTTTGTAAACAAAATATAGTTGGATCATGCCTTTTTATCCAAACCTCTCATCCATGTCTTTTGATTAGGGAGTTGAATCCATTAAAATTTAATGTCATTACTGTAAAGGCAGTATTTAAGGCATTTTGTCCTTTGGTTTTTATATGTCATATCTTTTATTTGTTTGTTTTATCTCTCTTTTCCTTTATTGCAATATCCTTTTCTGTATAGTTGCTCTTTTGTAATGTATCTGACTGACCCCTTTGTCATTTCTGTTTCTGTATATTTTTAAAATACTTCTTTGTGATTACATGGGGTAATCTACACTATAGTCAGTTTAGGAAGAATGGATATCTTAATGATATTTAGCCTTCCAATCCATGAACACAAAAAGTCCTTCCATTTATATTATATCTTTGGTTTCTTTTAGCAATGTTTTGTAGTTTTCTGAATACCGGTCTTTTATGTCGTTGGTTAAGTTTATTCCTAAATATTTGATTCTTTTAGTGGCTATTGTAAATGTAATTTGTTTCTGACTTCTTCCTCAGATTGCTCATTAGTAGCGTATATAGAAATACTACTGATTTTTGCATATTAATCTTGTATCCCACCATTTTGCTGCACTCATCTGTTAGTTCTAGTACCTTTGTTGTCGATTTTTCAGGATTTTCTAGGTATAGGATCATATCATCAGTGAGTGGCAAATGTTTTACTTCTTCTTTTCCTATTTGGGTGCCTTTTATTTCTTTTTCTTGCCTGATTGCTGTAGCTAGAACTTCTAGCACAATACTGCATAACAGTAGTGACGGTGGGCATCCTTGTCTTGTTCCAGATCTTAGAAGGAAAGCTTTCAGTCTTTCACCATTGAATAGGATGTTAGCTGTGGGTTTTTCATATATCCCCTTTATGGTGTTGAGAAGGTTTCCTTTTATTCCTATTTTTGTTAGTGTTTTTACAAGAAAGGATGCTGGATTTTGTCAAATGCCTTTTCTGCATCAATGGAGATGATCATGTGATTTTTCTTCTTCAATTTATCAATGTGGTGTATTACACTGATTGATTTTCTTGTGTTGAACCATGTTTGCATGCCTGGGATAAAACCCACTTGATTGTGGTATATATTTATTTTAATGTGTTTTTGGATTCAGTTTGCAACTATTTTTTTGAGGATTTTTCCATCTATATTTTTTAGAGAAATTGGTTTGTAATTTTCTTTTTTCCTAGTATGTGTGTCTGGCTTTGGTATTAGGGTGATGTTGACTTCATAGAATGAATTTAGTAACGTTCTTTCCTGTTCAATTTACTGGAAGAGTTTGAGCAAGATTTGTATTAGATCTTCTTTGACTGATTAGTAGAATTTACCTGTGAAGCCATCTGGGCCTGGGCTTTTCATTTTGGTGAGGTTTTTGATGATCGTTTAAATCTCATTACTTGTGATTGGTTTGTTGAGGTCTTCTCTTTCTTCTAGGATCAGTGTAGATTGTTCATGTGTTTCTAGGAATTTGTCTACTTCATTTACATTGTATAGTTCGTTGGCATCCGGTTGTTCAGTATCCTCTTATGAGCTCTCTTATTTCTTTGGGGTCAGTGGTAATGTCCCCCACCTTATTTCTGATTTTATTTATTTGCATTTTCTCTCTTTTTCTCTTCATCAGTCTAGCTAAGGGTTTGGCGATTTTGTTGATCTTCTCATTGAACCAGTTTTTGGTTTTGTTGATTCTCTCTATTGTTTTTTGTTCTCAATTTCATTTATTTCTGCTCTGATCTTTTTTATTTCTTTCCTTCTGCTTGCTTTGGGATTAGTTTGCTGTTCTTTTTCTAGTTCTTCTAAGTATGCAGTTAGGTCTTCAATTTAGTGCTTCTTTTTTAATGTAAGCATTGAGGGCTATAAATTTCCTACTCAGCACTGCCTTCACTGCATCCCATAGGTTTTGATATGTCGTGTTCTCATTTTCATTTGTCTCTAGATGTTTACTGATTTCTCTTGCAATTTCTTCTTTGACCAACTGATTATTTGAGTATATTGTTTAATCTCCATATATTTGTGAATTTTCCCTTTTTCTGCCTGTATTGATTTCCAACTTTATCCATTTTGATCAGAGAAAGTGCTTTGTATAACAATTTCAATCTTTTTAAATTTATTGAGACCTGTTTTGTGACCTGACATATGGACTATACTGGAGAAGGATCCATGAGCACTTGAGAAGAATAGATATCCTGCTGTTTTGGGGTATATTGCCCTATAAATATCTGGTAGGTCTAGCTCATTTATCATATTATTCCTTATTTATCCTCTGTCCATATGTTATATCCAATGCTGAGAGTCGTGTATTGAAGTCTCTAACTACTATTGTAGAGATGTCTTTTTGATCCTTCAGTTTTGCCAGTGTGTATCTCATGTATCTTGGGGCACCCAGTTAGGTCATAAATATTTATGATTGTTATTTCTTATTGGTGAATTGCACCTTTTATTAATATATAATGACCTTCTTCATCTCTTTACAACAGTTACGCATTTAAAATCTAGAGTTGCCCGATATTAGTATCACTACTGCTGATATTTTTTATTTACTATTTGCATGGAATATCTTTTTCCAACCTTTCACTTTCAGCTTGATTGTTTCCTTGAGTCTAAGGTGAGTCTCTTATAGACAGCATATAGATGGCTCATATTTTTTAATCCATTCTGTCAGTCTGTGTCTTTTGATTGGGGAGTTCAATCCATTAATGTTCAGTGTTATTACTCTAAAGGCATTACTTACTTCATCCATTTTATCCTTTGACCTTCTGTTGTCATATCTTACTATTGTCTTTCTTTTTACCCTTTTAGTTACCCTTACTAATGTTCTTCATTTCTACGCTCTTCTCCAAGTCTCTTTCCCTTGTCTTTTCCTTTCAGGCTCCAGAACTCCCTTTACTATCTCCTGTAAATCTGGTCTTTTGGTAACAAACTCCTCAGTGTTTGTTTGTCTGTAAAGACTTTAAATTCATGCTCATTTTTGAAAGACAGTTTTGCTGAAGAAAGAATTATTGGCTGGTAGTTTTTCTCTTTCAGAACTTAACTATATCATACAACAGCCTCTCACCTCCATAGTTTCTGATGAGAGATCAGCACTTAGTCTTATTGAGCTTCCCTTGTATGTGATGCATTGCTTTTCTCTTGCTGTTTTTAAAATCCTCTCTTTATCTCTGGCATTTGACATTCTGAATAGTAGGTGTCTCAGAGTAGGTGTATTCGGATTTATTCTGTTTGGGGTACATTGTCCTTCTTGGATATTGATATTTATGTCTTTCATAAGGGTTGGGAAATTTTCAGTCATAATTTACTCAAATATTTTTTCTGCCCCTTCTCTGTTCCCTGCCTTCTGGGATACCTAGCATGCATATGTTTGTGCATTTTGCAATGTTATTCAGTAACTTGAGACCCTGTTCCATTTTTTCTAATCTTTTCTCTTTATTTTCTCCTGTCTTTTCAAATTCAAATGTTCTGTCCTCCAACTCACTTATTTTGTCCTCAACCAATTTAAATCTGCAATTATATGCATCTAATGTATTTGGTTGTTGCTTTTCCAACAGGTGAAACAATTTTATTTCACAGTTGAGTTTAAAACCACAAAGATATTAGGTTCTTCACATAAAAATGTAGTACACATACCCTATACTTTCTAGAAAATAATTATATAGACCCTCTCAAAGAAAAAAAACACCCCATTATATGGTTTCAGTTAGGTTACTTGGAAAAAACTCACTCTGGACTGATTGCTAAAACATGCCATTTCAGCACTCTGCATCTTTTGGTTCAAAGTATAGATTATTGTCGTTCAGGTACCAATCCTGCATCATTAAATATTTGATAATACACATATCATCTGGTTTATCACTTCATGTTACATTGATTCACCAGCCTTTTCTGCAGGTTCATCAGAAAGTTGAGCAGGCTGTGCCTTTCTCTGTGGTCTTTCTTCAAGACCTTCCAGGAATAGAGACACATCATCATCATCATAGATTGTAAACTCCAAGCCTTTACCAACAATTCCAGAGGAAACAATTCTTTGTAGTTAGGTCCTGCTCTGTAGGAATTGTCTCTCTTAAGGCATGCAGACCATGTTTAACCAGTTCATTCAAATTACACTCCATAAACTCAGATATATGTCCCTCTAAGTAAGTACAAGTTGATTGAAAATGAGTTCCAAAAGACATAGCTCTGCAGTTAAAACTGTTAGCAGATGGACAGGTTTGGAAAATGTGAAAGCCCATATCATCATAACCAGCGATGAGCAGTCCCACACCATATGGTCTTCAGCCATATCGTTGTGTTAGTATATAGGTCTTGCTTCCAATTAGAGATACAAGACAAGACACAGGAAGAGATCTGTCAAATACAAATCTGGAATCCAAACACTCCTGGCACATGAAATTACATAACAGTCTAGCATCAGCACTAAGTCCTGCATTTGAGATACTGATATGGTTGTCAACGTGGAGAATTGTTTCTTTTGAAGGGCTGCAAGCTCTGCTTGTGCCCTCTTCAATGTAACCAACATGCTTGTGTTTTTTATTTCAGACCAAGTGTGGCTGAATCTTGCTTGACAGATGCCATTACATATTCAATTTGATGACTCCTGCCCTGAGGGCTCCAAACAATGACATCATTGTCATACTGGTTGTGAAGCATGGCTCCAGTATGGCATGGCTGCAGCCTTCTGCCACCTCTAATGTATTTATTTATTTATTTATTATTTTATTTCCAGAGAAGCTTTAGATTACATTAATGTTACATCAAAAATATAGGGGAGGGAGTATGTGTGGCTCAAGCAGTTGAGCGCCCGCCTCCCAACTGGGAGGTCCCAGGTTTGGTTCCTGGTGCCTCCTAAATAAACAAAAACAAACAACAAGCAAAAACATGGAAAAACCAACTCAGGGAAGCTGATGTGGCTCAGTGATTGAGCACTGGCTTCCTACATAAAAGGTCCCGGGTTCAATCCCCAGCCCCCAGTACCTAAAAAAAAAAAAAAGTATATATATAGTGAGAAAGAGAGCAAGAAAGAGAGAGAAGGAGAGGATTCACTTATACCCCATCTCTTCCTTCTCCCACACTTTCCCAGATTAACAATATCTTTCATTAGTGTAGTGTATTTGTTACAATTGGTAAACACATATTAAAACATTGTACTAGCCATGGACTAGAGTTTACATTATAGTTTACACTCTGCCCCACAAAATTTTATAGGTTTTGACAAAATGTTTAATGGCCTGTATCCATCATTGCAGTGTCATGCAGGACAATTCCAATGTCTCAAAAAATGTCTCCATGTTGTACCTATTCTTCCTTCTCCCTCCCCTCAGAACCTCTGGTGGCCACTGCCTTTATACCAATGATACAAATTCTTCTACTGCTAGAATAATAATAAGTCTACTTTAGTCCATAGTTGCTTTCCCCTTTATCTTGAAGATTTGGGGATGGCGATGCCCACCCTGCCTTCGATTGAAAGGGGGCATAGATCCCATGGGGCAGATGGATGGAATTATATGGCTTGCATTTGCAGGCACTCTCTGCTTCCTGGGATGGGCATGGTCTATCATCATCTTTCCGTTAGTTGTCCTGGGTGAGTCCAATGAACTGGTGAGTAGGTGTTACAACTCTGCTGAGATTCAGGGCTCAACCGGTATATGAACAGACCGAATATTTAACTCTCTGGGACATATATTTAACAATTACAATGCTAATTATAGGTTCAAATAAAAGGGGCAGAAGAGCCATGTGTAGGGGAATTATAAATGAGTCTAACTCTGTTATATTGGGGAGCATAAATTCCAAAGTAAGGCCCATTGACAGGGTGCTGAATTCCTGAAATTTTCTGCCCTGCCTATAGTGTCTAGATGTTTCTAGACCCTTCAGGAGTCCTGCTGTTTGAGGCACTGTTTACTGTGGCAATCAATGAGATCCTGCTGAGACATGCATAAGTGTAACCTCTGGAATAACCTCCTGACTCACTTTGAAATCTCTTAGCCATCAAAACTCATTTGTATTTAATATTTCCCCCTCTTGGTCAGGGTCTTTTTCCAGATTCATCACTAGTCAGTGCTTGGTAATAATACCTTGGTGCCAGGGAGGCTTATCCCCAGGAGTCATGTCCCACACCAGGGGGTGGGGGGAGGTGGT
The DNA here is from genome assembly GCA_026826555.1 of Tolypeutes matacus. NCBI lineage: Eukaryota > Metazoa > Chordata > Mammalia > Cingulata > Chlamyphoridae > Tolypeutes > Tolypeutes matacus. The sequence continues at coordinate 7,297,403 of JAKSZT010053928.1, forward strand.
GCATTTATATGCTGAGTTTGGCTTAGAGAGAGTCCACATTTGAGCAACAAGGACGTTTTCAGGAGGTAACTGTTAGGCAATAGATAACACTAGGCTAAGTTTCAATTTCACAAAAGGTTCATAAGTACAACCATCAACATCAAGGGCCTGCCTGGCCTGATGGTCTATCCTCCTTCACTAGGCACTGCCCATATATTCAGGGGATTCTAGCTACTCTATTAGAAAAGGTAGCAGGACTTCCCAGGATGGGAATTCAATATTCTTTCAGTTATTGTGTGGGCATACACCAAGACAACACCCCATGACCATGTGAACATATTCATATGCCATAGAGTTATGCCCTAGGTGTAACCCCTCCCCACACATCCCACCATCACATCCCACCAACACTCTGCACCAGTGATCCTCCCCTGCCATGACTGTGACACTTCTATGATGCAAAACCTCCTCAAAAAATAAAATAAAATAAAATAAAAATAAGAAAATAAAATACTACTACTAATAAAAAATAAATAAAAAACAAAAATAATAAAATAATAAAATAAAAATTTTCATTGTGTCTTTCATCACTACAAGATCTGTTATCTTTTATGTAGAGTGACAATTTCTTCCTATGTTCCCCAGTGTCTTTTTTTTTTTGTTTTATCTTCAAAGAAGCTTTAGGTTACAGAAAAGTCACATAGAAAATGTAGGAGATTCCCATATACCCAAATCCCTCCCACTCTCCTACTCTTCCCTGTTATTAACATTTTACATGTATATGGTACATTTGTTACAATTGAAGTACAAATATTGAAGCATTGCTACTAACCATGGTCAATGATTTACATTATGATTTACATTTCGCCCATACACTTTTATAGGTTTTGACAAAATTTAAAATGGCCTGTATCTGTCAAGCAAGATCATGCAGAACAATTCCAATGCCCTAAAAATGCCCTATATTCCATCTAATCTATTCTTCCCTCCCCATCCCCTCAGAACCTATAGTAACCACTAAGTTTCAATTTTTGAAGAATAACTTTCATAGTTACATAGTTATTGAAGGCTTGACGTATTGGTCTATTTTCTTTTATTAGGCACTACCTATATTCTTGAGAGATTCTTTCTCCCCTAACTGAGAACATAGCAGGACTCCCCAGGATGGGAGTTTAATATTTTCTTGTTTATTGTGTGGGTCTCTACCCACTGAGATAGCACACTATGACAAGATGAACACTTGCATATTCCATAGAGGCATGTCCCAGATGTGCCTTATCCTACATATTCCCCCACCCCTGATGCCCTTTACCAGTAATCCTCCCCTGCCATATTTGCCAAAAGAACATTCCCACCATTGTAGCTTTAACATCAAACCTACAAATCCCCGGAGTTCACCTACTCATTCCTCCAACACTCCCCCCAGTTCCATGGATAGTCCAACCCAAGTCCCCACCCTACTCCCCCTCACATTCCTGCACCCTCGTATCACTGCACCACTATCAACCCCATCCACTGCCCAACCACCCCCTTCCACCTTATCATAGATTTTGCCCATATTGAGCATTGGCTCACCACCCTCTACTCCCTGTCTCCTGATAACCTATCTTCCAGACTCTAGCTCTGCCAGTCTACTTGATTTTCTTAAGTCATATCAGTGAGGTCATGTAATATTTGTCCTTCAGTGACTGGCTTACTTCACTAAACATAAGATCTTCAAGATTCATCCGTGTTGTCCCATGTGTTAATACTGCATTCCTTCTTACAGCTGAGTAATATTCCATTGTATGTATATACCACAATTTTCTTATTCATTCATCTGTTGATGGATTCATCTGTTGCTCCCAACTTTTGGCAATAGTGAATAATGCTGCTATGAACATTGGTGTGCATATATCTGTTTGTGTCCCTGCTTTCAATTCTTCTGGGTATATACCCAGAAGTGGGGCTGCTGAATCATATGGCAGTTCTTTAGTTAGCTTCCTGAGGAACTGCCAATCTGTCCTCCACAATGGCTGCCCCATTCTGCATTCCCACCAGCGGTGGATGAGCATTCCCTTTACTCCACATCCTCTCCAACACTTGTGGTCCCCTGTTTTTTTAATAGCCACTAATCCAGAGGTGTAAGATGAGGGAAGCAGATGTGGCTCAAGTGATTGAGCTCCCACCTACCATATGGGAGGTCCCAGGTTCAGTTCCCACTGCCTCCTGGAGAAGATGAGCAAGACAGTGAGCTGGCATGATGGGCTAGCATGGTGAGCTGATGCAACAAGATAACACAATAAGGAGACACAAAGAGGAAACAATTGGAAAAACAACAAAGCAGGGAGTGGAGATGGCTCAAATGATTGAGCACCTCTCTCCCACATGGGAGATCCCAGGTTTGGTTCCTGGTGACTCCTAAAGAGAAGACAAGCAGACACAGAGAGCACACAGCAAATGGACACAGAGAGTATATAGCGAACACAAACAATGGTAGGGGGGGGGCATAAATAAATAAAATAAAATCTTTTTTTAAAAAAGGTGTAAGATGATATCTTATTGTGGTTTTGATTTGCATTTCCCTAATAACTAGTGATGTTGAACATTTTTATGTGCTTTTTAGCCATTTGTATTTCTTCTGTGGAGAAGTGTCTATTCAAATATCTTGCCCATTTTTAAAATGGGTTGTTTGTCTTTTTATTTTCAAGATGTAGGATTTCTTTATATATGCTGGATATTAGGTCATTATCAAATAGATGGTTACCAAATATTTTCTCCCATTAACTAGGCTGCCTTTTCACTTTCTTGACAAACTCCTTTGGAGCACGAAAGTTTTTAATTTTGAGGACCCATTTATCTATTTTATCTTTTGTTGCTCGCACTTTGGGTATAAAATTTATAAAATTATTTCCTACTACAAGATCTCGTAGGTACTTCCCTACATTTTCTTCTAGGAGCTTTATGGTCTTGGTTCTTATATTTAGGTCTTTGATCCCTCTTAAGTTAATTTTCATATAGGGCATGAAATGGTGATCCTCTCTCATTCTTTTGGATATAGATATCCAGTTCTTTAAACACCATTTGTTGAAGAGGCCATTCTGTCCCAGTTGAGTGGGCTTGGTGGCCCTGTCGAATATCATTTAACCGTATATGTTAGGATCTATATCAGAACTCTCAGTTCTGTTCCATTGGTTGGTATGTCTATCCTTATGGCAATGCCATGCAGTTTTGCCCATTGTAGCTTTATAGTATGCTTTAAAGTCAGGTAGCATGATTCCTCCAATTTTGTTTTTCTTTTTCAATATGTTTTTGTTATTCAGGGCACCTTTCCCTTCCAAATAATCAGCTTTTCCAATTCAGGAAAAAATGCTGTTGTAATTTTTATTGGGTTTGCATTCAATCTGTAAATCAATTTGGGTAGAACAGACATCTTAATGATGTTTAGTCTTCCAATCCATGAACATGGAATGTTCTTCCATTTATTTAGGTCTTCTCTGATTTCCTTTAACAACGTTCTGTAGTTTTCTGTGCACAAGTCCTTTACATCTTTAGTTAAGTTTATTTCAAGATATTTGATTCTTTTAGTTGCTATTATAAATGGAATTTTTTTCTTGATTTCTTCCTCATATTGCTCATTATTTGGTGTACAGAAATGCTAATAATTTTTGCATGTTGATCTTATATCCTGCCAGTTTACTGAACTCATTTATCAGCCCTAGAAGCTTTGTTTTAGATTTCTCAGAGCTTTCTATATATAGGATCATATCATCTGCAAATAGTGAAATTTTTACTTCTTCCTTCCCAATCTGGATGCCTTTTCTTTTTCTTGCCTATGTAATCGAGCAAATACTTCTAACACAGTGTTAAATAAGAGTGGTGACAGTGGGCATCCTTGTCTTGTTCCTGATCTTAGAGGGAAAGCCTTGAGCATTTTACCATTGAAAATATTAGCTGTGATTTTTTTATATATACCTTTTATCATGTTAAGGAAGTTTCCTTCTATTCCTATCTTTTGAAGTGTTTTTATTAAAAAAAGAATGCTAAATTTTGTCAAATGCTCTTTCTGCATCAATAGAGATGATCGTGTGGTTTTTTTTTTTTCTTTCGATCTGTTAATGTGGTATATTACATTGATTGATTTTTGTTGAACCATCCTTGCATACCAGGGATGAAACACTGTTATTATGGTGTATAATTCATTTGATGTGTTGTTGAATATGATTAGCAAGTATTTTGTTGAGGATTTTAGCATCCAGGTTCATTAGAGAGATTGGTCTGTACCTTTCCTTTCTTGTGGCACTTTGTGATTTTGGTATTAGGGTGATTTGGCATCATAGAATGACTCAGGCAATGTTCCCTCCACTACTATTTTTGGAAGAGTTTAAGCAGGATTGGTGTTAGTTCTTTCCAGAATGATTGGTAGAATTCACCTGTGAAGCCATCTGGTCCCAGGCTCTTCTTAGTTGGGTGGTTTTTGATGACTAATTCAATCTCGTTACTTGTGATTGGTTTGTTGAGTTCATCAATTTCTTTTTTCATCAATGTAGGCTGCTTGTATGTTTCTAGAAATTTGTCCATTTCGTCTAAGTTATCCATCTTGTTGGCATACAATTTTTCAAAATATTCTCTTATGATACTCTTTATTTCTGTGGGATCAGTGGTGATAGCCCCTCCCTTGTTTTTTATGTATTTGTATCATCTCTCTTTTTTTCTTTGTTAGTCTAGCTAAGGGTTTGTCACATTTATTAATCTTCTCAAAGAACCCGCTTTTGGTTTTGTTAATTTTTTCTACTGTTTTTTATTATTATTATTATTATTATTATTATTATTATTATTTTCAATTTCATTTAGCTCTGCTCCAGTCATTGTTATTTCCTTCTTTCTGCTTGCTTTCAGAATAGCTTGTTGTTCTTTTTCTAGATCTTCCAGGTGTGCAGTTAGGTCTTTGATTTTAACTCTTTTTTCTTTTTTAATATAGGCATTTATGGCTATAAATTTCCCTCTAAGCACTGCTTTTGCTTCATCTCATAGGTTTTGAAACGTTGTATTCTCATTTTCATTCATTTCAAGGTAGTTACTGATTTCTCTTATAATTTCCTCCTTGACCCACTGATTGTGTAGGTGTGTTGTTTAACTTCCATATCTTTGTGCCTATACTGGTTCTCTGCCCCTTACTGATTGCCAGGTTCATTGCATTGTGGTCAGAGAAATTGCTTTGTATAAATTCAATCTTTCTGAATTTTTTGAGAGTTCTTCTGTGACTTAGCATGTGGTCTATCCTGGAGAATGATCCATGTACACTCGAGAAGAATGTATATCCCGTAGTATTTGGGTATAATGTTCTGTATATGTCTATTAGTTCTAGATCCTCTAATATATTATTCAAGGTCTCTGTTTCTTTATTGACTCTCTGTTGAGATGTTCTGTTTAATGGTGATAATGGTATATTAAAGTCTCCCACTATAATTGTAGAGGCATCTATTTCTCTGCTTAGTTTTTCCAGTGTTTTCCTCATGTATTTTGGGGCACTTTGGTTAGGTGCATAAATGTTTATGATTGCTGTTTCTTCTTGATAGATTATCCCTTTTATTAATATATGGTGTCCTTTTCTCTTACAATAGTTTTGCATTTAAAGTCTATTTTATCTGATATTAGTGTAGCCATTCCTGCCATTTTTTTGGTTATTGTTTGCAAGGAAAATCATTTTCCATCCATTCACTTGCAATCTCCTTGTGTCTCTGGGTCTAAGGTGAGTTTCTTATAGATAGCTTATAGGTGAATCATATTTCCTTACCCATTCTGCAAATCTCTGTCTCTTGATTGGAGAATTTAATCCATCTAATTTTTTGTTTTGTTTTGTTTTTCAGGTACCGGGGGACGGGAATTGAATCCCTGACCTCGTGTGAGCCACATCAGTTTCACTTCTTTTGCTTGTTGTTGGTTTTTTTTGTTTTTTCAGGAGGCACGGGGAACCAAACCTGGGAGGTGGGAGCTCAACTGCTTGAGCCATATCCACTCCCATCTAATGTATTTTTAATCTCATCCATTGTGTTTTCCTTTCCATAAGCTCTGTTACTTTTCTTTGAAGGCCTTCATATTGTTCTTTATGCTTACCCAGTGTCTTCTTAATATCCTTTATCTCTTTTAGGAGATTTGTGTGAACATCATTGGTTAGTTGTCTTAAATCCTGTGTCTCGTCAGGATTTTTGCTTTTATCCTTTGGCTGGGCCATATCTTCCTGTTTCTTAGTATGGCTTATAATTTTTTGCTGCTGTCTAGGCATCTGATTGTCTTGTTGAATTTAGTCTGATGGTTAATTTCTGTCTCTTGCCTGGTGATTTGATTTTTGGTTCAGTTTATTCTAAATCTTTAAGATTGTCCAGCTTAAGTTATAAAAACCAGGCCAGGGACCTACTAATGTGGCACAGACCAGATCAAGAGGGCCTGGGACATGAGAGACTCCAAAACCATTTTTATTTCTTGCAGTTTCCTGGACTGCCAGCAGATGGCACTTTTCAACAAACCTTTCCACAGAGGTGTCTCTTTCAACCTCTACTCTCTGGTGATTCTGATCTCCACCAGAGCCCAGATTCAAAATGGGCTCTGCTGGCTAAACTCACTGAAGAGTCTCTGCCCTCCACCACATCATCCCTCCTTCCAGGGAGGAAGACGTCCATTCCCCTCTCAGGTGGCTGCAGTGAGCCACAAGTTTTATCCAGGCTGTTCACCTTGAGGGTGGAGGATAGGTGCTGTTCCCAACCTCAGAGGCTAGTAACTCACAGTTTTCACTTTGGTCTCTTTGTCTCTCTATCCCTCTCCTTCCTGGACAGTGCACAGCACTCTCCTGGTCTGTAGACCCCAAAAGCAGCTCCCTCAGACAGCTTTTTGCCCTTCCTCCATTGTTTTTGAAAAGGAGTTGAGACCTGCCGCCCTGCTCCAATGCCATCTTCTTGGAAATCCTTCCTTTATTTCTTTTATGCATATTTTCCTTCATCTCCTTGAAATAATTTAGGAGATTTGTTTGAATTTCTTTGATTAGTTTTTCCAAATTCTGAGTCTCCTCTGCATTTTTAATTTTTTCCCTTGACTGAGTCATAGCTACCTGTTTCTTAGTATGGCTTGTAATTTTTTGCTGATGTGTAGACATCTGATTATCTTGATGAGTTAATTCTGAAGGTCATTTTCTCCCTCATGTCCAGGGTTTTGTTGTTTATTGGCTTTGTGTTAAGGCTCTTCTTTGACATGTGGTCTGACTTATTCTGGACCCCTAGAATAGCCCAAGTTTAAGTTGTCAGATTTTCTCAGCTCTTTTTAATCTGATTCTTGCCCTATATATGCAGTACAATTTTTAAGATTGCACTTTTTGTGTAATTGTTTCACCTACAGAAGAAAATTTCCTTTCCTCTTTTCCTTGTCTGGAAATCTTGATATGTTCTGTTTGTTTTGTGCAGAATTTTCTCCCCAGCTCCTACGATTTGTTTAAATTCTCACCCTCACTCAGTGCCCCATTTTCCTTACACTTTTCAGTTCTGGAACTCTCCTGTCTTACAACAGTTCAGAATAGCACCTACCCACCCCCTTTTCTTTTTTCTCTTTGAGGCTTTTCTGCCTCTAGTTTCTTCCCTGTTAGGTTTATCACCCCAGGGAGCCAGATGCGGTCAATCCACAAATGTCGGTAACCCATTAAAAAAAAAAAAAGTCTGTTTTGCATTTTGGGAGTCCCACAGACAGTAACTAGATTGCATGAGTGCACTTGGCCGCCACCATTCTGCTACAGTTTTTCTCTCCCCCTCCCCCTCCCTGTGGGCCCTTTTGTGTGTAGCACTCCTCGCTGGCTTGTGTTCAGCCCTGGGTCTCTACGGACTTGGGTTCCTGTACCTGGATATGCGTGGGGTTCTAACTCACTGCTGTGAGTTCCTCTGTAGTGTATGTCCCCAGTGGGAGAGACCCAGGCTGCTGCCTCTGGAGAACTCCCAAGCTTTTCAGGGGACTGAATGAGGGGGTGGGGAAGAGGCCCGGCAGGTCTGGGACAAGACCAGTTTCCTACCTGATATTTTTCTCTTTCTTTGATTCAGCCTTTGTGGAGTCCATCTCCAGTCTCTATCATCCCCCAGAGTTCTAAGCAAGTGGAATTTGTCCTTATATTCACTGAATCTCTGAGGGGGTTTTTTCAGGGGTAACTTACAGTGCCATGTTGATCACATGCATAGTTTTATACATAACACATTAAAAAATATAATAACAAAACCAAAGTATTGCTGACCAGTTTAAAACATCTTAGATACCTAATAAATAAATAACCGCAGTAAAAAATAAATTTTCAGAAAATCTTACAAGGCATATGATACAAATCTAAAATATCCTAGACCATTAGGAAAACAGTAGGGAACTGAATTTGGTTGACCAATCCCTGAATGCTATTGCGTATTCCTTAGAATGAAGAGGTAATTTTAGAAAACACAAAAGGAAAGGAAATTCTATTTACATTAAAAAAATGCATAGTAAGCACATGGAATTTACTTCCTGATGATAAAAGTAATAATTATTCATTGTAGACATTTTCTAAAATACAAAAATAAAAGCCTAAAGGGAAGATTAATCACCTATAATCACAATACCTACCATGAATCATTGTTATATTTTAATATATATCCTTCTTATGTTATTTTTGTAGGTGAGTTGTGTGAGTACAAATGTGTGTTTGCTGATGCAATTTTTTAAAATAACAGTTTTGCTGAAATATAGTTCACATACCATAAATTTCACCCTTTCAAAGTGTAGAATTCAGTGGTTTTTAGTATATTCACAGAGTTGTGCAACCACTTTTGATCATATAGTATGGGGAATTCATATTTCAAACAAAAAAGGCATTGGCAAAGCCATGGAAGAGTCATTTGAAGACCAACTCTGTGCCTCTGAAAGAACACAGGTCAGGCCTCCAAGGACTCTGCCTACAACTCATAAAGTCAGTCCTGTATGCCACTTTGAAAATTAAAGAGGAATTTTGAAGAACATTTATCAAGTCCCAGTGCTACTCTTAATTTATTTTGGGCTGTTTGAAATAATCTAACAAAATGCTGTGTTGGAAATAAAGTGCATCTAAATTTACAGAGAAAAGGCACTTTAGAGAAGTAAAAAAATATGACCTTTATATTTTAAAAAAATACTGGAAACCTGCTAAGTACTTTTTTTTTTTTTTTTGCTTTTTATTCCTTTATCATGACAGTCGCACGCATCCTACAGAGCAGCGCAGTGTTCTGCCTTTGTTCATGATGTATGTGATGATGGTTTGCCCTACCCTTTTCCAGATGGGATCCTGGATGTCATTCTCCTTGTCTTTGTGCTCTCTTCTATTCATCCTGACAGGTAAATGAAGACGAAAAGGCAAAGCAAATGTGTAAAGTGCCTTCATCAGTAGTGGTTTTCAGAACTATCAAAGCAAATGACAATTCCTGAATTTATTATTTAGTGAACTACATTATGTATAATATGCAGCCTTTTAAATGCAGTTTTTCCTTTCTTCATACTTTTAGAAAGAAACTGGTCAAACTACTTCATTAGTGAGCTTTCTGTCACTGTCAGAATGAAGTGAGCATAGTCTGCTAAGACACATACCTATTAAAAGTGACAGTGCTTCAAGGAAATTACAAATTCAGAACAGCCTAATAGACTCCCAAGAGGAAAATTGTACTTGGTGATCAGAAACAAACATCTTTGATTTAGCATCTCACTGAATGTTCATGAAGAGGTGGGCTGTGGCTTCGTATAGCTCTTTAGATGGGCTTTAAAATTTTTTGTTTAAACAAGCCTACTAAGGAATTAGGTTATTGAGATTTTTGGTTATTAGGTTATTAGGTTATTGAGATTTTTCCAGTTTAACCTTGGACCTTTATGATCTAAGATTGGTCTAGTGCCATCATTTAAATATTTAGGATTTAAATTTTTGTGTTCATACTATTTTAAAACTATAAACATAGCTTTTCTCCAGGTAGGAAGCATAAAGAGGTATTACCAGCAATTAAAATGATCACCTTTTTAAAAATCTTGCCCCCTTATACGTATTAACACACATATATGATGCAAGGAGTTGTGCTTTCCTAAGGTTTTTTTTTTTAATTGCATTTTCTTGGAGAACAGATATAGCTCAAGTGGTTGAGCACCTGCTTCCCATGTACGAGGTCCCTGGTTCGATCCCTAGTGCCTCCTAGAAACAAATGAGCAAACAAACAAGAAGGCTTTCATTGGGAATGGATGGCAAACATGGCTCAGTGGTTGAGCTCCTCCTTCCCATGTGTGAGGTTCTGGGTTCAATCACCAGTACCTCCTAAAAAAAAAAAAAAGAAGAAAAGAAAATTGGATTTTCTTATTCCCCTGGTAGTATATGAAGATTTGGCATCAAGTGCTTTTTGTTTGAGGTTGTGAACCTTTCCCAAAGACCCTGAGTTACTGTGTACTTCTTTCTTTGCAATTACAAGATCACTTTACTTCTCAGAGATGGACACTTTGATTACATATGGAAGAACAAATTAGATTTCCAAATTTATTTGGAATCGATTGATCCTAAAAAAAATTTTTTTTTAAAGATTTATTTGCACCTGGTTCCATAAATATATCAGGTTCCATAAAGCCATTTTCTCCTCCCAGTTTCCATAACTTATTTCTTTCTCTTTAAACTATTGGCATAATAGAAAGATGTTGTGTATATATTTTGTTTCCTTACATGAATAGTTAAAAATATAGCATAGACGGAAAGAGAGGAGGATTTCTTATTTGACACCCATAACCAGAGATGTTTACATTCTAAATAAGACCACAAAAAGACTATTTGAGGGAGTGGAGGTGTCTCAAGCTATTGGGCACCTCCCTCCCACCTGGAAGGTCCCGGGTTCAGTTCCCAGTACCTCCTGAAAAGAAGACAAGCACACAACAAACAGACACAGAGAGCAGACAGCAAGCACAAACAACTAAGGGGCAGGGGGGCAGTAAATAAATCAACTAAATCTTTAAAAATAAAAAGACTATTTGAAATTAGTTTAGATAATGTATTTTCTCACAATTTGAACTGAATGTTAAAGAGAAGGGGAAGTAGATATCTTGGGAAGATTGCTCTTTGAGTACATTATCTTCACTCTACTTATTATAAAATAAGCTCAGATGTGTTATGTCAGTAGCCACTTTCTTGCCTACATGGAAATGATCTAAAAATAGAGTGAATGAATAGAAGGAATGAAATAGTAAGTAAAAAGGCAAGGTGGTGTCTTTAGGGTCATTTAGGACTGTGGTGGTGGATGTGGTCCCAAGGTAATTTCTAGGAAAGTGTCTTCCTGGCAGCTTGGAAAATCAGGCACAATGAACAACAATCAATTTAGCTAGACCTTGAGTCTGGGGTTCCAGCTTAAGTAGCATAAAGAGGCTACAGAAGAGGGCATAGGAAGCTACAAAAGAAGAGCTTACTGTCCTTGTCATCAAAATCAAATTCAGTGTATCTTTACCAAAGATCCAAGTATAGACTAACAATCAATAAATACTCTTATTCTCTCTTCTTTTCCTTCTCCTCTCCCTCCATCCAAAGATAGCTGAGGATAGCAGAGTCAGTCCAAGTAGAATAAAAAAAGAAAAGGAGTTTTTTCCCAATCTTGCCTTGTCTATCTCATCCCCCACCCACCTCTCCCTGCAGTTCTCAGGAACTGTCACTGGAACTATATTATGGGCCAAAATGGTATCATCAAGTTTTACCCAGGAGAGCAGATGTGGCTCAAGCAGTTGAGTGCCTAATTCCCACATGGCAGGTCCCCGTTGCCTCCTAAACACAAAAACAAACAACAAGCAAACAAACAAAAACTCCAACAAGGGAGCCGATGTGGCTAGTGGTTGAGCGTCGGCTTCCCACTTATGAGGTTCCAGGGTTCAGTCTCTGACTCCAGGACCTGAAAAAGAAAAAAAGAAAAAAAAGTATTTATCCATAACCCTATACATTAAAAGAGAGTTGGGAGGAAAGGCTTTGCTGAAGGAGGTGGAAATGTTTTGAAGTATTTGACTCTTTTTTTTTTCCTGCATTTTAGTTTCATATTTGCTTTACTAATACTTTCAGAAAGAGATTTTTCCCTGTACATAAAACATTCATCTTGAAAGTGATATTTTAAGGTTTAGATATGTTTTTTTTTTAATGGCCAAAGCCTAAGGATATAAACACAGTATGAAAATAATGTGTAATAAAATAAACAAGAAAATAAAACTCTTTTTCCCTTTTATGCACTTATGTTCAGTTTGTTTGTTTTTTAAGAACTTTCCACCTAATTATGACCTCTCTTTCTGTCATTTCTCTCTTGTTTTCATAGTTGCTTTCATTTCCTCACTACCCACTTCCTTTATAAACTGACATAATCTGGCTTTTGCCCTACTATTCCACTGAACAGTGTTTTAATTGGAAGGAATTTATAGATTATCTGATCCAAACCCCTCATTTTTAAAGTAAGAAAACCTCAGAGGCTTTAAATGGCCTGAATAAAGCAAGGAGGGCAACTCTTTAGCCCACAGGCTGCCATTTACCACGCTCTGTCCAGACATCGATAATCGATTTTGAGCTCTGTCATCCCCACTGAGCCCTAAGAGTCCCTCTCAATAGAGCTCTGTCGGCAGCCATTGCCAGATCCAAGATCTGAAATCTTTGCCATTCCTGCTCCATGATCACACATAAGGCTGTGAACACAACCATAAACACTAAATCAAGAGCAGTCACTAGGGATCATATTTGATTGAGAGCCAGATGAGTAGACTAAATAGTAAATGTTATGAGAATTCTGAGAAAGAAAATAAAGGCTTCCCAGTATTGAGCTGGGCCTTGGAGTATGAACAGAATTTAAATAGACAGAGAGCAAGGAGGAGAGAATTCTTTGAAAGGAAACCACATGAGCAAAGACATGGACTGCTCAGAGCTAGACATATAACAGTTTGGCTACAGGAGATGCTTAAAACTGGGAAGGAGGAAGGAAGATGTTGGCAAGATTAATTTGGGTCAATAGTAGGAGATCTTAAGGGCTCAACTAAGGTGTTAAGATTTTATCCTATGGATTAAAATCATGAAAGTTTTTTAGAAAAGGAATGATTTGGCAGAACCAACATTTTAGGCAGAATAATTGGTCAGGAATATGTGGGAAGAATTGATGGGAAAATACTAAAGCATGTTATTCCATTTCCAGGCCTGAGGAGATAGGGTTTTGTACTAAGGAAGTACCAATGGGAAACAAATGAAAAGAAAGAGAAAATAACAAAGATGTTGTTATAAAAAAAGACATGGGATTCAATGACCATATCGTTGTAGAGAGGAGAGTGGAGGGGGTCAAAAGATTTCTCTGGGGTGTTGCATTTTGGTGAATGATGGTACTTTTGAACTAAATTAAGACGTCAGGAGAAAAAGGAGGAAAGATGCTCCTGGTTTAGATTTGTACAATTTGAGATGGCTCTGGCATATTTTTAATCTTGCAAGGAAAATTAACTGCCTTCAGTTTTTGGCTGTCTTGGAACTCCCTTAATTTGCTTTTATTATCAGGAAACATCTATAGAATTTTGCAGTTCAGCTTTTAACATCATTAACCTCTACAAAGTTACCTCTCTAGTCATTTGGGTGATTTCTTTTTTTTTTTTTTTTTTTTCTTCTTTGTTTTTATATTTCTAGGGTGATTTCTTGAAACTCTAGGCCTCCCCCCACCCCTGCTTGCTGTCTGTGCCCCATTCGCTGGGTGATCTTCTGTGTCTGTTTCTTGCCGTCTCTGCTCATTTTTCTCCTCCAGGCTTCCCCGGGATTCGATCCTAGGAACCTCCGATGTGGGAGAGAGGCACCCTGTCACTTGCGCCACCTCAGTTCCTGGTTTCTGGCGCATCTTGCCTTGACTCTCCCCTGCGTCTCTCTTTTGTTGCGTCATCATCTTGCTGCATGGCTCGCCGCATGGTCCTGGCTCACTTGCATGCCAGGAAGCCCTGGGGATTGAACCTGGGTCCTCCCATATGGTAGATGGAAGTCCAGTCACTTGAGCCACATCCATTTCCCAATACTCTGGGCCTTTTGAATCTGGTCATTTAGCTAGTTGGGGTCCTTTTTTCCTTATCTACAAAACATTTCATTTTTGTTGCCCTTATGTTTGTGGTTTATATTTCTTTGGCCTTATTGAGCTTATTTTGTCTTCAAGAAGGTTGAATCTGGCATATAAAACAAGATTTCAGCAAGCAGTGTATCTTGTTTTGTTTTCAAAGGATGCAAGGTGTTGTAAACCGACTGTCCAAGTTACTGAAACCAGGGGGAATGTTGTTATTTCGAGACTATGGAAGATATGATAAGACTCAGCTTCGTTTTAAAATGGGTAATATTATAATCAGTTTTGTAGTTGCTATTTTCATGTGTTTTAAAGAATGCCTTGTTTATGTTTCTTGTCAAGTTTTTTTCCAAAAGGAATATTGAGTTTCTCTTTTCACAATTATTTTTTTAGGGCATTGTTTATCTGAAAATTTTTATGTTCGTGGAGATGGTACCAGAGCATATTTCTTTACAAAAGGTATGTTTACCTCCAAGAGGAAATAATTAGCTGTAAAAAATCTCTTTGATTATTACTTGCAAGAAGAAATTCAAAAGCTATAAAAATGAGGCTTCATTAGCTGATGAAGTTTTGAATGTTTTCACACTTTGGTGCCTATAACTGTTCTACCTAAAAACTTGAAAATGGCCTTTTTGCCTTTTAATCTTTTTCCAATTGAAACTGTTTCAAAGAGTCACTTGTTTCACTCTCATAAATCAAATGAAGGTGTAGTCTGTTCTATTTTGGAGGTATTGTTAGCCCAGATATGAAAAAATTGATAACATGCCACAGTCATAGGAGAGCATTTGATTTTATGAGTCCCATAGGAAATTACTTATCTCTTATCAATTCCTCATTTTGAAAAATCTTTCTGACCATAGCAACTGAGTCCTGCATTCAAGGACTTTCCCCAAACTTATGTGAGTACTTTTATAAGGTACCATTTTAGGTCCCCATAAACCAACAAAAATTCAAGATGTTAAAAGCTGCAGACAATAATGTTGTATATCTGCTAGGCCTACTGCGTTAACCTGTTTACACTTGGTGTGTTCATGTAAAGTAGTAGAAACCCACTTGGTTTCAGAGGTTTTCTTCATCAATTTATACTACAGAGTGTTTTTGATATAAATGAAATTTAGATGGTCAGTCATTGCATCAGTGTTCTACCATTCCTGACAACACCCCCTTCCCACCCCCAGTCATGCCATACCTTTGATTGCCATTTTTGTCTCACAGGGGAAATCCACGATATGTTCTGCAAGGCTGGGTTAGATGAGAAACAAAATCTGGTTGATCGTCGCTTACAAGTTAATAGGAAAAAACAAGTGAAAATGCACCGAGTGTGGGTTCAAGGCAAATTCCAGAAACCATTGTACTTAACTTAAAACAGCTCCAGATTGTTTTTTTTTTTTTTTTTTTTTTTTTAAAGATTTTATTTATTTATTCATTTATCCCCCGCTTGCTGCTTGTGCTCGCTGGGTTAGCTAACCACACCGTGCGGGCAGGCTTGTCTTCACCAGGAGGCCCTGAGAACCGAACCCGGGGCCTCCCATATGGTAAACAGGAGCCCTACTGATTGAGCCACAGCCGCTTCCCCAGATTGGTGTTTTAACTCATTTCTGATCACTGAACTATATACCATGTTAAGGTATAAAACTGAAGGACTACACTATTCAAAGACTTCTGCAAAGCTTTCATTTCTTAAAAGACAATCAAGAAGAACTTCCGGTGGCCACTGCCTTTGAAAAGACGACCTGCCGTTTTATCATGAGTGAGCATTTTTGTGCATTTTAAGTACATTTAATTGATTCGGAATAGGGCACCTTATTCTGTGTTTCAAAACTCAGAACATGTGATATGCCCAAGCTAGTTTGGGTTTAATACATCTGACCATTTCGTTTATTCCTGGAATTTTCTATTCAATTAAATTACAGATGTAAGTCAGACAATTTTGAACAATTCATCACCCACTATTTTTTAGAAGTGGAAAAAATCACCTGCTTTATTTATACATTAAGCTTAGTACTTCCATTCACAAATAGTCAACTGCCCTCCATTGTCATCTCCTACTAGAGAGGAAGCACACCTTGTTTCCAGGGGAAGTCATAACAAGTCCATAACCAAGTCATAACCAAGGTGTATTGTTTTTTGCTTTGTTGTTAGTCTGTTTTCCCCCAAAGCTATTTTTTTTTAATAACTTTAATTCAGAGACTAATGTCTAAAATAGAATTTTAGTTTCTCCTTCCTTTCATAAAATTGGGGAAGTATGGTCGATATTAACATTATTTTCAGGCTACTCTTAGATATACAAGTTGTTGCAAGCTCTCCTTAATACAACTGTCATACCCAAGAAAATGCTTAAATTGTAGCAATTAAAAATATATTTACCACCTTGCCTCAATTTGCAAGTTGGCTTACAAATTGTACTTTATAACAGTGGAGGTTCTAATGCTTTTTCATTAATTACACAAATATTTACTGAGTACTTGCATGGTGCTGAGTTATATGGAATAATTCAGTAAATAAAAACCCAATCCATGTCTTCAGGGAAGATAATTAAGATCTAGCCGGCAAAGCAAAATATGCACACCCCAATCCTCTAAATCATGATCTAAGATAATACACAAACAAGTACTCAGATAGGTAGATTATCAGCTATGGGACTTTGGTTATGACCCACAGAAATCTGGAATAAATGGACAATTTCTTGAAAGGACCACCATTGGAATAATTCGGTTCCATCTGTTTTTCCTTTTTGAATTTACTTAAGATTTAATGTCCTAGAAGAATGTGGTTCGTCCAACTTGGTCATGGATTTGTCTCCTGATAGGCAGGAGAGCTTAATTGATGGCATCACCAGAATATAAGGGATGGAAGAAAGTTCCTCAAAGGAAAATCAAGACAGACATTGTTAACAAAAAAAGAAGAGAGGGATGCTGCCTGGTCACAAACAACACATCATATATCAGTGGTAGCAACAGTAATAGTAGTTCTGAAGGGAGAGCGAGATCAGTTGTGAAAAGGAATGCAGAATGGAGAAAAACCAGGTTTCTGGGAGGTGGGTCTCATGCTGGGCCTTGACCAGAAGACTACATTCTCAGAAGATGATGAGAAGACAAGTTTGTTTGGAGTTGGACATTCATTATGAGGAATAGTGGAGGAAAGATGGGAAGGAAGTCAACTTATAGACAGCTTTTAAAGCAGGCTGAAGCATTGGGCTCTAGTCTGTAGGCTGGAGCCATCTGAGGTTTGTTTTTCTGTTTTAACCTAGCCATGGCATGTTATAAATGTATTTAGAAATACTGATTTAGGAGTAGTCTATAGAATGGAAGAAGACCACATAAAGGGATTTGCAGTAACTTGCCTTGGTGGCAAGTCCTTAGAAGTACAATATCAAGGTTCCTGTTTAAACATGCAAAAGTCAGTATATGTGAAAGTTAACACTTGCCTGAGACTTAACTCTGTTGTGTTCCATAATTAAAGTATACTTATAAAAGCCAAACTAGTAATGAACGTATTACATGCAAGGGCAGTTTAGATAAGTTAATGTTGCTATGGAAACCCAGCACATCTTCTTGTGTCTCAATTTAAAACTCATGGCCCAAGGTGGTTTGAAAAACAACAGAAGGTAAAATTATTCTCACATTCTCACATATGTAAATTGTACTGTCTCTCTCAGTCCTAAATAGCAGACTCAAGCCATCCTCTTGACTGGCACAGTAAAATTCAGCTTCTTGTCTTTCTATAATGTGTTACAGCATGTAAGTTAACCTTTAGAAACTTCAAAAATACATCAACCAAATTTGGACTGTGAGATACAAACTGGGCTCTTGGGGGCCCTGTGCAGTGTAGACTTCCATTCCACATGGTTGTGCAGTAAGGCCATTTTCTCCTCTGTATTCTTGCCCTGTCAGTCTTTTTCTCTTTAGCCTACCTGAAGCAACCCCCTACTCAAGATTTGTGCCCGGAAAAAAAAAAAAAAATGTTGATTTTGGCAGAAATAGAAAAGGGTAAGAACTGATTTGGAAATTTGCCTATAGATATTAAGAAATCACAAAGTGTTTCAAATGTATCTTCTTGAATATTAGTTGAAAATATCTGATAACTGCATGAAACTAATTTCCCCTTTATATCCATAAAGCTAGGGCCTATTGGTTAGCTTGGTTAGAGTTTGATGTTTAAAAATTCATCTTCTTGAGAGAACCGAATTTCAGGACTGTTTTCTCTCCAAGAGAAAAAGGTATATTCCTTCATCTTCTTGCAATACAGAAATTACAAAATATACTTTATTAAAAACACACCCTCCATTTTTCTGTCTCTAAGTTTACTTTTGAACATTGTCCAAACGTGAAATTTTCACACACATGAAGAACTGTTTCAGAAGTTTGTGAGAAAGGTAAGTGTAAGATAACAGTTTATTAAAGTTTTACATTCAGTATAACACATTTGTCATATTGAAACACCCAGTTAATGTTGACTTCTGAGAACTTATTTGCTTTGCTTATCTCAGTTCCACATGCTTTGTCTCTAAATTGTGAACATATCCTGGTTTCTACCATTATGTAATCTAATTCATTGCTATACTCTATAGTCTGTATGTGAAAATTCACCCATATGCAAACCGCTGCTCTTCTGGGGGCAAAATTTAAAGTCATCTGAGCTATTTGGACTCTTAAACTTCACATAAATTAAATCCTTGCCCCAAATCTCCTTATGTTACATTCCTGTGGTTTTCTGACTCATCGAAGCCAAGTTCTGAAATCTGAATACATCACGCAGTGTTATTTCGAATTGGTTTTAATGTTTATTATGCTCCTCACAAGTGCAAATAACTTCACATTTGCATCACTAATAGACCTCTTTCAAAGCCTCTGCTCCTTCTGCTTCCCGCCTCTATGAGTCATCAGTAGACTGCATGTTGATGTGGGTATTTTCCCCCACTTGTGAAAGTGCATTGTAAATTCTAAAGCACTGAATATATGTGAAATATTGTTATTAATAACAGCATTTACAGTCTGCAAGACAGCTTACAGAGTATTCCAGCAACAGATACTTTCAGTGGTCTCAGACATTTAAGAAAGACAGTAAGGTGCCGTAGAAAATGTACTGCTTCAGAGTCATACAGGAAGCATGGATCCTGGTCCCTTTTGAGCCACTTAGCTACTCTTAATTTAGCTCTGAGTGCTAAGTTTTTTTTAATAAGCTACACACGTTACTTGGTTTAAACCACAAAGCCCTATGAATTGATTTTTATTGTAACATTTAAACAGATGACACTGGAACTCTGACATGCTGGTTAACTTGCCCCGGATTCCACAGCTAATAAGTACCAGAGCCAAAATTCGGACCTAGAGCTCTCTAATCCCAAACCCTTCACTCCTCACTGCACTTTGAATTCATAGCCTCATTTGCAGCCCAGAAAAGTTCTGGAGAGAAAAAGAGAGCTCCCGAATCAAGCAAAGATTTGCCGCAATATTTGGCTCAGACAACCTTCAAGGTTACGGCTCAATCCAGTGAGTCTACAAAATAATTAGTTTGCACTTGTCCACAGTTACAAACAGGGATGGAAAAAAAGGAAAGGAACAGGAATGACAAAGCAAAAAGCTTTCAATCAGTTCTTTTCAGCATTCTGCATATGTTTTGTCCTGCTGCCGCCCCACCCCCTCCAGGCTCAGCCTGCCACTTGGCATCCCTGGAGCCAGCACTCATCACTTGCATACTCCTCACTTAAAAAAAAAAAAAAATCATTCTGTATGCAAGGAAGAAAAAAAGCCCTTAAAAATGCCTTCATAGGGATTCGGCTCTAAAGTCATCTAAAATATGTGAATCTGGGAGATGTCAATAATAAAACATGAGTGAAGACATCTTTACTTAAAACATTGTATGTACATTAATGCCAATTCAGGCATGAAATGTTGAGCATTTCTTGGAATATGGTTTGGGATTTGAGAGTCACAAAGGTATCTGCAAGATGGCTTTACTGTAGTTATAAATATAAAAAGAAGTAAAATAACAGTTGCATCTTCATTTATAATGAATTTTATAGTGTGGCCTCAAAGCTACCTAGGAGAGGGATGCCAAAATCTCACTGTCTTTCATTAACATATTCCTTAAATGACAGGGAAGAGGTGTTGAAGACAGAATCACTTTTTCCCATGAGCATGAATCAGCAACATGCAGTAACAAGCAAGTAATAATAGTTCCATGTGTGAGTGCCCTACAGAGGGTAAGAAAAACAGCAGCAAATTGAAAGAGCAGGTGCACCTGCAGGAGGGGCCCAGGAGGCTGCAGAGCACAGCTCCCTTGAGCCCCGTGGTGAAGTGTCTCAGACCAGGGACCCTCACTCTGCCAGGCCGGCTTGGCATGAGAGGGATGCAGCATATTGAAACCTCCAAATAGTCAAGACAGCCCACCCTCAGCTGCCCTTGGAGCTCATGGGAAGCAAGCTACTTAGCCAAGAGTTTAAAACAGCCGAGTTTGATTTTACAGTGCATGTGGTTTCACAACCACTTAACCTTTAGCAAGGAACAGCTAAAGGCAGGCGAATGAATAAGTACAAGATAACATTACATAAGAAGGGAAAATCAATGCTTTAGGGGCACACTGACTTCAAATAGTGTCCAGTTAGCTCTGTCCTTGGCGTCCCAGTGATCTACCTCTTTTATCTTTGATTTTCGCCAACAGGTAGGCACTAAGTAGATCCTGGACCACAGAAAATAAATGCTTTTCTATCAAAAATGTTACATTCCAAATAGAAAGAGTCATTGATTGCCTCCTAAAATGGCCCTAGCGTCTCTCCTACTTGGGCTAATGGGGTTGGTCTGGGAAAACTATGAATTTTGTTATGCTTATAAAAACTCTTTGGTGATGTTTTCAACCTGTGCTCCTTTATGTGACACTTCCTGGTTCATTACAGAAAAAGCAGAAATTAATTTTTTTTTCTCAGTTTAGAGTTTGAGTAATGGTTGTTTCAAAAACATTGGGGAAAGGCAATCACCTTTTGGTCTTTCAGGCTTTTTTGTTAGGAAAATCACTAAAACTCTGTTACTTACTCT
Organism: Tolypeutes matacus; assembly: GCA_026826555.1. Taxonomy (NCBI): domain Eukaryota; kingdom Metazoa; phylum Chordata; class Mammalia; order Cingulata; family Chlamyphoridae; genus Tolypeutes; species Tolypeutes matacus. Next base: position 7,318,488 of record JAKSZT010053928.1, read on the forward strand.
AGGTGCTGTTGAGCCAATTACATTGGGGTTTTTGTTGGTTTATTTTTTGTTTTTTAATGCTATGTACTTAGCACAAACAACAATATGCAATTGCTGCCTCATTTCTCTCAGCTCCTGCCCCCTGAGAGTAACTTTTCTTTCTCCTGAGGCTGTCCTGCTGAGCAGAATGTTTGGCATAAAGAATGTGATTGCTCTTCCTACATCTTTAGTTATGCCTGGCTCCCTCAGGTGAGCTGAGACAGGAGCCCCTCCAGCAGCACTTGGAACTGGCACTGAAAATCACCTGAAAGAGAATGGCTGAAATTGCCAGCATCACATGCTGCATTGAAGCAAGGAAGACATTTCTATCTCCAAGGATAATTGCTTTTCTCATTGCTCATGCCTCTTCCTTCTCAGCCCTCATTTATTTTAATGCATATATTCCACTTTGACTTTCTAAAATATATTTTTAAAGGTATTTTTAAAAAATCCAAATCAAGGGTGAAATTCAGGATCCAGAAAGTATTTATTCTATTTATCCTTTCCATGAATGTATTCTTACTCACCCAGTCTTTCTGAGTGGCTCTTCATTTGCAGGTTTGTTTCCTAATAGAACACTTGGGCCCTGGAGATTAGTGAGACAAAGCTTCATTATAACCATCCTTGATTTACTCCCATTTCTTATGTGCTTTCTCTTCCCAACTCACTCTCCAGGTGCTTCTTTCTCTTGCCAAATAGTGCAAGGAAATACTTTTGCAGATCTTTTGTTTACTTTAGAAAAAACACTGATCAGGCTTTCCCACTCTGGAGTGCTGCTCATTTCCTGACTGGCCTTTAAAGTTTGGCTCAGTAGCAACGTGGGGATTTGTTTTCTACCCACAGTGAAAGGAGCCGGGTGCCCAGCAGCTCCATGCTGGAATGAGAATTAAGTTCTTCTGCTCATTCTCTGGAGAAGCAAGCTGATGTTTTTTCCATAGATTTTTTTCTAGCCACTCATTCCTCAAAACTTTAATGTGTGGTCATTTAGCTTTTACTTTTAAAAAGACATTTCAAGTGCATACAGAAGCTGGTCATGTGCACAGGGAAACTTTAACAAATAAACCATTACCTCTTTGCTCTTTTTCACCTACAATATGATGTGCTGCACAATGCATGCAGGGCTATACTGACTCCAATTCCGTGCCCAGTCGCCTTGTCCATAACACCAAAGGAATCTAACTTGACCTACCCCTCACTTTCTAGGTCCCCATGACTGCTGAGCTACTGAAGCTTTGGTTCTTACCTGGTTGAACATTTTCTTATGTCATATAAATTTTATAAATCCTCTGTATTTTCTTCTCTTTGGCACAGTTACATTAAATTTTAATTCTAGCCCATGCAATTGTATCTATACTATAAGTATGTTTATATATCTACATGAGTTACTCCTGTTTCATCCTGATTTGGGGAATTGATTCAAAGTTTGTTAGGAGATTAGTAACTTTCCAAAGAGAGGCTTTCTAAACCTGGAACCTGTACTTTTATAATTAACACATTTTTATTCATTAAAAAAGATGGGTCTGGGAAAGGTAAATGATAAAAGCAGAAAATGCTGACTGATAAATCAGAAATCCTAAGTACATCCAGGGTGAGCATTGTCTTTCCTTGGGGTCTTAAACTTAATCTGTAAAATAAAGTAACACTACAAATAAAATACGATGTTCGGGGGGTAGAAACAAAGACAAAGCTATTGACATAAACAAAGTTCAGATGAGGAGGCATACCATGTCAATGTGGAGACAAGGAATCCAAGGTCAGTCATTTCTTTGAAGTCTGGTTGGGCATAGACAGTCACCACTATGAGAGGCTACCAGCAGAAACAAGCAGCTCTCTAGCCTTAGAGAGGAGAGGCAGTGTTTGCAGGCAGATTGCAGATTAGCCAAATGCTTCTCCAGTACGTGCCAGGTCAGATAAGAGTATAGCAAGAGTGACTCTCAGAGAACTGGACTCTAAGCTTAAATGCTCCCTACCGTAAGGTCTAAGGCAGAGCCAAAGAAAGTACCCTAGCTGAGCCTGCAAATGACAGTCAGTTTGGGAATAAGAAGGCCGCAGAGGTCATGAGTTTTTTTCAGTTTACCTGAATTATAGTTATACCACAGAGATGGCTAAGAAGACATGTTATCTTTGACACTTTTTAGAAGCTTCTTCCTTTTTGATTCCAAGAGCCCTTGGACTTTTGTGTTTGTTTTCTACCACATCATATCACCATGCATGAGTTTAATGATCCTTCGTAAACCTAGGAAGACGGGGCACAGCTTTAGGAGGAACATACCCAGAGAGGTGCAGAAGGAAGGGACACTGGCCAAGCCAGAAAATGGCCAATTTTCCCCAGTGCGAAGGAGAAAGGCCCAGCTTCTACTGTGCAGAAGCAAATGGATTAGATATTGGTGTAATGGAGTCACTAAGTGATTGAAGGCATACTGACCCTCTGCAAGGAAGGAGGGCGAGGAGGGCCAGAATAGCCTACTAGACAGGACCACGATGTTGTATCACCGTCATCTGTTTAGGTTTGAGAGAGGCCCAGAAAATAATAACCCTATTTTTCCTGCCCAAGTTTTATACCAACTAAGAAAGACATGCATCAACAGGATAGAGATCAAAATAGCCTAATTACTGATAAGCTAACTGGAGAAAATGGACAAAAGTACATGGAAACAATTGGCTTCCTAATTCTGAACCCCGAGTCAGGACCTACAGCTGGACAGCTGCAGGACTCTATTCATGGGGGCTGCCCCTGTAAAGCCAATTCCCAAGAGCAAAGAAGAGCTGGGTTAAAAATGCCTAATTCCACACCTCAAGAGAAGGGATCTTTTCTCAAGGTAACTGATGAAACAGCAGGAATTTCATGTGACTCTCAGGGATATTAAAGAATCCAATAGCACTGACAAAAAAATAAACACACAAAAAATGCCTAATTCATCTCCCAAATTCACTAATTAGATAAGTCACTCCACTTCCCCCAGGAATGGGAGGGAAGGACTACAGAGGCCAGGAGTGGTATACACCAATTGCTATCCCTCCACAGGGAAAGAAGCAACCAGATTGGTAATTACCTAAAACCTTCCATGACTTCTGAGCACAGCATACCCCACATAAACTGTGATTGGAACAGTGTGGACTCCACTTTGTCCCTTTGTCACTTGCAGAGTAGTCTGACAACAGAGATATTCTGTCAGTCATTCTTCAGCATTTACCTATTAGTCTGTAGGAGCTTTCTGGGTCTGTGAGCATTTGCCTTAGTGAAGGACGAACTCTGTGGCATGGACTGACATATATGGTCGGAATATGAGAACTGCAAACAAAATGAATTTCAAAAATTATAACTAGTGACTTGTTCTGAGAACCCTACCACGCTTAAATTTTTACTACTAGACTGCTAAATAAATGGCCAGAAGATCCAGCTGGCTCTAGACCAGTGCATCTCAAACTATCTAAGATAAAGGATCAGTTGTGACTATTTGCTTTGTTTTTTTAAATTTCTAGCCTATCAAAGACCAATACTTTTGAAAAACACACTGAAAACTAATTCCTGGAAAATAAAATAAAAAACAAAGATATACTACAGTTCCTGCCATTTTGCTTCTTGGCCATCTCTCCCTTCTCCTACCCAGTCCGTCAGTGTGTACCAGGGACAGGTCAGGCACTATTGGGAATGAAGGGATGGACAAGCCTAAGAAAGCTATACAAAATACAAGCCCAAGATTTTATTAGATTCAACAGATATAAAATTACTTGGTTTCTGTACTTGCCTCATCACAGATTGGTAATAATATAATTCACAGACCGGCACCTGTCTACAGGCCTCACTTTCAGTTGCTCTGCTCTAGATGACAGGGTTTGGACCAAAAATCGACATCACGGTATATGTTGTGCTTCGCCTCCTCAAGTCTGTTGTCTCTTCATCTGGGGGTGTACAATGCCAGAACCTGGGCTTTGCACCAATGCCTAGCCCAGGTCCTCCTCTCCTTTTCCTACAAATGCTGTGCTAAGAAGATAGAACCATACCTCAGCCCCTAGCTCTCACTGGGGTGCTGGTGATTATTGTTCTGTTTGTTCACTTTTTAAAAATTTGTCTCTTTTATGAATATGTGATTAGGTACAAAATAGTTTATGTATTAACTTAAAATGGAAAAGGAGATCATTCTATTTTTTTGTTGGAGTCAAAAATTGTGTGTGTTTTCACTGAACAATATCTTAAACGCTGGGTTGATGCCAAACTCAAGGAACATGGAGAACTTGGGGAAAGGCCAGAGACAGATAAAAGATTATTAATAGTTTGTTTATATGGGCCATGAGGAAAGGCTGAAGAAATTGCATTTATCCTGGAAGAAGAGCATTCTAGATGAGATCATAGCTCCCAGGTAGAAAGAGGAATAAAAGGGTTCGCAGAGAAGAAATACGGGACCCATGTGGATTTAAATCCTAGTTTCATTATTGATGTGTGAATTTAAGCATGACACTTAATATCTCTGAATTTCAGTGTTCTCAACTATAAAATGGAGATTATAATGCTTACCTGCAGATTGTTGCAAGGACTAAATGTGCATAAAATGCCAAGCACAATGCCTGGAAATGATTGGTACTTAATAAATGGTAGTTAATGTCATTATTGATATATTGATATATATATATATATTGAGATATATATATATATTTTTTTAAAATACAAAAGATGGTGATCAAGTCTTCATCTCTTTCAAGGAAAGGAGATATGAACTCTTCCTGCAGTATATATAATCTAAATTAGCCATTAGAAACTGTTCCTGACTATGAAAAGTTCATTTCAAGAAATCATGGCTGTTTCCTTGGCTTGTGTTCAGTCCAACACAACATTTATTAGGCATTCGCTGTATAACAGAAACAGTGCTAAATACTCAGAATACTGAAATGAATAAGACCTGGCCCCTGTTGCTTAGATACCTACAATTTGGAATGATGTCCATTTGTTTGAGATGTATTCAATCTCTTGGCTCCAGCTCCCACCACCATTGGAATACCACAGTCTATCCAACTCTATCATATCAGTGAGCATCCTTATTTTTGAGACCCTTTTCAAAGGTCCTCTAGGAAAAAAATCTAGTTGTGTGCAACACAGCAAAGGCCAAATAAAAGCGTATAAAGCAGGTCCTCAAGGTCTCAAGGTGTAGCCTCTGTACCACCTAACTTCTGGTATCCAAAGTTGCTTTTTTTTTTTTTTTTTTCCATTTTATTGTGATTTTATATATATATATAAAATTCCATTTTAAATATCAGATCAATGGTATTAATTATATTGACAGTGTTGTGCAACCATCACCACCACCATTACCAGAATGTTTTCAACATCCCAAACAGAAATTCTGTACCCATTAAGCAATAGCTTCCCATTTTCCTTTCCTCCCAGCCCCTGATAACTTCTAATCTACTTTCTGTCTCCATGACTTGGCTGATTTTAGATAGCCCATATAAATGGAATCATATATTTGTCCTTTGTGTCTGACTTATCTCACTCAGCATAATGTTGTTTTCAAGGTTAATCCATGTTGTAGCATGTATCAGAACTCTGTTCCTTTTTATGACTGAATATTCCATCGCAGGTATATACCACATTTTGTTTATCCATTCATCTGTTGATAGATACTTTTGGCTATTGTGTATAATGCTGCTATGAACATTGGTGTACAAATATCTGTTTGAGTCCCTGCTTTCAGTTCTTTGGGGTATATTACTAGGAGTAGAATTGCCAGGCCATATGGTAATTCTATGTTTAACTTTTTGAGGAACCACCAAACTGTTTTCCACAGCAGCTGTACAATTTTTCATCCCATCAACAAGGTACAATGGTTCCAATTTCTTTGCATCCTCACAACACTTGTTATTTTCAGTTTTTTTAAATAATGGCCCATCTTAGTGGGTATGAAGTGGTATCTCATTGCAGTTTTAGTTTGCATTTCCCTAATATCTAATGATGTTAAGCATAATTTTGGGCATTTATGGACCATTTATATATATTCTTTGAAAAAATGTCTATTCAAGTCCTTTGCTCATTTTTTACTTGCAATGTTTATTTTTGTTGTTGAGTTGTAGGAGTTTTTTATATATTCTGGAAACCAAACCTTTACCAGATATATTATTTGCAACCATTTCCCTCCATTCTGTAGGTTGTCTTTTCACTTTCTTGATAATGCCCTTTGATGCACAAAAGTCTTACATTTTTATAAAGTCTAATTTATCTATTTTTCTTTTGTTACTCATGCTTTTGGTGTCATATCTCAAACATCATTATTCAATGCAAGTTCACAAAAGATTTTCCCCTATGTTTTCTTCTAAGAGTTTTATGATTTTAGCTCTTATATTTAGATCCTTGATCTATTTTGAGTTAATTTTTGTATATGGTACAAGATAGGGTTTCAAAAGTTTGCTTTAAATAATGCTGCTCTGGGAAGCGGATGTGGCTCAAGTGATTGGGCTCCTGTTTACTATATGGGAGGTCCAGGGTTCGATTCCTGGGGACTCCTGGTGAAAAGTAAGCTGGCCTACACGACAAGCTGGCCCGAGCGGAGAGCTGGCCCATGAGGAGTGCTGGCCCACACAGGAGAGCTGGCCCGTACGGAGTGCTGGCCTGTGTGGAGAGCTGGCGCAGCAAGATGACGCAAGAAAAAGAGACACAGAGGAGAGACACAGCAGACCAGGGAGCTGAGGTGGCACAAGAGACTGAGCAGCCTCTCTCCACTCCGGAAGGTCCCAGGATTGATTCCTGGTGCCGCCTGTGGCAGTTTGATGTAATTATGAATTCCAAAAATATAATTGAATCATGCTTGTAAACTGATCTGTTAATCTGGGCATGATTAGGTTAGGATTAGGGCGTTGAGCCCCACCCCTTGGTGGGTGGGGAATTGAATATAAAAGGCAAGGCAAAGGACAGTTGAAGCAGTCTTTTGAGAAGCAGTTTTGATGTTGGAAAGAAGGCCCCACGGGAAGAGAAGCAAGCCGTTCACCTGATCATCTACAGCTGAACTTGTGGAGGAAACAGGAGCTAAGCCGGAGAGAAACGCGGCCCCGGGAAGAGAGGAACCCCAGAAACCTGAACCCTGGCAAACGCCGGCAGCTGTCTTGCTCTAACACATGGCAATGGACTGTGGTGAGAGAAGAAACTTAACGCTTTATGGCCTGGTATCTGTGGACTTCTACCCCAAATAAATACCCTTTATAAAGACCAACCCATTTTTGGTATTTCACATTAGCACCCCTCTGGCTGACTAATACACTGCCTAAAGAGAAGACAAACAGATACAGAAGAACACACAGAGAGCAGACAGCAAGTGCAAAAACAACAAGGCAGGGTGAATAAATAATAATAATAATGCTGCTCATACCTCAGTGCAGATCACCTACTCCACTCACAGTACCTCTCAGCACCACAATCCATACAAATGGACCCAGTTGAAATGAGATCTGGGCTGCCTTGAAGAGATCTGCTTGGCTCCCTCCAATAGGCCAGCAGCTGCTTACAAAGCTTCACTCCATTCACCATTTTTCTGCTGTTCAAGCAAGGAGCTTGATCTGACTCACCTCTTGCCACAATCATCTCCTGATTCTCACATAAACTAAAAAACTGTCATCTGTGTTCAGTCTGGCTTTCCAAAATCATCAACTTGCTGCCCTCTATCTCTAGGGTCCTGTCTTCTGCTCATCCTACCGGCTTTCCGTATGCATCACCCTGTCTCCTGCCATTCCTCACCATGCCCAGTCCCTTTGGACTCCACCTGGCACTTTGCATAAACTCTCAACTGTTAGTAGAGAGGGCCTAAGTACAAGAGATCCTGGGCTCCCAACCACAGTACAGCTCATAACCTCTCTCCCCCAAAACATCCTCTGGGATCATCACAACCCTCTGTCGAGCAAACCTCAAACATTTCAGCCCTTCCACCAACCTTTGCTGTAGGAGCGATGGGTAAGTGGACAGGGCCTGAAGGAAAGGTGTTACACTTGACCTTCTCCACACGGTGTGCTGGGCATGACATGAAAGAGGAGCCCCAGCATTTATTCAGAGCCTTACTTTAGAATTTTATGTGCCATATTTTTTCCAGCTCTTCAGCCTTCCTCATTCTGACCAAGTGCTTATTTCCCTTTTTCTGATCTTGAGTCTCCCTTCAGAGTTGGTGCTCATCATCTTACCTCAGCTTCCCTGCTATTTCGATTCAAATGTCCCTTCCAACCATGCTGCCTGAAGCTTGGTCCCAGAGAATGTCACTCCCAACAGGCTTATCTGGAAAAACATAGCAAGACAAGAAGTCACATGTGGCACACCTGAGGTAGGGGGCAATATAGAAAGGCCCATGCCAACTTCAGTATTTCCTTGACTTTAAGGGATATTTTAGATTAGACCAAGTTAAAAGTTTTGCTTGTATAAAAAGAGGTCATACACACTTGCTCTTTTGCCCATTGTTAAAAATTCATTATTTTGTTAGTTGCCTGTCTCTGCGGCTCTATTCTGGAGCTAACTTAATTTTCAAGATCTGCTCTAGATCTTCAATGGTTTACAGACTAGCAGAATCCACATAACCAGGGAGATTGTTAAGAAATTCAGAATTTCCCCTCCTCTCCTCCCAGTTACCAAATCAGGATCTGCAGTACAACAAGATCCCCAGGTGATTCGCATGCACATTACAGTTAAAACTGTTCTAGAACACTTCTAATTGCTCCTATTGGATCAATTCTGCCAGATCCTAATTTAATCCATCTATGGGGAGGTGGGGACTGGGCTTTTTTTTTTTTGTATTACATTCTCTAGGAGATTTGTTGAGAACCATTGAGTTGGAGTATGACAGAGAATGCCATTGAATATAAACTGTTATAAAGTTGTAAAAAGCAGATTCATGTTGTTAAATCTGAGAGGAGCTCTTAACCTAAATATATCAATATTAACTTGAAATTAATCGATTAATAGATAATCGATTAATTTCAATAGATTACTAGATTGTATGTATAAGAGATTTCTCCCCTAAAAGTCTTCATCTCATATTCCTTATTCCTATATTATTTTCTATTTTCTTGGTCCCTCAGGTGTCTCAGCAGCTATCTTAACCCCTTTTAAATGGCAACCAGGGTGTGACAGTTTAAAGACTTTTTGTGAATCCCAGAAAAGATCATGTTCTTTAATCCATTCCGGTGGATGTGGGGCCCTTTGATTCATTTGATTCAGTTAAGGGATCCTTTGATATATCACTTTCAGTTAGATCACTTTAGGGCTTTTGATTGGACTACATCAGTGAGATGTGACCCAGGTTGGATCTCCACCCTCTTGATTGGTCTTATGTAAACTGAGAACACACACAGAGAAAGAAGAGACACAGAGAAAGACAGCCGCCATTTTTACCCTGCCATGTGAGAGAGGACTCAAGGATCGCTAGCAGCCAAAACTGAAGCAATGAAGCCCCCAAGAGGCTAGGCCTACACTCAAAATTGAAGACAAGCTCTGCCATGTGCTGATCACCCACAGCAGAGCTTGAAGCCAAAGCGGCCTGGAGAAGAAGGTAGAGACGGCCGCCATCTTGCCCTGCCCTGTGGCAGGAACCCAGGATTGCCAGCAACCATCCTTTGGTGAGAAAACATCTCATATGATGCCTTGATTTGGACATTTTTGCAGCCTCAGAACTATAAGCTTTTACCCCAAATAAACTCCCTTTATAAAAGCCAACCCATTTCTGGTATTTTGCTTTGGCAACCTTAGCAAACTAAAACATAGGGCTTCCCACCAAGTCCAGTAAGGCAGTGTTTGAGTTTGCCAAAGGGGTGCCAATGCAAAGTACCAGAAATCTGTTGGCTTTTATAGTGGGGATTTATTTGGGATAAAAGCTTATAGTTTCAAGGCCGTGAAAAGTCCAACTCAAGGCACCATAAAAGGTGCTTTCTCATCGAAGTCGGCTGCCCTGTGTTGAAGCAAGATGGCAGGCAATCTCTACCTGGTCTCTGCTGTCCCCTCTGGACTTGCTCTCTCAGGTTCAGCTGCTCCGTGTTCTCGATTTCAGCTGCAAACTATTAGGCATAAAGCTCATGTCCTCTTGAGCTGCTCCATGGGCCCAACCTTTTGGGGGCTTCGTGCTTAAGCAATCCTATAGTCCTCCCTCCTGGCATAGGGCTTGTCTTGTAGGGCTTCTCTCCTTGCATCTCAGCTGTGGGCAAAACTGGAGTCTTTTCTCTCACATCGCAGAATCAAACATGGCAGTTCCCTTTTTCCTGTATCTGTCGGGTGAATGTCCCTGTTTCCATTTATATCAGACCCAGCAAGGGGGTGGAGACTCAACCTGAGTCTCGCCTCACTGAGTAGTCCAATCAAAAGCCATAAATCGATCTTATCAAGTAATCTAATCAAACATCTCTCAGCTGAATTTAATGCAATCAAAGAGTATCACATCCAGAGGAAGAGATTAGTTTACAAACATAATATTTCTCTTTTTGGGATTCACAAAATAATTTCAAACTACCACAGAGGGCTGTGCTTCTATCCCAGTGCCAAAAGCTGGTGCTCCTTCCTGCTACTGCAGGTTCAGGGTTCTGGTGAAAGTTGCCATCACTATCACCTTGGCTGTTGGTATCCTTGGTTGATGCCCCCAGGGATTCACTTCGCTAAAGTGACCCTGCCCAGTCATGTTTGAATCCCATTAGTAAGCCCAAGCTGTCCTTTTACTCACTCCTTGCAAAACAGCCTTTTGGGCTTGACATAACCCACCCACCTGGCACAACAATTTTGATATCCCCACCAATCTGCAACTTCCAAAATATCTTTGGCCTCTTCCCATGCTTTTTCTTTTCCATCTGTCCTTTCAGGGAGCCTATCCATTTTCTCCAAAGCCTATACAGGGCAATGGCTGCCAGAATCTGTGATGGGTTTAAAAATGGAGATCCTCACTTCTCCTGGGACCATGGCTTTCTTTTGTGGTCACAGGTGAGTGGGTGAGGTTCTCTCTGCAAGGCTTGTGTAAGCTTTTAACTATTCACTCACAGACTCTATTTCTATCCCAGAAACTAGTTTTTAAGATATTTAAATAGATTTTTTTAGTCAGTGTTAGAAAACTTTTTTTTTTAATGTTTCAAAGTGAATTTTAATTTAATTGATTTATCAAACCTTAATTGAATCCCTGCTGTTACCATCACAGGAAAATGACTAACAGCTTTTCCATTGTTATTGAAATAACTCTTCTTTATAAATATTTTGACATTTTTTTTGAAATGTCAAAACATATGCGTGATGTGTACTATACAGTCAAGAATTAGACGGGGCATATGTTTTGTGGCATAGAACTTGTTTCAGGTGGGGAAAGAAGGCAGTTGATAGTGCAGAGATAAGAAAATAGAATTAAGCTAACAATATCATTTTTATTAGGACATGATGTATTTCAAGATAGGGCCCTAACAACTTATTTGCTCTATAAGAATTGTACTCTAAATGATTGTGAGTCATTTTGGAGTTGTGAGTTCTGACTCCTAATTAAACATGTGTCCTTGAGCAAGTCAGTTTTTTTCTGCCTTGGCCTATTCATCTAAAGAATTAGGAGGTTATACAAAAGGAACATTTTTCCATTTGTGATTGCATTTTATGTGGATTGTCTTTGTGCTCTTTTCTATTGGCTGTGAAACCCTGGGTGAGTCATTTAACCTCTCTGTGCCTCAGTTTTCTCATCTTTAAACAGGGTAATAATAGTACCTGTCTCAGAGGGTTGTTGTAAGGATTAAATGAATTACTAAATTAGTATCTAATACATGGAGGACCTTCAATAAAATGCTAGTAGTAGTGGATTTGTATTAGTTATCTAATAGGATATTAGTGGGTTGAGTTTTTTTTATAATTTATGATTTCTTCTAGTCCTTGTATAAATGCATTAAAAAATTTTATTATTTTAAGGGAGTTCTTTATATAATATAGATGTGACTCCTTTGGTCTGCTGGGTTTGGTAAAGTATTTTCCCCAGATGGTTGTTTTGATTTCTGTTAGTTGTGCATGTGTGTGTGTGCATACGTGTGACAGTGCATGCGCATATTCTCCCACAAGTCCAGAAACAACGACTGTGCAAAAGGGGCTGCTCACAAAAATGGTGACTGCCTGACAGTGCCCAGAATGGCTCACCCAGCTCTCTGGAAGAACTGTCCAACCAAGGCATTTAGAAAAATAACAAACAAAACCAAAAGTAAAAGCAAACCACATACATACATGCACCTACAAAACCAAAAAAAAAAAAAAAAAAAAAAAAAATCATGTACATACTCATGCATTGCAAACAAATAAAACCATAGATGTTTTAAGCCAGAGAGATGAAAGAAATCATAAATCGTGGAAACTTCTCTTTAAGAGTAATTGATTCTTTGTGTACAATCGTTGTCCAATTCATGGCATGCTGAGATCTAACTTAGACCACTCAGAAGAAAAACAAAAAGGTGGCATCAATAAATTGCTTTTGGAAGTAAAAACCTCTTAGAATCCACGACATCATGGATGGAAGAGATCCTTAGGGAGGGAATGAAGCACAGCTCAGAATGGCAAGGTTAGCAATGTTCAAGACTGAAATAAATCATATATACAGTGAGTGAATTTAAAGAAAAGGCTAAAGAGCAAGAAAAAAATAATATGAGTAATGGGAGGAAGTAAAGAAGACCGCTGCCCAGATGAGGATTGGAAACTATTTAAACTGGATAATGCAGTATGTGTTTTGGCTCTGAGAAAACAGAAGTTGAACTTTTGAGTAGTAATCAAGGACTTGGTCTCAAAGTATTTGCAAATAGTGCTGGTATGGAGAACAGATGCTGACATTTTTGCCAGTGGGAATCGCAATGTGATAGTTGGAGTGAGAGACCAAAAGAAACCACAGGGAATTTTTGTGGAAAACTCAACATTAAAAATGATTTGTGGTTGATTTAAAAAGGAGACAAGGAAAATAAGACTACAGTGTATACCATCTGACTGCTACAGACAAAGGATGTAAACAGTTAGCCAAAGCTTTCCAACCTCCTGAAAATCAGAGCTCTGTTCATACAGAAAGGCACCAGAATGTTTGTCTGAGTTAAGTGTGTACTTTTTTTTTTTTTTTTTTTTTAAGTATCTAAGAATAGGTTTCTTCCTCTGCTCTCCATTACTGTTTGGGTATCCTTAAAAATCCCCATGAGCTGTTAAGGACTATGGAGTTACCCAGAAAGATCTGTAGGGGCCTTTGTTACTTCCTAAGGAGGATCAGGCAAACCTCCCATGAGGCCATAGGCTCAAAAAGTGGACAGCTCCATACTGTCATTATGATATGTGTGAAGTACCTTTATGTTAAAACAACAACAACAACAACAAAAAAAAAAACTAAAGTTGGGAGATCTAAGAGGGTCAGGTGAGTTTTTCAAAATTATCTCACAAAGTTCACTGAGAAGGTAAGTTGAGGCAGGAAAAGATGTGACCATTCCTTGGTCTTGGGTCACTTAAGTTATATCCTCCCTTCAAGTTGCAGAGAACCAGCAGTGGTCTGTCATGCAGGTAACAAGAACTTCTTGGCCTATTCTATAGGGAGTCTCAGCTTTGAAATGGGAAAAGAGATATTTGGCTAAAGGTAGTACGATGTTCACATGAGAGACAGACTTCAGGGATGATGATGCTGATCATTGAGTTCTCAGGACCACTGGAGAAATAAGTTCTCAGAATTTTTTCTTAATAAAAGAACAATAGATTTTTAAAAATGAAGCATTATCAAAGGATAGGAACAATGGACTTTAATACCTGGCCACTGAAAACCAAAGGAAACAAGATGAGATGAGGAAAATAAGGCCAGGTTTTGGCCCAGGAACCTGAACCAACTAAGTCCATCAGTGAGCAGAGTCCCACTACTTTAGGAAGGTGGGCCCAGGTTCTCTCAAGGTATCTTTATGGTCATTCTACCATCACACGTAACTCACCACCACCCTTCCCCCCCTTAACCCTGCACTTTTATTTCCTGGTTGAACTTCCTTTGGAAACTTCTAATCCCAGAGCCTGAGCTAAGACCACAGAAATTCATCTAAACCTGTACCAGAATAACTAGGGGGATCCAAGTGTATCCTAGGATCCTAGGTGGTAAGATGTCCATCTTGGAGTACGGTCAGGAAAGGGCCGAGATAGCTAGAGCAAATAGAAGCATGAGGATTCTCTATCTTCTTTCATTGCCCTCTCTACCCTCAAGACTAATGGCTTTCCGAATCTACTCATGTGTTACTATTATCTCCTCTCTCTAAACACCACTGGTAGAAAGAACTCTACTCCCATAGCATCTTGTGCATAGCACTAATCATGCATTTACTACATTGTTTTATAATGGTTTATTTGTCCAGCTCTCTTCCTGGAACATCAACCTCATGATGGCATGGACAGAATGTTTCATCTCTGTATCTCTAGCCTTAACAGTGTCTAGATCTACATTGTCCAACCAGCCTACATGTGGCTACTGAGCCCTTGAAATGTCACTAGTTTGAATTGAAATGTGCTGCAGGTATAAAATACATATCAGATTTTGAAGACTAAGTGCAAATAAGAGAATGTAAAATATTAATAATAACATGTAGGGAAACGGATGTGGCTCAAGAGGTTCGGCGTCTGTCTACCATATGGAGGGACCGGGGTTCGATCCCCGGGACCTCCCGGTAAAATAAATAAATAAATAAATAAATAAATAAATAAATAATAATAATAATATGTAGAAATGGTAATGTTTTAAATATGTTGGGTTAAGTGAAATATATTATTAAAATTTATCTTACCTGTTTCTTTTTACTTTTATGTGGATACTAGAAAATTAAAATTATGTACATGGCTCTCATTATATCTTTATTGGCCGGAGCTGGTCTAGAACATAGTAAAGGCTTGTTTGAGTCAGGGTCTCAGGAGGAAAAAGAAGATGCATTCAGTTCAGATTTTGAAGAACTGTTAATGAAGGGACCATTTACCAAAATGTTGACAAGGTTAAGAAAACCCCCAAAGGATACTGAAGCACAAGAGACTAGCAACAGAGGGGAGCTGTTAACACCCCAAGCTTTAAAATGTAGGGGCTGAAATGGTGTTACTAGAGCTGGTGAGTGCTGGAGGCATAGTAGAGGATCACTGACCAGGAGCTCTAGTTATAGAGGCACCCAGTCACTGCCAAAACCGTGGAACCAATGGAGAGTTCACCTTTGATCTCCTCCCATTGGCTTTTGAGAACCAAAAACCAGAAGGCAAGGGATCCTGAATGATGCATCCCCTAGAGGACACCAAGCAATGTAGGGAAGAGTGGAGAATAGCTCAGAGCAAGAGTGGAACAGGAGATGGAGAGTAAGCAGCACAGGGCTCAATAAGTTTGTTGAATGAATGAAGGACATGGAACTAACCAATGGGGAGAGAATGGAGGACAATGATAAAGTAATATTTCCCCACCTGGGATCTTTTTGCAGCAGTGCTTTTCAAACTGTTTTATGACTCTTAAGGGTTTTGTGAAATTACTTTAGGCATTCTAAAGACATTTCTCCCTGTGTTTTATATATATAAAGTATATGCCTATATACTTTAAATACCCTACTAAAATACAACATTCACACCCAAATGTGTTATATATCAAAATTTTAACTCATTGGAAACAAGTAATGCATCAACTTATACTGCCAGGTAAATTTGTTTTTGTGCAAGTAAAAATACGAGTCCTCCTGCCTTTTTAAAATACTTCTATTTAAATGGCTAAACTTATTAATTAGGAAGGTTTGGGTCTTCGTTAGTCTTTTGTAGAAACTTAAGTCTGCATCATGTGTCCACTCATATAAAATTGTGCACATTAGCATATCATTGTAGTACATGTGCACAGCTCAAACTCCAAGCAAACATGTACATTTAGTACATGCTCTCATGTTTCAAGTTATATCATTTATATCATGTTTATGTAAACATGATGTATTTATCTTAAAGAATTATACAACTGCAGATATTATTAGGAATTCCATTTGAAGTGCACTCCTGGGCATTTGTATCTCCTGTTCCCTAGGCTTGGACAGGTCTCATTGATTTCTGTCTACCTCCCTAACAAGAATTTAAATTTTATTAGAGCAGGGAGTGCATCTTTTTGATTCACCACTGAATTTTATATTGGAGTACAGTAGCATATTTGACATTAAAAGCTTCAGACTCAGCGAGCAGGTGTAGCTCAGAAGTTGAGTGCCTGTTTCCCATGTATAAGGTCCCAGGTTCGATCCCCAGTACCTCCGGAGAAAAAAAAATCTTCAGACTCAGCTAGGCCCCAAAGTGCTAAGAATAATACTGGCTAATGTTTATTGGAAACTTCCTATGGTGCTGTATTTTATTGGAATTATTATTATTACAATAGCCTAATAAGGTAGATACTACTATTATCCTCATTTCACAAATGAGGAAATTGAGGCTAGATAAATTAAGTGCCTTTCCAAAGATCACAGAGTCACAAGTGGTGTAATGGGGACTGGAACCTAAGCTCTTAATCACGATGCTCTTTTGCCTGCATGGAATCCTGATTCAGCTTTGTGCCACATCTTCCTGTGCCTGGAACCATATGAGACTGGAGTTACATTTCTTATTTATAATTTGGCAGAATGTGCACTTGCTGAGCACATTTGTGTTCTCTGGGCAGAGACCTGGAGGGCAGGATTATATAGATGAGTTCATCCTGAGCAGAGGTCACAGGAAACCTTGTGCTAACTGCAATCTGTTTTCTCTCCAAATGTTGCTTGTCTTGGGCCTCCCAAATGGAGGCAGTACAACATGAAAATTTCTCTGATTCAGCCTCTCATAATCAGAATACACGTGTGTGTTTAACTTATTTCTATCCTCTCCTGCACTTGATTCACTTTTTAATCTATTTAACCAACTCCTGTGGAAGGCCAGCTCTGGCCAGAGGGTGCTGAGCTTTGCTGACTTGGACGCTGGGCCAAGGAGCATCGAAACAGGCAACTCCAGCAATTGGTTAAGTACTCAAAACCAGGTTCTAGTCACTGAGATGGGAAGAGGGGTATCCTTCTAGTCTGATACTATCTGATTTTGTCCTTTATTTCACTGCCCTCCAGCTTTCCTTTTCTCTTGAGGACTTCCTTTTCTGTCTCCCATCTCCTTCTTTCCCTACTTTGTATTATTTACCCAGACAATTCCAGATGATCTCTTTTGTGGATTTTACACAATTAAAATTTGAACCCTGACTACTGGAATCTGAATTTAACCCTGCCCCACCAAACTTCCCTCCCTAATTGATGGATGCTAAGGGAACAGGGATTAGTTGAAACATTTGCCCAAGGAAAGTTGAATTAGACAATCATTAGTTCTCTACCACTCCCTATTCCCCTGCTCTCCACAAAATTTAGGATCTCTTCCAAAGCCACATAGGAATAATTTCTTTTTTCTGAATTCTCTGCTCCATGTCCATTGGCACAGATACTGTAAAATAGATGTCTTCTGACTTCTTTTCTGCAGTCCCTAGATTTGTGGAATGTGTTTTGAAATTCTTCTTTGAATTTTTGTATCCAAATTTATATCCCCAATTCCTAGCATACCTCCTGGGACATCGTATGTGTCCAATAAACATAAGTAAAACTAAATCCAAAGTGAAAAGAGTGAGAAAAAAATCAGTAAATCATTTTGCATGAACAATGTTGCTTTATATAAATTTATGGGTGTACATGTTGATTTTGTCCCAAAATTATCTGGTCCTCAGAATAGGGACTATTCCTTGTTCTTCTTTGTATCTTTCCCTACCTTGTGCCTAATATAGTACTTGGTACAGAACAGAATCTTAATCCATATTTGTTGAAGAAAGAATGAATGAATACTTGATACTCACTAAATATATGTGGTTGGTATGGATGAGGATTTGTATCAATAATGCTATCACCTTAAATATTTTCTGAAACAAGGTATAAACTACTGAGGGAAAGAAAGATAAATAGCATTAGAGAAGACCTACGTAGAAGAAGTCACAGAGATGTAACGCTTGCCTTGGGAACCTATCCTTAAAACGGGTGCGCCTGCCTCTGTTTCATTCCCCTGGAGAGAAAACAAGCTGAACTCTGGAGATGACTTTGCACATGAATTGAGAGTAAAAGAGTGTGGATGTGTGGCCCTGGGATTTTTGTTAACGTAGTCATTTTCTTCCAAACACTTGAAAAATACTTTTCTAATTCCATTCAATTGTCATTGCCTCTTTTCTTTTCTCCTTATTTCACATTTAAATTCCATAAACCATCCAGTTAATGTGGACATACATAATAAGTGGATCCAGATCTTATTCTAAATGGAAACCAGAGTCAGTATCCAGACCCCAGGAAAGCATAATTACGTGGAGAACAGAGTTATATTTTCTGGGAGCGCTTTTATCAGTGTCTGTGGAGCCCCAGATGCATGTTTCAGCATTAGACAAGGAAAGAGATTTATGGAACACATTGCTCCTCTTTCCTGGGAAGCAATCTTCCCTTTTGCAAAAACACTGTGTGTGAGCACATCCCCACCCAAAGAGAAAGGAAGAAAATTATATCAGAAATCTATGCATGCTAAAATAATACTCACACAAAATGAGGAATGATTGATTCCTTCCATATGTTCTTATCCAATTTCAATTTAAATTAATTTTTCAGGAGTCATTAACCATCTCTGCAAAATTTGCTGGGTTTTCTCCTAAAGCTGGCTTTGGCACACCTGCAGCCAGCACATGTCTTTATAGTTAATATGTAGGAACTGAAATTAATTTCAGGGAAACAGCCCAAATGGTCCTCAAGAGTCCTTACTCATATGTCTGGTTAGCATTCACCAGGGGCAGAAAACATGGGTTGACAAGGGTGATAGAAATGTTTCAAGGGATCTTTTCCAAGTTCTCTCACTATCTTTTTTTTTTTTTTTTTTTTTTTTTTTAGTTTGCAGGTGCAAAAATTCCATTTGTAATTCTTTAATTCCAAGGGCAATGGGTGTCTTGGGGTCTCAGAATTCAGGACAAGTGGCCAGCTGGGATACACAATTATGCTTGCAAGTCATGGCAGGTGCAGAAGGAGGGCAAGCAGTTAAAAGTTTGGCCCACTCTCCCTTTCTCTTTTTTTGTGCTTCCTTTTCCTCTTCTAGAAGGGTGTTCAATTACACAAGCTGAATTAGTTATCTCCCAAAGCTGTGCTGTTGTAAATCCAGGAAAAGGACTTGATTACTCAACCCATGTTTCCAGGAGCCTTATTTGGGTTCTTTTGTGCAGCTGAAAAAAAAAGTGCTGAGTGCACCCTCTATTTGTTTTGCAATTTGCCTGCTAGGCACATTACTTACTATCACTCTGCTGGTTTCAGTAGATGGTCTTTCCACTGATGTTTTAGCATGTCTATATTTAGAAAGCAATAAAAGATGTATAAGATGGAAAAATTAGGGTAAAGCAAAGTGCAGTGAGAAGGTGAGAGAAGAGCAAGAGACCATCACAGATTCCTTCCAAGGACAGGAGCCTCCCCTGGCTCCCAGGCTTGATTTCTTTCTGACTTTGCCAAATATTTCACTGTGCAATGTGGAGTCATTAAATGGGGAGATGAGGAGAGGAACAATAGCCAAGAAAAATATGGCTCCAGTAGTCTGTGGCGTCCTCGGAGTGAGCTTTGCCAGGGCAGACACCAGACACGTGTGAGAATCCAGGAAGGGTTAGATGTGTCGGCTGCGAAAGGCATATTCATTGGTTTTTATGGCCACGTACAATCTCCTTGTTGGGGCATTGTCAGCACATGAGCTGTAGGGAGGTCAATGACTTCTTTCCCAGGCAGAAGTGGTTTGTATGGCTTTTTTGCAAGCTGTTGCCAGTGAACTAAAACCTTAGGTTTGGGGGCTCCTGGGGTGGATGTAACCACAACAGACTCTGATTGTCGCCACTCAGATTTTGCTGCGTAGAGGAGAGTAACAGGCAAAAGAGTCAGAGATTTTTTTAAAAATGGAAAAGGAAAGAGAAAGGCTAGATGGCCTGAAAGCAGGGGATGAATGACATTAAGTGCCTTGATCTGTGTAGTTATAAATATGTCATTGCCCATTATATCAGATAATCGGTTTACTGGTTGTCTGTAGGGTTGTGTATGTTTGTCTGCTTCTATATAGTCTCTTCAATGCTGCATGGCTTATGGTAAACTTCTGTTTGTTTGTTTTTTACTTATTATTTTCCATTATACCTAGCATAGGGATATACCCAGTTGGGTACTTAACAGATAGATATAGGGGTTGCTATAGCTACTAACTTATATTAACAGTAGGATGTGCATAGCCATTTTCTTTGGTATTAAACATAAATGAAAAAAGAAAAGAAAAATAAGTCTATTTGGCAACAAATAAAATAAAAATGTCTGGATAACCATAAAATGTTTAATTGAACTCATCTCTCTTCCTTAAAAAGTTCAAGGCTCATGACCATTTGAAGTGATATGATTAGAAGAAAAACAATCGTGTGATGAAGTAGCTACTGTCAGGTAGACTTTACCTTAAGCCTAACTCTATCTCAAAACATCAGATTCTGGCATGGTGAATAAGAAATTAACCCCCAAATATCCATCCGTCTAAAGGCGGAAATACCTTTCCTCCAGTACCATGTTGCCTTCTGGTTTCTAGGAGAAAAGTCTCAGGTGTAACTCTTTCTTAAATGTTTCTCTCCAGGCCAGGTCCCCTGGACTTTTCTGGGGAAAGGGAATGGGCCACAACATGTGTTGGCCTCATGGTCTCCATGCATAGTAGCCAAAAGAACATTCTGCTAGGAATCTGGAACCTTGTGTTCTAGTCCTGGCTCAGTCGCTCTCATTAGCATCATCTCCCTGGACCTCAGTTCTTCATGGATGTAAAGAGGCATAATACTCTTTCTGGATCCTTCAAAAGACCACTGTATAAGAGTAGCAGGTGATGTTGTAGAAAGAAGGCTTTGGAATCAACCTGGCTCATTCTTCAACAAATATTTATTTAGCATCTACTATCAAGGCACTGGTCCAGGTACCAGAGATGCAGTCCTTGTGAAGCTCACATTTTAATGAGGGCCACTATAATTACTCTATAGCCTTGCTCAACTTACTTAGCCCCTCTTGTTTTTTTCCATTTGTAAAATGGACACCATAATAACATTTCAAGACTTGTTGTCAGGATCAGAGACAATGGTATTTAAACCACCTGTTATACAGAAGGGGCTCAATTAATGCTATGTAAATAATACTATATAGCATGTGGGAAAGTACTTTTATAATAGCATAGTGCTATCCAAACATGTGAATTATTTTTGCATCTCTCCTCGGCACTATGTAGCTGTAAGGCCACAAAGTCACCTTGTAGAGTTGATCTCTTTCCTTCTCTTTATATCCCTAAAAACTACTTCATTTATGCAAGAAATACTTGTTGAGTACCTACTATGCATGAAATACTAGTCTGATACTGGGGATGTAGAAATAAATTTGACTTTCCATACCTTCCTTGGGATCATAACAAATGCTTGGATTTCTCCAGGAGTCTTACTTTAGAAGGGTTTATTCTTCTAGAGTTTATATTGGTTATTAACTATTTAAAAAGAAAGGAAAACAGCTCTCTCCTTCTCAAGTAGGTTAAGCTAAAGTTTTAATAGAGACCTAAAGCTTTGTTTTTGTCTGTGAAGCAGATGTGGCTCATGCGATTGAGCTCCCGCCTACCACATGGGAGATCTGTGGTTCAGTTCCCGGTGCCTCCTAAACAAGACAGCAAGCAAGGGGCAGGCATAGCAAGCTGACACAACAAGATGACACAACAAGAGAAACAAGAAAAAAACATAATGAGAGGCACAACAAAACAGGGAGCAGAGGTTCCCGGTGCCTCCTAAAAGAAGAGGAGCAAGACAGCAAGCTGATGCAATGAGCAGACACGGTGAGCTGACACAACAAGATGATACAATTAGAGACACAAGAAGAAAAACATAATGAGAGACACAACAAAGCAGGGAATGGAGATGGCTGAAGCCATCTCCCACATTGAGGTCCCGCATTCAGTTCCTGGTGCCTCCTAGGGAAGCAGGGAAGATGAACAGACACAGCAAGTGCAAACAACAAGGGGGTAGGGAGAAATAAATAAATAAAATAAATCTTAAAAAAAAAAAAAGACCACTGAAAATCACATTCAAGTCAAGATAAAACAGATGGTAGAATGCTTTTCCTATAGCTGCCCCAGAGATAAATGTTAAATCAATCAATATCCTTTGCAGCAAAAGAAAAATCATTCAAATTATTTACTGTACCCTGCCATGTTACCAGATATTTCAGAGGATGTAAGTAAAAAATAGAAGATATTCCAGGGGATATATATCAGTAAAAGACATGACTTCTGCCTTTGAGGCAGGAAGGAGAATCATTCATTTATTTACTCTTTTTTTTTTTTTTTTAGTCTATTTAGTAAATATTTTAGTTTGTAAAAGCTGCCAGAATGCAATATACCGGAAATGGGTTGGCTTTTACAATGGGGACTTACTAATTTATAAGCTTACAGTTCTGGGGCCATGAAAATGTCCAAATGAAGTCTTCATCAGGCAATGCTTTTCTCCCCAAGACCAGCTGCCAACAATCCTGGACTCCTCTGTCACATGGCAAGGCACATGGTGGTGTCTGCTGGTCTCCTTTCTCTTCTGGGTTTCTTTGCTTCAGCTCCTGACGTCCTCTGGCTTTCTCTCTCAGCTTCTGTCTCTCTCTCTCTCTCTCTCTCTCTCTCTCTCTCTCTCTCTCTCTCTCTCCATATTCATCCCATTTATAAAGGACTCCAGTAAAAGAATTAGATCACTGAATTAATCTAATCAAAAGGTCCCATCTACAATAGGTTCACAACCACAGAAACGAATTAGCTCTAAGGACTCGATTTTCTGGGGTCCGTAAAAACCTAACACTACCACAGGAACCACTGTGGAACTGAACAGAGTGCTGGGTCCCCTTAGTGGGAGAACCAATATTTATTGAGTGCCTTTCATGTACTAGGCACTTTAAAGTGCTGATCACTTTACTGACATCATCTCAATTAATTATCTCACCAACCCTAAAAAAAAAAAAAAAAAATGTAAGCTTTGACCCCAAGGAGCTCATTGGGGTGTGACAGGACAGAGAACAGCAATACAAAGGTGAGAAGCAAAGTCACGGAGGAATACACCAAAGCTGGTGAGCTCAGCAGAAGAGAGAACGGATAGCTGTCCCGGAGAGCACAATCAGGCTTCACAGAGGTAACAGCATTCTAGTTTTTAAGGAGGAACAATGCATGTGAAAGAGACCATTATCAGGCAGGCAGGGATACAGACAAAGAGACAGACAGACAGACCAACACACAGGGATTGATAGCACAAACTTTGCTGCAAGAGCTAGCAAAGCCCCAAGTTCTCAGAGTTAGGGAAGGGAAGGGAAGCTACCCTTCCCTTCTTACACTTTCACCCAGAGTTTCCTCACTTGAGAAGATAATGACACCAGGACACAGATTTCTGGCCCAATTCATGGTGCACTGGGACCTCTTTGGTAACTCATTTTCCATTTTATGAAATAAGTAGGTCCCTTCAGTTCTTTGCTCTGTTTAGAGGCAGAAGCTGATTGTTGCACTAATGCCATGCAGGATCTTGATCTGTTTTATCCTGATGAGATTTATGAAGGAGAAATGGGAACCAAACCAATCCTTTCTTTGCCCCACTATTAGGCTTTGATGGATGAGATGACCTTCTTGAAGCTATTCTTCCTTCAATTGGATGATCTTCTAAGATATAGGTTAAACTCTAAAGTGTGAATCCCAGAGCTGGGTGGTCTTGGACATGGAATCTTTTCACCCAAATTTGCACCATGGGATTGAACTGAACTCTGAGAGGTGGACATACAGCTCTAAGTTTGGAACCCACCAAGGAAAAATTCAGAAAAGACTCCTTTACCCCTCTAATCTTTGAATAAACAGGTATAACTCACTGATCACACCTGCAGCATAATGCCATAGAGAAAGAGGAAAAGACGTAGCAGGCTAGCTCTCTAACTAGTTTGCTCTCCGTTGTCTATTTCAGCAAGCTAAATACTTCCTCCTCAAGGAAACTGTTAGGGTTCTTTGCAATAACTATTGTGTGTAGGCCCTGCAGAGGGCTATGGTTAGATTAAGAAAATAGCCTTTATTAAAATAACAGAACTTGTAAATAGGTGGGAGGGCATTATCTTGAACCTACAATGATAATATTAATAGATTACTTTTGGGGGATACTTACTATGTGCCAGGCACTTAATTATGATTGAACTCATTTAATCTTACAACTCTAGGTGCTATCATTATCTCTATTTTAAGATAAAGAAATTGAGACACAGAAAAGGACAGTGGCTTGCCTGTTGATAGAGCCAGGATTTACACCCAGGCTGTCTGCTTCAGAGATACTTTCTAGTTCTATAAGCCTACTTCTTTAAAAATAATCATGATAACATTTTGTGTTCTAATTTTAAAAGTAAGTCATGCTGTATTATAACATAGTGAAACCTCATGTGAAATACAAATATGGGTGATATTGCATATATAAGACTGTTTTTACAAAATATATACACAAATAAATTAGAGAGACGGGAACAAAATAGCAGCTATGTATGGCAGGGGAAGCATAGAGAGATTGAGAGGTGATGAGTTTTTTGGTTTCTTTGTTTTTGTTTTTTATTACTATCATTATTATTGGAATAATGAAAATGCTCTAAAAATGACTGAAGTGATGAATGCACAGCTATGTGATTATACCAAATACCACTGATTGTACACTTTGGATGGATTTATGCTTTATTAATATGTATCAATAAAATTTATTTGTTTAAAAAAAAAAAAGTAAGTCATGGTAGGAATTTTGAAAATAGAGACTAGGGTAAAGAAGCCAAAATTATTCACATTTTTATCACCAGGGGATAACCTTTATTAATATTTGGGTCTAATTCCTTTTGAAATTAAATTATATATATAATTCTCTTTTAAAATAGCCTAACACTGCCTATGCCCTTTTATGTTTACTATTACAAATTGAGCATTTTCCCATGTTATTAAATATTCTTCTAAACCATAGATTTTAATGGCTGCAAATATTTTAATTATCTGAAAGGACCATGATTTACTTTTTTTTTTTTTTTTTAATTTCAGAATTTTATAATAATTTACTTTTAAAATCCCATAATGTTGGGCCATTAGGTTGTTTCCAATGTTCCCAAGACTTCTGTGTTGGTTTCTTGAGGACTCTGTAGCCTGATACTTTCAAGAGCTGCCTGGGCTACTTGAAGAGCAGCTGATTTTCAAGCCACACCCCCTTCCCCAGTTAAAACAGACTTGAGCCATCAAAGGCAGCTGAGAACTTTGAAGAGTCTCTGGACGGTCCAAATCACTGAGGGTTCAGAATCTCATCCTTAGACTCCTCTTGGCTCTGACAGTTCCTTAGACTTTCCTTGTTTTTGATGACCTTGGCAGTTTTCAGGAGTATTGGTCAAGTATGTTGCAAGAGGCCTCTCTATTGGAATCTGATGTTTTTCTCATGATTAAGCTGGGGTTATCGGTTTGGGGGAGAAAGAAGATGGAGTTAAAGTGCCATTTTCATCACATCGTATTAAGGGTACTTCTTATCAACATGATTTATGACTGCTGATGTTGACCTTGATCCCCTGGCTGAATAGTGTTTGTCAAGTTTCTCCACAAAAATGTTACTGGCCCCACCCACCCCCATTTCCATTCTGTAACATTCAGAAGAAAGTCACTATGCACATCACACTTACGGGGTGGGGAGTTATCCTTCCCTTCCTCAAGGGTGGAGTATTTATAAACCAGCTGGAATTCTGCATGGGAGATTTGTCTCCTCTCCTTCATTTATTAATATATTCAATTTATATCAGTATTGACTCATGGATATTTATTTTACACTTCAGATTATTATCCAATACTACTTTATTCTGATGCGGAAATTTTTCTGGCTCTAGCCATTTGGAGTTCTTTCTGCTCCTGTGCCCTTTTGACATACCCCTAGCAGTGTGTTTGTGTGTGTAGCACTTCCTTACTTTCTAGCTCCAGGCTCATCTTGTATATTCCTTACACCAGTCCTAGAATCAGCCATTTCTCCAAAGAGCCTTTGTTCTTTTTCCTGGAATTGGCACTAGAATCCAAGATCTGGGTGCTAGATGTACTTATTACTACTGGGGTTTCATTTGGATGTTTTTTTAATCTTCTACATAGCTCCTTAATATACTCATGTTTTCCTCTTCCTTCTTGAACATATGAAACAATTTATTATAATTGTCTTAGGGTTAAGACAGTTAATTATAATAAGTGCCCTTGTCTATTAATTCTATCAACTGTGTTATTTCTGAGTCTATTTCTATTGAATGTTTTGTTTCCTTATTTAAGACATATTTTCTTCCTTCTTGGCATACCTGATAATTTTTAATAGAATATCAGACATTGTGATTTTACCCCATTGTATGCTAGATATCTTTGTTATTCCTTTAAATATTCTTGTGCTTTGTTCTGGGTCATAGTTAAGTTTCTTAAAAACATTTTAATTCTTTCATGACCTGCTTTAAGTTTTGTTAGGCATACCAGAACAACCTTTAGTCTATTGCTAATTTGGCCCAGAGCTTTACTAAAGCAATACCCTTCCAAACACTCTCCTTGACACTAGTGTATCCCAAGATTCTTCCACTCTGACTGCTGGGAACACAAATTAATCCTGGCCCACTGTGTCTAAGAATTGTTCTGTCTGCTCCTTTTCAGTGTGTCTTTTCCCCTTCTCTGGTAGGCTCCTCACTCACGTGTCTGGTCAATACTGAGCTGAAGATTAGAAAGGAACCCTCTGCAGATCTCAGGATCTCTTTCTCTGTGCAGCTTTCTCCTCTCTGGAAGTCTGCCCTGTGACATCTATCCACTTTGTACCTCCTTACCCCCACTGCTGCCACCCCAGTTCTCAACTATGTCTGCTAAACTCAGGGAGACTTCTGGGTTCTGTTTGGGTTCTTCTTCCCTCTGCTGTAGCCTGGAACCCTCTCCAGGCAATAAGTAAGGACAATTATATGGCTTGAGGGATATCTGTCCTGTGTTGCATGTTGTCCAATGTCTGAAAACCACTGTTTCATATTTTGTCCTGTTTTTAAGTTGCTTAAATTGGGAAAGTAAATCTAGTTTCTGTTACTCCATCATAGTTGGGTGTTGAAGTCATAATTACTTTTTAAATCGTCTGTTTCTCTTCTGGAAAGTAACCTCTGGGAAAGCAGATTAAGTCTATTTTATGTGCCTAGAGCATAGGACATAGTAAATGCGTAATCAATATATGTTAAATCCATGAATGAATACATGGACTTTCACATCTGAGAATTAATTATTAGTAGAAATAAAAATGGATTGTAAAAAAATAAAAATAAAAAATAAAAAAATAAAAAAATGGAGAGGGGAGGATGTGGCTTCAAATGGTTGGGCATCTGTCTCCCATATGGAGGGACCTGGGTTTGATCCCTGGGACCTCCCGGTAAAATTTAAAAAAACAAAAACTACTAATCATTTAAAAAAAAAAAAAAAATGGAGGCGGCACTATATTGTAAAAAAAAGAACACAAGACTAGAATTTTAGTCATGCCTTTGCTACCACCTTGGACAAAATATTAAATCTCTCAGGGCCTCAGTGTCCTCAAATGAAGATGAAAGAGTTGCACTAAATGATCTCAAGGTCCTTTCAGCACTGATGTGTCTTGGTTCTATGATTCTAGGGGCTGAGACACCTGCTTTCACTAGCTTTGCCTACTTGAAAATGTTACTACATGTCAATTTGTTTGCTCTTAGGGCACAGGTAAAGCAGAACCACATGGATTGATACCAGGGTGAGGTCCCTGGTGAGCTGAATTGGATAGGGTGTTTCCCAGAATGGTCAAAGTCAGAAGACACATCAAAGATCAGGACAAGAAGAATAATATTAGTCATCATAAGCAAGGATACCAGCATCAGGTCAGCAAATGGGCTGCAAAGCTAGACTAGAAAGCTGAATGATGACTGGCTTCAAGGTAGTGGCCACCGTCTTGAATTGCTGGGTCCCCAAAGTTCTGTGCCAGTCCTCTCTGTGTCTCAGACTCTCTAGCTGTAAAATGGAAGCATTAATTGTTGCTTTTATCCACCACTTGGCTAGAGATAAATGATAACAAAAAATTAGGCCTTCGGTTTTTTTTTTAATCAAAAAAAAAAAACCACACAACAAATGTAAAGTTTATTTAAGTGGGGGCAAAATGTAAAATTTGGTGAATTTACGAAAAAGGTATATGGGAGTTTCTTGTATTATTTAAGCAACTTTTCTGTAATTTTGAAATTTTTAAAAAATTAAAAGTACTCCCCCACTCCACCCCCACCCCCCCCCAAAAAAAAAAAAAAACTTAAGTTGGAGAGTGAAACAGAAACCAGAAGAGGACATGCAGGAGCTGGCCTACTTGAGCATCTTTTATCTGCCCCCTTCCTACAGTATACTCTACTTCTCTTCTAAGCATTAGATTTGCCATAACGTAAATCCATCCCCATTGTCGGGGAGGGGAATATTTGCTTCATTCTGGAACCAGTAAATGGAAAATTTACTCATGGCTCCTTTAAAATTGATTTTATATGCAGAGATGAACTGCTTCTAAGGAAAAGCATCCAAATCATCTTATTATAGGGGTCTTTTGACATGGACCCTGAGACTGTACCAAAGTACCAATGTAATAATATCAACAACACTTATTTGTTATTGGAAATTCAAGCAGCCACACTTTTGGATATATCAGCTCATCAGAAATCCTCTGGTTTTTAGCTAAATTGTCATTGTTTTGGGAGAAAATATTTCCAAAACATTTATCTGATAAAGGCTTGTATCCAAAATAGATAAGGAACTCCTAAAACTCAATAATAAAATAAAACAACCCAATTTTTAAAAAGTAGGCAAAATGTTTAGGGAAGCAGATGTGGCTCAAGCAATTGGGCTCCTGTCTACTTATAGGAGGTCCAGGGTTTGATTCCTGGGGCCTCCTGGTGAAGGCAAGCTGGCCCATGCAGAGTGCTGGCCTGCATGGAGTGCTGACTCACATGGGAGAGCTAGTGCAGCAAGATGACACAACAAAAAGAGACACAGAGGAGAGAGAATAAGAGACGCAGCAGACCAGGGAGCTGAGGTGACGCAAGAGATTGAGCACCTCTCTCCCACTCCAGAAGGCTCAGGATCAGTTCCTTGTGCTGCCTAAAGAGAAGACAGGCAGACACAGAAGAACACACAGTGAATGGACACAGAGTACAGACAATGGTGGTGGGGGTGGGGGGGTGGGGGGGAGGTGATACAGGAGAGAAATTTTTAAAAAAAGTAGGCAAAATATTTGAATTTCACCAAGGAAGAATATAGCAATTAAACATGTGAAAAGATACAACATCGTTATCATTAGGAAAAAGTGCAAATTAAAATGACAATGAAATAACACTGCAAACACACTAGAGCAGCTAAAATTTAAAAGACTGACAATACCATGGGTTGACAATGATGTGGTGCAACAACAATGCTCATGGATTGCTGGTGTATATGCAAAAAGTTATACCCACTTTGGAAATACAGTTGGGTGGCTTCTATGAATTTAAACATATACTTATCATCAGACCTAGCAACCCCACTCCTACATATTAACCCAGGAGAAATGAAAATATGTTCCACAAAGACTTGCCCTTGAATATTCATAACAACTTTATTCATACTAGTCAAAAACTGGAACTACTCAAATGTCCATCAGTTGGTGAATGGATAAACAATTTGTGCTATTTCCATAAAATGGAATGCATGGATACTACTCAGCAATAAAAAGGAATAATTACCAATACCGACAACAACATGGATGAATCTCAAAAGCATTGTGCTTAGTGAAAGAAGGCAGACATGAAAGACCACATACGGTGTGATTTCATTTATATAGCATTCTAAAAACAAAAAACTATAATTACTGAAATCAAATTGGTGACTGCCTGGGGCAAGGGCAGGGGAGATTGCAAAGGGGTAGGAGGGACCTTTTGGGGTGATGAAATGTTCTATGTTATGATCGCAGTGGTAGTTACAAGACTCTATATGTTTATGAAAAGTAATTGATTGTAAACTAAAACGTGTGAATTTTATTGTATGTAAATGATACCTTAATTAAAACAACTTTAAAATTAAGCAATTCTTTTTTATTACCCCAATATTTTTATTCCAGTGGATATCTGATGTTAGAACCATGGTAATTGCTATTGGTAATAAGTAATAAATAGCGTCAATTGATAAATGTTTAACATGGAATACTTACAATGATCTAAATTGCCACCTTTGTTTTTGTCAGGGATAAATTAAAAACAAGAGAGAGGGGGTTGGTTAACATAACTAAGTTTGCTTCCACAGAAGGCTG
The DNA here is from genome assembly GCA_026826555.1 of Tolypeutes matacus. Lineage (NCBI taxonomy): Eukaryota > Metazoa > Chordata > Mammalia > Cingulata > Chlamyphoridae > Tolypeutes > Tolypeutes matacus. Next base: position 7,348,865 of record JAKSZT010053928.1, read on the forward strand.
CCATGGTGAATTATTTGATCTGAAATGGAAAGATGACAAATATGGGGATCATTTTAGTTCAGATGTATTATCTCTCCTTATTATTCTAGAAAAAAATATTAGTGGGTTGAATGAATCTCAAGCTGTAGACATTTCTCAGGTCTATTTTTAAACTCAAACTGGCTCTTTCCCAGAAAGAAGAGAAACAAAAATCTACTGGCAGTTAAGCTTTTACCTTTTTTCATTGAATTTTCTAAGGAGATTTTTTAAAAAGCCTTTGAAAAATCAGAACAGATGGAACATTATGAAGATCATTGCAAAAAAGAACACTTTTCAGGGTACTTAGGAGAAAATAAAGTGCTCAAAAAGACCTTGTCTTTTAAAAATCAGTTGACTAGAGACAAAGTATCAGATATAGTAAATATTTGCCTTTCTTTGAAGGAACTGAAAACAATAAAGGCCCAGTCACATTAAATTGTTCTCAAGGTTGGTCTTTGAGGCACCAGTCCAAAGGATTTCTTTTGAAAGAGACTAGAATTCTTCTGAGCAATAAGATAGTTGAGGGATTTGGGTAATGCTTGAGAGAATTGATTAAAATGTTGCTCATTAACATCCAGTCTCCCTCTTTTCCTACCATAAAATGACCCTTTAGCTATCAGAACAATTAGATTTAAAATCGTGTAAACTCTCCAAGGGGAAAAGGGTAGCAGAAAAAGATTCCAGATATAGCAGACATTTTTTGTGTGTTCATAAATGTTTCACAGTCTCCACTTGGAGACAGATGAATAGGTATTAGTGTTAGTTACTTGGCTCTTTGCAACAGGTAAAGGATGTGAAGTGGCCAGTGAGGGGGAAGAGGGAAGCATGCAGTATTAACTCTACTTGGCAGTTTGTCATGACTCATGCATCTCCGACTTGCTGCCAAACCATTGGGAATGAGACGGCGTAAGGGAATACGTTACAGCAGCCGGTGAGGTAGACCAAAAAACTGTCAATTTTAGGAAAAGTGCTGGAGAGGAGAATCACAAATCCATCAGTGAATCGTTGCCAAACAGATAGTTGGTTTATTGTTGTTGTTGTTTTCAAAATGTCACACTTGACAAATTCTTCCTGAGTTGCAAAGGGAAGAGACAAATAAGCTTCCATTTTGTTATCATTAAAGATAGCGGGTCATAAAGGACTTAAATACCATCTTAAGGAAAAAATAGAGGGAGAACATGGCAAGCAATTTCTAGAAGTACAGTGAAAGACAATAAAAGCAAAATCTTCCTTGAAGGAAGGCTGTGAGCACATTTGTTTGGCCAAAGATCCAGTGTGAATGAAAGGGGAAAAAAACATCACCTTGATAAGGCCAAGTGAAATGGTGAATTCCACCTTCGGTACTGAGATTGTCAAGAGGTCTTTTAGATTGGTGATTTGGCTGGCAGACCACATGGCCCTGAGACCCCACGCTGGAAACCTCCTGAGGGATCTAGGAGACTCCGGCCATGAGAATAATCCCATTCAGGGTCATGGGAGAGCCCCAGATACCCTCAAAAGGCCTCACCATTGGCCTCTGAAAACTGAAACATGGGGCAGCCAATCAGAATAGCAAACAGCTGGGGGCCCCTCCCCCCCGACATTATGAAGTGGTAGGAGGAAAGACTTTAAAAAGCCCTGACCTGGGGACCCACGTGCCTATCTCATTCTGCAGCACACCCCTGGTCTATGCCTGGGACCATGTACTTTTCTCCTTTTCTTGTTTCTTAATAAACTCTTCACTCCCTGTGGCATGTCCTTAAATTCTTTTATGCAACATAAGCCAAGAACCTAAAAGCCCAGAAACCCAGAGCCATCGGTAACAGTAATAGTAGCTAATGAGATCCTTATGGAGTTTACATTCTAATAGGGGAGTCCCAAAATTTACAAGTACACAAATATATAAATGTTGTACTAATAGACTGTGAAATGAGTGCTGAAGAAAATAAAAAGGGTGTGAGAGAGAGAATAAAGGTGAGGTCACTTTGGTTAGATTATTCAGGTCAAGGAGCCAAGACTTGATGGATACAAAAGAACCAGCCATTAAGGACTAAGATCCTGGCCAATGAGAAACCCATCTATTAATTGTGAGGACTGCACACATATGTCTGGCTAATCTCACACACACACACCAAATATCCCCTACATTATTTTCAAGGCAGGCAGTCTCCTCACCCTGTGCCTTATCACAAGATGCCTCTGTAACTCCTGTGAACACAAGAAAAGATGGTTCCTTGTGCCAAACATGGGTTGCCAGCTTGTGTTCCAGCTTGTGCTCATGTCCTGAACCAAGTTCAGACTGTCTAGGCCACACTACTGGAGCAAGAGTTTCCCCATAGGGTTACACAGAGGGAATAGGGCTATCCCAGTTTCAGTTTTCCTCCTTGGCAGAGTAGTTTTATGTTATGCTAGCCTGCTTTTCCCCTTACAGATGGGATGCACCTGGGGCAAGGGGTTGAAGAAGGCATCTCCACTTTCTAGGATTGGCTCATAACTATAGGTGATATAAGGATTCCCTGCCTGCCCCCCATCCAATTCCTCTCTTGTCTTTTTGACAATCCTTTGGGATCTTGATTTTCCTATCACACTTCAGGAGGCCATGCTGTGAATGAAGCAAATGATAAAGCCTTCTGAGAAGGTGATCTGAGAATGAGATGATCAAATTGGAGCTGCAGATGGATTGCCATTATTATTGGGTATGAAGTTAGAGCTTCATCATCCAGTATGGAAGCCACTATTTGCATGTGGCTTTTGAGCAGTTGAAATGTGACAGCTATGAGTTGAGATATGCTGTAAGTATAAAATGTTGAAGACTGTTTATGAAAAAAAGAGAATAGAAAATATCTCATTGTTAATTTTATATTATTATATATTGAAATGATAATTTTTAAAATATATTGGATTAAATAAAATGCATAATTAAGATTAAAAAAAAAAGAGCCAGCCATATATCAAAAAAAAATTTTTTTTTTAATTAAAAAAAAAGCGGGGGTGGGGTGTATTAGTCAGCCAAAGGGGTGCTAATGTGAAATACCAAAAATGGGTTGGTCTTTATAAAGAGTATTTATTTGGGGTAGAAGTCTACAGATACCAGGCCATAAAGCATTAGGTTTCTTCTCTCACCATAGTCCATTGCCACGTGTTAGAGCAAGACAGCTGCCGGCGTTTGCCAGGGTTCAGGCTTCTGGAGTTCCTCTCTTCCCGGGGCTGCGTTTCTCTTCGGGCTTAGCTCCTGTTTCCTCCACAAGGTTAGCTGTAGACGATTAGGCAAACGGCTTGCTTCTCTTCTCATGGGGCCTTCTTTCCAACATCAAAACTGCTTCTCAAAAGACTGCTACTCAAAACTGTTCTTGCCATGACTTTTATATTTGATTCCTCACCCACCAAGGGGTGGAGCTCAATGCCCTAATCATAACCTAATCGTGTCCAGATTAACAGATCAGTTTACAAGCATGATCCACTTATATTTTTGGAATTCATAATTAAATCAAATTGGCCAACAGTTACAGGGGGGAAGAGTGTTTAAGACAAAGGGACAGCTAATAGAAGTAATTCAGTGCTCATTCATTCTGAAATACTCCTTGAGTCCTATGGTGTGCCAGGACTTACACGGGGTGGAAGGATGAGAAGCCTCAGTTTGTGTTCTCCAGAAGGGTACAGAAGTGAGGAGATAGGCATGCAAACAATTGCAGTAGAGCAAGATAATTGTGTCAAAGGAGAAGAAAACCTGATGTCTCTCTGAGGGAATCAAGGAGGGTTTCACAGAGGGAACAGCGTTTCATCTGTGACATGAAAGGATGGTGTAGGTTTACCAGGTGGACAAGCTGGCAAGAATAAACAAAACATTGTGCCCAGAGAATGGGACTGAGTATAGCATGTTCTAAAACTATGGATAGCTGAGTGTTACTGGAGTACAACCTATGTGGAACCGGTGGAGGTGGCAGAAGTAAGATGGTGATGGGTGAAGCCAGGCAGGTAGTCAGGAATCAGAAGGTAAATAGCGTTATTTGTCATTGCAAAGGAGTTTAGATTTTATCTTGAAGGGCTGAAGAACCATTGAAATACTTAGTGATAAGATAGTGGCAAACCAGGCTGATCTGAGGAGGACAGAATGAGTGTGGCCAAGGCCAGAGTCAGGATTAATGAAAAGAAGAATGTTGAACAAAAATGAGTTTCCTAAGGCCCCACCCAGATCAAGATGGCAGAGTCAGATGCTTCAGAGATCCCTTCCCCCACAGAAGCTCTGAACAATCAGTGAGACTGGCAGAAACATCTTTCCCAAACCAGAAAAGAGTTAAAGGATTGCAGGAACAGGGTGAGTGCTGAATCATGAAAAAGGCTGCTTAAATGCAGTAGGAGCTCATGATGCCCTGGCTGGCCCATCCCTCACCCCTTACTGCCTTGGTGTGGAACCAGCCCATACTCCCAGTACAGATCCCTGGTCCCAGTTCCAGAAGGAGCAGAGTACATACTGGGAGTATGTTTGTCTGACTCAATCTGTCTGGTGGTGGCCTGAGGGACTCACTGTCCCAAAATTTGCCCTGTATGTAGAAGTCAGCTCACAGAGCTCTCCTAAAGAATGCTGTGAAAGAGCAGTTAAGATGTGTTGCCTGGGGCAAGGGATTGCTGCTTGTAGAATAGACTGGTTCAGTGCCTGGGATCATGAGGAAACTGTTTCCTAGGGAAGAGGGGGAGAGGACAGATTCCTAGGGCCATATGTGCATGCCCAAGACAAGAGGCACATGCAGAAAGGACCTAGGAGGCCCCTGAGCTTTGGCCTGGAGCTATTCTCTAAATACATGGTGTGGATAAGCTCCCCCCCAACACCCAATTAGCTTCTGGCATTCAAGGAAAGCTCTGTCATAACACTAGCTGGATACAGTCTTAAGGAGCAGGTGCCTCAGAGCCTAAATTCTAGTGATAACACATTAAAATAACAAAATGTCTAAGTTTCAACCAAAGGTTACAAAACATAAACAAACAAAAAACCCAGTAAATGATGGCCCAGGAAAATATGAACATTAAAGCATTAGAAACCATCAATGAGGAGGACCAGACCCAAGACATACCAGACAGACTTTTAAAAAATGATCCTAAATATGCTCAAAGAGCTAAAGGAAAACAGAAAAACAAAGATGAACATAAAAGAATGTCAATAGAAAGCTGGAAATTTTGAAAAGGAACCAAACAGAACTGAAGACCACAGCAAGAGAAATAAAAAATTCTCTAAAGGGGTTCAGCAACACATTGGGGGAGGCAGAAGAATCAGAGAGCTTGATGATAGGACAATTGAAATCATCGGGCTGAGGGACAGAAGAGAAATCTGTAGGATGCTATGAAGTATATCAAGTTTACACATTATGGGAGTCCCATACGGAGAAGAAAAGAGAAAAAGGAGAGAGAATATTCAAGGAAATAAAGGCTAAAAACTTCCCAAATAAAACAAAAGACATGAATATACATATCCAAGACACTCAACAAACTCCAAACAGGATAAACCCAGACAGACACATGCCGTGGCCTATTATAATCAAACTGTCAAATGCAAAAACTTAGGAAAGAATTCTGAAGGCTGCAAGAGAGAAGCAATGTGTCACATACAAAGGAGTCTCAATAAGATTAAGTGTCAATTTCTCACCGGAAACCACAGAAGCAAGAAAGCAGTGGGATGACATATTTAAAGTGCTGAAGACAAAAAATTGCCAACCAAGAATTCGATAGCTGGCAAAATTGTCTTTTAAAAATGAGGGAGACCTCGATATAAGCGATGGGCCCTATTGCACTGTGGAAGATCACATCTGGATAAGAAGGCTACAACTATTAAATGTCACAGGAAACTTGAAACCAGCTCTACTGGATTCCTATCAGAAATCCTGCAGAAAGTCAGCCAACTGAATTCTGATCTGTTGTGAAAGACGAAGATTTAAGTAACCTTAATTAACCTGCCTGGTGCCCCACCCTTAAGGAACACTCTTTGTAGTAAGCTGTGGCTATATTAGACTTCCTGGAAAGTGCCTCTCTAAAGAACTGATGTGTTCAGATAATTTGTGTAGGGCTGTGATTTATAATTTAAGCCTTTAGTTGTATTCCGGGATAACCACAAATTAAATTAAACCAAGCTTGGATCCACGAAGTGGGAAAAGGGAACTAGGAGAGGGAATAACATTATTTCTTTTAGTGATTTTTTGAGTAGTGCTTTTTCCATGTTCCACAATAAGGACTTTTTATGTTTTGACTTGGAATTAGTTCCTTGACAGAGCATATTGGTTTAATAACCCATTATATACATTAGGATTATGAAATATCGCGTGAATTTGCCAACCTCTAGAATGGACCAAATAGCCTTTGATGTAAAGGACAGGGCCCTCTACTTCAGGTGCTGCTAAAGTCTCTAATCAGGTCTAAATTGTATAGTAAATGACGGTGGAAACAGTATCTAGTATATCTAGATATCTAGTATCTCATGCAAAAAGCATTCATTGACGATTCTCATAAATTCAAAGCAGCTTTCCTAAAATCCTTTTTAAGTTCCATGGACCTTGTGTGATCTTTGACAAGAATTCCAGATATCATACTTGTGCCCACATTTTAAAGGTATTGGATGTTCTATAGCTGCAGTGATTGTCCGAGCTGGCTCTATTATCAACCCTTGGTCTATCTTTATGTTTTGGAGAGTCTGGGGCAAAAGACAGGTGATGTAGCACTGTGTTTTTAATAATTACAGCTTAAATGATCCAGTAAGTTTTAGTCCTTAAAAGGGACTTGAGGAAGCTAACTAGAGTTACTGAAAATTTTCTTTCCATCTAATGAGATATTCTGGTAATTTCCTAGTTTTGTCTCTTTGGTTCAATAGAAACATTTCAAAGTGGTATGTGACCACTTGATGCAGAGTCAGGGCATCTCTGTAATAAATCCCTTTGCCAAATGCAGGAGTTGCAGACTTCCTACTGGTAAGAGTGAAGCAAATCGGTGAATAAAACCATCCTGATGTGGAAGCATTTTCCTGTAGGATTTCAGTCTTGATTAAAGTGTCAGTGCAGGAATTGAACTCTAGGAGGTTTACAGTGTCTCCTGACAGGACCTGCCAAACACTTCTGGGCAATAATGTTGGCACTATTTGAGGTGGCAGGAAGGATGCCTGCCTTCTGATCTATTTGGGCAAGTAGCTGAGCCAAGGAGAGGTTGGATAATTAAAAGAGACACAAAAGATTCTTGGTTAAACTGAAGACTTCATTTGGGAACCAAAAACCTTAAATTATCTCTTGGACATTGAGCCACATATATTCCCTGAAAGGTATGCATCTTTTCCAGAAAAATCTTGTTGGACATTATGTTCTTGAGAAATGAGCTTAGATGAATGTGTGGAAACATGATTTAATGACATACTGTACTAGAAATCTGAAGCCCTGCAGCAGATTTAAAATTCCAACTCTAGTTAAAACTTTTTAAAAGATTGTGAAATTATCAAAATGCACATGAATCAAGTTTTAATGTATGATGGGTAGATGAAGCTTCCACTGTACCATTTATTTCTTTGAATTCTCAGGTATGATTTTGGCAGTGCAGGAACTCTGTAACATTAACAAAGTCAATAAAAAGTAAATATATGAGGAAAAAAAGAGGGAGAGATTAAGATCTTCCCAGATAAACAAGCTGAAGGAGTTTGTCACCTCTAGACCAGCCCTATAGGAAATGCCCAAGAGAATTCTGAAAGTTGAAATGAATAGATTGAAACTGCATGAAGACATAGAGATCTCCAATAAGGTTAATGACATGGGTAAATATAAATGCCAGTACTATTGCATTTTAGTTTGTAATGCCACTTTTTACTTCCTATAGAATCTAAAAGGCAAATGTATAAAATGTAATGATAGATCAATGGTTTTGGACTCATTATTTGTGACATAAAGGTGGGAGGACAAAGAGGTTATAGGAACATAGTTTGTGAATATTTTGAAGTTAAGCTGGTATCAAGCAAGCAAGATAGTTATAGATTTAGGATGTTAAATTTAAGCCCAATGGTAACCATAAAGAAAATATCAAAGAATAAGCAAGTTCATAGAAAGAGAAATTAGAGTACAGATTGCCAGGGGCACGGGTCAGAGGGAATGGGGAGTTAACACAAAGTGGGTATGGGGTTTCTATTTGGGGATATGGGAAAGTTTTTGGTAATGGAATGGAGTTAGGGTACAGCAACATTGTAAATGTGATTAATCCCACTGAATGGTATGCTTGGGAATGGTTGAGGTAGGAAAATTCATATTGTATATATGTTCCCACAATTTAAAAAGAATAAAAAGCAAGGGACAATGCCAATTAAATGCAATAGGTGGGAAGCAGATGTGGCTTACGTGATTGAGCTCCCACCTACTACGTGGGAGGTCCCGGGTTCAGTTCCTCATGCCTCCTAAAGAAGACGTGCAAGATAGCGAGCTGATGCGATGGGCTGGGGCAGCAAGCTGATGCAACAAGATGACACAACAAGAGACACAAGGAGGAAAACATAATGAGAAAGACGACAAAGCAGGGAGCAGAGGTGACTCAAACGATTAGGCACCTCCCTCCCACATGGGAGGTCCTGGGTTCGGTTCCTGGTGCCTCCTAATAAAGGAAGACGAGCACACAACGAACAGACACAGCAAATGCAAATAATGAGGGAGTGGGGAGAAATAAATAAAATAAATCTTTTTAAAAAAATGCAATCTGTGAGGCTGGACAGGATCTAACAAGGGAGGAGAAAAGGCTCAAAGGGATATTATTGGGACATATGAAAAAATTGGAGTATAGACTGAATATTTATACAATGTTAAATTTTTTGAACTTGATAACTTCATTTAATGGTGATAAAGGATAAGTGAATATCCTTGTTCTTCGGATATATACATAGCAGTAATAAGTGTTCAAGGAGCTTGATGAATACAATCTACACTCAAGTATTGAGAAAATGGATGGATAGAGAGAGAGAGAGAGAGAGAGAAAGAGAGATAGACAGACAGACAGACAGAATGATATGGCAAATGTGGCAAAATGTTAAAATTGTTGGTATGGGTATCCAGGAGTGCAGGGGTATGGTGAAGTTATGTGTGGAATTAGTATCATTAGTATTATTTTTGTAACTGTCCCTATACATTTGAAAGTATTTAAAAATAAAGAGTTAAATTTTTTTAAAAATGGGTTATCAGGCCATGAAAAGACATGGAGAAACCTTAAAGGCATATTGCTAAGTGGAAGAGGCCAGTCTGAGCAGGCTCTATAACATATGATTCTATCTATATGACATTCTGGAATAGTAAAAATATAGAGAGAGTAAAAAAATCAGTGATTGCAAGGAGTTCTGGGAGAGGAGAGAAGGGTTGAATAGGTGGAGCATGATGCATTTTTAGAGCAGTGAGACTATTCTGCATTGTATTGTAATAATGTATACATGCCACATGAATTTGTCAAAACCCATATAACTATACAACAGGAAGAGAGAACTGTAATATAAACTATAGACCTTATTTAACAATAATATATCAATATTGCTTCATTAATTGTAACAAATGTAGCACAGTAATGTAAGATGTCAATAATTGGGGTAACTGTTTGAGGGCAGGGGGAGAATGGGGTAAATGACATTTCTCTAAACTTTGTAAGGAATCTCTGTAAATCTAAAATAGCTTTAAACGCTAAAGTTTACATTAAAAAAAAAAAAAAGGGCTCCTTAGCTTTGTGAAACATCCTGACCTGTGCACTTTAAAGAAATGGTGCTTAGACCAGTGCTCAGCAGTGGTAGGATTGTTTTTCCAGTTGTGACATTGAACTCCTCTCATTCTCGTGTAGGGGGGAATTCTCAGAGCAATTGAACAGAATAGAGAATTTAGAAAGAGACCATGTGTTGCAGTTGGAAAGTTTGATGTAATTATGAATTCCAAAAATCTATACTGGATTATGCTTGTAGACTGATCTGTTCATCTAGGCATGATTAAGTTATGATTAGGGCATTGACTGGGCCATGTCAGTAGGGTGTTGAGCCCCACCCCTTGGTGGGTGGGGAATCAAATATAAAAGGCAAGGCAAAGGACAGAGGGAACAGTTTTTGAGTTGCAATTTTGTGTAGAGGTTTTGATGTTGGAGTTTTGATGTTAGAGAGAAGGTCCCAAGAGAAGAGAAGTGAGTCATTCGACTGATAGTCTACAGCTGACCTTGTGGAGGAACCAGAGGAGCTAAGCCCGGAGAGAAACGCAGCCCCAGGAAGAGAAGAACCCAAGAAGCCTGAACCCTGGCAAACATCGGCAGCTGTCTTGCTCCAATTTGGTGAGAGAAGAAACTTAACGCTTTATGGCCTGGTATCTGTGGACTTCTACCCCAAATAAATACCCTTTATAAAGACCAACCCATTTCTGGTATTTCACATTAGCACCCCTTTGGCTGACTAATACACCATGCTAGAGAAAAGACTGAATCCACTTTCTGTTCTTCATATAGTAAAGATTGCCATTGAGTTTATGACATTGTCATATGAAGTGGTGATCAAAGAGTAGAGAACAAAAAAAAAGTAACAAAAAAGCCTGAAAGAAGTGTATTGGGCTGGTATAAATTAATAATGATACAATGATGATATTATATAGATTTTGTGGTGCTTATAGTTTTATAAATTTATTTGTTATGTTTTCTTTCTCATTCTAAATTCATTTTGTACTTATTTTGCATTCTTTTTCTTAAAGAGAGTTCTAAAATTTGAATCAGCTTTTTAGAACACAAAATTTGGATAAGCTGCTGAATATACTACTATCTTTTATTGGTTTCCCTACATCTGCCTGAAACTTTGTAAATAGTCATTTTATCAAATGTTCCTCATTTTCCCAGTTTGAGCCTGCCATCTGTTTCCAGGAGCATGACTGATAAAAGTATTCATGCCAGTCATAATCTTTGTTCACTGATGATACATTATATTCAAAAGAATATATGTATAATAATTTTCACAAAAATTAAAAGGATATATGATATATATGACATATACACACACGTGTGTGTGTGTTCTTGACCGTGTAAAGACACAAGTAATTGTTGGCAGTGCTCTTTGGAGGGAGACTGTGGACAGGAATTAGAGGAGGAATTGCTTTCATTATATTCCCCTTTCTTTGTTTTGAATATTTTCACATTTATGTGTTTGTTTTTCAATTAAATTAAATTTTGGGTTTAATTTTTGTTCAGATAAATTCACTAGGTACTCTTTGAGAAGGGACAAAACTTAGAGTTGAATTTCACTCAAGGTTAATCAATGTGGTTTATTTTAATGCTCTAATGTCCACCCAAAGTTGTCCTGTGCTCAGATGATTTCTGAGATTGGTGGTCAAGTCCTAAAGAATAGGATAGCCTAATGTTATCTATCAAGCAATGGAGATAAAAGAAACACTTTTCACTTTATTGTGATCTTACCTTTGTTCGAAAATATTTTCTGAAGTGTTTCCTGTGTGGAGAGATTACATTACTTAGAGGAGCATTTTTATTTTTACTCACTCTTAAGGCTCTCTGTAGAGTTCCATAGGAATTTCCAGACATACGGTGAAACTCTCACACTTATTTTTCACACAGCTCCCCAGCCACACAGCCCACCCACAGCTTCATGTACTATCATGAAAAAGGAACGCATATACTTGGAAATGGAAAATACACCTCACCCCCACCCAGCTAATTGAGGCCTATCATTGAGCTGAATCCCCAGCAGAAAAACTTGCCAGGAGGAAGGTGTTCAGTCCCAAGTAACACCCTTACAGGGATTCCCTCATACCCCATTTGTGCAGAAGACTAGAAAGATGACCAGAATCATCAGAGAGGAGAAGTTTATTGGGTGGGGACCATCTGGACACCCATGCATCACATTGCAAAGTAGCCTGCCTCTTGGCCTGCTGGAATGGAGGCCCTGGACCCAGGCAGGCAACTGAGCGCTGGAACAGGGTTCTGCAAGGAAAGGGGGGAAAGCAGAGGTTACCCTTGCTGTGCAAGCATATTCCTTTGAACCCTTTTTTAGAAAAAAAGGAATGGAGTGGACCTGTTTGCCCTTTTGGTCCTTATTATCTTCTGCCTGCAATTTCTCTGCTCCAGTTACCAAAAGCCTCAGGAAAACTAATGATTTCTGGAATACGGTAGCTGAGAGTACTTTACTTTGGATGCTGTTCCGTTTTTTCCCTGCACAAACAATGCCATCCTGACCAGAAAAGTATGCCACTGTGTGACTTCAACCCTCACCAACCAAAATACTTTCCTTTCTCCAAACCTGCCTCAAAGTCATTTAATAAGACAAATCTTTTATTGCACAATAAGAGATATGGCCATTATCCTAGGAAGTGGAGCATATTGCCTTTAATACACAGGAAAGTTGTTATGGGACCCCCTCAGGAAAACCCTTGCACAGGGCCTGAAGACCCTCTGACACTATATTGTAAAACTTTTCTCCTCTTGAGGGAAGTAGATGGAATTAATAGGCTATGACAATGTCTATTGTTCTTAAACATGGCACATAGGAATTTCTTTGTCCTTTCTCAGAAGATCAATTTATATCTGCATCAAGGGACAAGAATATCTGTAAATCCCATGCTTTGTTTAGAAATCATACTCATTCTTTGTTTCTATAAAGGAAAACAAAGAAATCTGCCCTGCAGCAACTCAAAGAAGGTAAGAGAATTACAACTGGAAGACCCCAAGGGCCTTTAATTCCTTCCTTGAAGAAATAATTAATAATAATAATAATAACATCAACATTTGTGTCTCCCCACCCCTAACCATCCTTTTGGAACGACCTGCAAAGAGTTGCCAGTAAGAGAGCAATCACTCTTTGCTCCCCAACTACCAAAAGTACTACCACTTCCAGGGCCTGAACCATACTGATGACTGAAGAATCTCACCTTCAGGCAGGAGACCTGACACAGTGTGGGTAATGCCTAACACTGATTTTTATGACTAACATCTATTTATTTTAACAGCTTTATTGAAGTATAATTGACATACAATAAGTAACATATAGTTGAAATGTATAACTTGATAAGTTTTGACATGTATATATATCTCATATACAACCATAACCACAATCAAGATAATGAACATAACACCCCCCAAAGTTTCCTTGTGCCCTTTTTAATCCCTGCCTTCTACAACTCCCCATCTGCCCACCTACCAGGAAACCACTACTCACTTTTTGTCACTAAACATTAGTTTGCATTTTCTAGAATGTCATATAAATGAACTCATACAGTACATTTGCTTTCTCTGTCTCACTTCTTTCATTCAGCATAATTATTTGGAGATTTATCTCTGTTGTTCTACATATCAAAAATTCATTTCCTTTTTTTCCTTTGTGCTGTGTATTTTAATAGCTATGCAAATTAATAGTACACATATGCCAAGGGAAAGACTAAATGAAAAAGAACCAATGTTGAAGGCAATTAAAACATGTATATACTATAAAATCTACTGTTTCATAGCTCATTCCTTTTTATTGCTGACTAGTATTTCATTGTATGGCCATACCACAGTTTGTTTAGCCATTCACTTAGGGATGGACATTTGGGTTGTTTCTAGTTTGCGGCTATTACAAAAGAAGATGCTATGAATATTCATGTACAAGTCTATGTGTAGATGTATACTTTCTTTTCTCCTGGATAAATAGCAAGGAGGGAATAGCTGGATCATAAGTTCAACTTTTTTAGAAACTGCAGAACTGTTTTCCAAAGTGGTTGCTCCATTTTATAATCCTACTAGTAGAATATGAGAGTTCCAGTTCCTCCACATATGTGCCAAAACTTGGTATTGTTGGTCTTTTTAATTTAACCTTCTAATAGGTGTGTAGTGGTTATCTCTTTGTGGTTTTAATTTGCATTTCCCTAATAATTAATGATGCTGAGCATCTTTTGATATGCTTAATAACCATCCATATGTCTGCTCAAATCATGTGCCCATTTTTAATTAAGTTGTTTGTTTTCTTATTATAGAATTTTGAGAGTTCTTTATATATTATATATATATTCTAGTTCTTTATATATTCTCTATATATTTATAAATATATATTTATATATTTATATATAGTCCTTTATCAGATATAAGCAGTACAAATATTTTCTTGCAGTCTTTGCCCTGTCTTTTCATTCTCCCAACAGTCTTTCAAAGAACTTAAGTTTTTAATTTTGATCAAGTCCAATTTATCAATTTGTTCTTTTATGAATTGTGTTTTTGCTATCCTATCTAAGAAATCTTTGACTAACCTAAAGTTATAAGATTTTTCTCCTATGTTTTCTTCTATAACTTTTCTGGTTTAAGTTTTACATTTAGGTTTATGATCCAATTTTTGCTAATTTTTGTATAGGAGGAGATGTATGGATCAAGGTTCTTTTATTGCATGTAGATATCCAATTGTTTCTGCACCATATCTTGAAAAGACTATCCTTTCTCCACTGAATTGTCTTTGCACCTTTGTAAAAAAATTAGTTGTCCAGAAATATGTGGGTCTATTTCTGGGATGTCTCTATTCTATTCTGTTAACCTATTTGTCCATTTGATGCCAATACCAAGCTGTCTTGATTACTATAGCTTTATAGTAAGTCTTGAAATCAGGTAATGTTAACCCTCCAACTTCGTTCTTTTCAATGTTTTTTTTTTTTTTTTTTTGCTATTCTGGTTCTTTACATTTCCATTTGAATTTTAGGGTTGGCTTGTAAATTTCTACAAAATTCCCTGCAATGATTTTGACTGGAATGCATTGAATTTATAGGTCAGTTTGGAGAAAATTGAAATCTTGACAATAGAGAGTCTTCTAACCAATGAACACAGAATAAATCTCCATTTATTTAGTTCTTCTTTAATTTCTCTCAGCAATGTTTTGTAGTTTTCAGCATATCAGTCTTACACATCTTTTGTCAGATTTATCCCTAAGTAGTTTATATTTTTGATGCTATTGTTATTTTTTTTTATTTCAGTTTCCAGTTTTTTGTTGCTATATAATTTATTTTTCTATATTGATATTGTACATGGACACTTGCTAAACTCTTTTATTAGTTCTAGTAGCATATTTGGAGATTATAACAAATATTTTACAAAGATAATCATGTCTTAGTGAGTAAAGACAGGTTTACTTTTTCCTTTCTAATCATGATGCGTTTTATTTCTTTTTCTTGTCTGATTGCACTGACTACAAACTCCAGGACAATGATGAATAGAAGTGATAAGAGTGTGCATCCTTGTCTTGTTCCTGATATTAAGGAGAAAATTCTATTTTTCACCAATAGGTGTGATGGTAGTAGTAAGTGTTTCATAAATGCTTTTTATCAGATTGAGGAAGTTCCCTTCTATTACTGTTTGTATAGAGTTTTTATTAGGAAAGGAGGTTGGATTTTTTTAACTGCTTTTTATGCATCTATTGACATGATCATATTTGTTCATGTTCATGTATTGTTCATATATTGATCATGATCATAATTTCTAATATTGGTATTTGTGTCTTTCTTTTTTCTCTGATCAGTATGGTTAGAGGATTATCAATTTTATTGGTCTTCTCAAAGAATCAGCTTTTAGTTTCATTGATTTTCTCCACTGGTTTTCTGTTTTTTATTTCATTGATTTCTATTCTTATCTTTATTATTTCCTTTCTTCTATTTACTTTGGGTTTCATTTGCTCTTCATTTCTTAATTTCTCAAGGTGGAAAATGGAGTCATTGATTTAGTGTTCAGTACCATAACATTCTTTCTAAGTACTTCTTTAGTGGCATTCTACAAATTTTGATATGTCGTATTTTAATTCAAGTTTAAATGCTTTCTAATTTTCCTTTTGATTCCTTTTTTTTTTTTATCTGTGGGTTTCTTAGAAATTAGATAGATAATCTGACATCACTACAGATTATACAGATATTAACAGTATAAGAAGAGAATACCACAAACAACTACTTGCCAATAAATTCAGCAATGTGAATGAAATGGACAGATTCCGTGAAAGATACAAATACCAAATACTTGGGAACTTCTTGATTTCTAATATAATTTGAATTCTAATAAAATTTATGACTAAAATATAGTCAAAGAACATGAATTTAAATTATTAAATGTATTGAGACTTGTTTTTAGCCCAGAATATGGTCTATCTTGGTAAATATTTGGTGAGCAATTAAAAAGAATGTGTGCAAGTGTTCTATAAATACCAATTAGTTGATAATGTTGTCAAGTCTTCTCTATTCCTGCCATCAATTGTTCTACCAGTTATTGAAAGAGGGGTATTGAAATCTTTGACTGTAATTGTGAATGTGTCTATTTCTCCTTGCTGCTCATCACTTTGAAGCTACATTATTAGGTGCATAAATGTTTAGGGTTGTTATTTCCCATTGATGAACTGACTCTTTTATAAGTATAAAATGATCTTCTTTATCCCTAGTAATATTCTTTGTTCTGAAATATACTTTTCTAATATTAATATAGCCACTCCAATTTTATTTTGACTAGTGATTTCATCCTTTTACTTTTAACCTATTTGTATTGTTATATTTAAAGTGGATTTCTGGGAAGCGGCTGTGGCTCAATCAGTAGGGCTCCCGTTTACCATATGGGAGGCCCCGGGTTCGGTTCCCGGGGCCTCCTGGTGAAGGCAAGCCTGCCCGCGCGGCGTGGTTAGCTGACCCAGCGAGCACAAGCAGCAAGGGGGGGATAAATGAATAAATAAATAAAATCTTAAAAAAAAATAAAATAAAATAAAGTGGATTTCTTCCAGGGAACATAAAGTAGGTTCTTACTTATTTAAATCCAATCTTAGGGAAGCAGATGGGGCTCAAGAGATTGGGCTCCCATCTACCATGTAGGAGGTCCAGAGTTCGATTCCTAGGGCCTCCTGGTGGGGGTGGGCTGGCCCACGTGTAGTGCTGGCCCAAGTGGAGAGCTGAGGCAGCAGGATGACACGACAAGGGGAAACACAGAGGAGAGATGGTGGGAGATGCAGCAGACCAGGGAGCTGGGGTGGCACAGGAGATTAGATGCCTCTCTCCCACTCCAGAAGGTCCAAGGATTAGTTCCTGGTCTGCCTGTAGAGACTATGGGTATACGTGACAGGTAGATGCAGAGAGCAGACAGTGAGCACAGAAGCAATGGGGCAGGACAAGGGGATTAAATAAATAAACCTTAAAAAAAAAAAAGATAAATCCAATCTTAAATCTCTGCCTTTTATTTGGGGTGTGTATTAGTCAGGGTTCTCTAGGGAACAGAATCAACAGGAGATATCTGAAAATAGTATAAGATTTTATAAGATTCTCTCACGTGACTGTGGAGATGCACAAGTCCAGGTTCGCAGGTAGGCTGCAAACCAGGGGCTTTAATGAAAATCCAATGAAGGTCCTTGATGAGCTTCCAGGAGAGGTTGGCTGTCTAAAAATGAGCTAGGAAATTCTCTCTGAATGCTGAAATCACTTCCCCTTTTAAGGCATTCAACTGATTGGATAAAACATCACTCACTGCTGAAGGCAATCTCTCTGGTAGATGGTAGATGTAATCAGTTATCTGTGCAGTAAACTCACCGATGACTAAAGCCATAAATGTCCTTGTATTACAATTAGCTTAGTGCTTGCTTGACCAAACAACTGGGCACAATAACCTGGCCAAGTTGACACATTAGCCTAACCATCACAGGGTGTTTAGTCAATTTACAGTCAATACAATTTTTGGTATGGTTAGTGTATCATTCAATGTTCTCTAGAAAAACAGAACCAATGGGGTATATGAGATTTATTTTAAGGAAATGGCTCATGTGATTGTGTAGGATGGCAAATTCAAGATCTGTAAGCAGGCTGGGAGGATAAAAATTCCAGTAAGAGTTGATGTTGAAGTCATGAGTCCAAAGTCTGTAGAGGAAATCAATCATCCTGGAAACTCAGAGAAAAATAAGTAGTGCAGTCTTTTTTTCAAAAAAACTTTTCATCGTGGTAAATGATATAAAACTCAAAATTTCCCATTTTAACCACTTTCACGTATACTATTCAATGATATTAATTATATTCACAATATTGTACTACCCTCACTACCATCCATTATTGAAACATTTTTATCACCCCAAGATGGTGTATCCTTGGGGCAGAATTTCTTTTCCTCTCTGGATCCTTCAGTTCTTTGCTTGTAGGCCTCCAACTGATTGCATGAGGCCCACCCATATTATGGAAAGTAATAGCTTTTACTTAAAATCAACTGATTGTAGGTGCTAATCCCATCTACAAAATACCTCCACAGCAACATCTAAGACACTGTTTCACCAAACAATTGGACACCATAAACTAACCAAGTCATTACATAAAATTAACCATTGTAGATTTAAATTTGTCACCTTGTTTTTGTTTTCTATTTGAGCCATATATTCTTGATTCCTTTTTTCTTCTTTTTCTGCCTTCTCTTGGCTTAATTGAGTTTATTTTATGGTTTCATTTTATCCCCTTGTTGACTTTTTAGCTATATATATTTTTTTAGGAGGCACTGGGGATTGAACCCAGTACTTCACACATGGGAAGGAGGCATTCAACCAGTGAGCTACATCTGTTCCCCAATGACAGTTGGTTTTTTCATTTGTTTGTTTTGCTGTTAGGAGGAACAGGGAATCAAACCTGGGACCTCATACATGGAAAGCAGGAGCTCAACCACTTGAGCTACATCTGCTCCCAACTTTTTTCTATTTTAGTGGTTGCTTTAATGTTTATAGTATACATGCTTAACTAATCACAAGCTCATTTAAGTGGTAGTATGGCACTTCACATATAGTATAAGAATCTTTTTTTTTTTAGATTTATTTATTTATTTACTTTATCCATTTTAACCCCCCCCCTTCCCCATTTTGCTGTTTTGCGTCCATTCTCTGGGCAATTCTCTATGTCTGTCTCCTGCCATCTCCTCCCATCCTCCTCCTCCAGCCTTCACCAGGATTCAATCCTGGAGACCTCCGATGTAGGAGAGAGGTGTTATGCCACCTATGCTACCTTGGTTCCTGGTTTTCAGAGCTTTCAGAGCATCTCGTCTTGTCTCTCCCCTGTTACATCATCATCTTGCTGCATGGCGCCCGGGGACTGGCGGCTCACCGGCACACAGAGCCTGGCAGCCCATGCACTTTCTATATATTTTTTTTATTTTACCGGGAGGTCCCGGGGATTGAACCCAGGTCCCTCCATATGGCAGACGGACGCCCAACCATTTGAGCCACATCCGTCCCCCTATAAGAATCTTTTAATAGTGTACTTCCATTACTTCTCTCCCAGCACTTATCCTATTGATATCATATATTTTACTTATGTATATATGTTACAACCTCCACAATGCATTGTTATTTGTTTAAACCATTAATTATCTTTTAAAAAGATTCAAATTATAAGAAAACATCTTATGTATTTGTCTGTGTAGTTACCACTTTTGTTGTTCTTCATTCTTCTGTGTGTATGCATATTACCATCTGGTATCATATTCCTTTTTCTGAAAGATTTCCCTTAACATTTCTTGTAGTGGAGATCTTTGGTGATTAATTATTTCAGCTTTCCTATGTTTTTGTCTTATCTTCATCTTTGAAAGATATTTTCTCAGGGTATAAATTTCTGGATGACAGCTTATTTTTCTTTCAGTCGTTTAAAGATACTGTGCCACTGTCTTATCATTTGCATAGTATCCTACAAGAAATCTTCTGTAATCCTTATCTTTGGTCCTCTTTACATAATGTGTCTTTTTAATCTGGCTACTTTGAAGACTCTTTATCACTGTTTTTGAGTAATTTTTTATGATGTGCTTTAGTGTTGTTTTCTTGTGCTTGGGGTTCATTAAGATTCTTGGTGCTCCCAATGTA
The DNA here is from genome assembly GCA_026826555.1 of Tolypeutes matacus. Lineage (NCBI taxonomy): Eukaryota > Metazoa > Chordata > Mammalia > Cingulata > Chlamyphoridae > Tolypeutes > Tolypeutes matacus. Next base: position 7,368,681 of record JAKSZT010053928.1, read on the forward strand.
ACAGAGTTAGACTCATTTATAATTTCCCTACACATGGCTCTTCTGCCCCTTTTATTTGAACCTATAATTAGCACTATACTTTTTAAACATATGTCCCACAGACTTAAATCTTCAGTCTGTTCATATGCCGGTTGAGCCCCGAATCTCAGCAGAGTCACAATACCTACTCACCAGTTCATTGGACTCACCCAGGACAACTAACAAAAGGATGATGATGGACAACACCCATCCCAGGAAGTGGAGAGTGTCTGCAACTGCAAGCAATACAGTTCCATCCACCTGCCCCATGGGATCTAAGCCCCCTCTCAAGCGGGGATAGGGTGTTGCATCACCATCCCAAAATCCTCAAGATTGAGGAATGAACAAACATAAGGGGGGGAAGCAACTATGGACTAAAGTAGACTTATTATTATTCTAGCAATGGAAGAACTTGTATCATTGATATAAAGGCATTGGCCACCAGAAGTTCTGAGGGGAGGGAGAGGGAAGAATAGTTGCAGTGTGGGGGCATTGGAATGGTCCTGCATGACATTGCAATGACAGATACAGACCATTATACATTTTGTCAAAACCTATAAAATTGTGCAACACAAATTATAAAATATAAACTATAATCCTGGACTAGTATAATACTTCAATATGTGTTCATCTATTGTAACAAATGTATTGCACTAATGAAAGATGTTAATGTGGGAAAGTGTGGGAGGGGGAGGGTATGGGGTATATGGGAATTGCCTATATTTTTTATGTAACATTTATGTAATCTAAAGCTTCTTTAAAAATAAAAAAAAAAAAGTTTTTTAATAAAAAGCCACATTTTTAAAAAAATAAAATTTCTGTCTCTTTAGTTAAATTTTTTTTTTTTTTCTTGGCTCTGTGGGTTTATAGTTTTCATCAAAATTGGGAAACTTTTTTCCATAATTTCTTTAAATAGTTTTTATATCCTTCCCCCACATTGGGACTCTAAATACATAGGCTGCTTGAAGTTCTCCCACAGTTCACTGATGCACTTTTCTTTTCCATCCTCTTTTATTCTGTGTTTCATTTTGGATAGTTTCTGTTGCTATGTCTTCAAAGTCATTAATCTTTTCTTCAGCCATTAATCCCATCTGGTGTAATTATCATCTCAGACATTGTAATTTTTACCCGCAGAAATTTGATTTTTCTATCATCCATGTCATTGCTTAAACTTTTTGAACATCATTATACAGTTATAATGATTATGTTAGTGTCTTTACCTCTAATTCCAATATCTGTATCAGTTTTGTGTCCATTTCAACTGGTCAGTTTTTCTCCTCATTATGGGTTGTATTTTCCTGCTTCTTTGCATGTCTGGTTTTTGTTTTTTAATTATTTTTTAGGAGGTACCAGGGATTGAGCCAGGACCTCGTATATATATATGGGAAGTAGGCACTCAACCACTGAGCTACTTCCACTCCCCAAAGAGAGTTGGGTTTTTTTGTTTGTTTTGGTTTTGGTTTTAGGAGGTATCAGGGATTGAACCTGGGAACTCATTCAAGGGGAGCAGGCACTCAACCACTTGAGCTACATCTCTTCACTGGTATATTTTTTATTTGATGTCAGACATTGTGAATTTTACCCTAATGGGTACTCAATATTTTTGTATTCCTATAAATATTCTTGAGCTTTTTTTCTTGGATGCAGTTAAATTACTTGGAAATAGATTGATCATTTTGCATCTTGCTTTTAAGATTTGTTAGGTGGAATCAGAGCAGCATTTAGTCTAGGGGTCATTATTTCCCCTAATGAGCCAAGGTCCTCAACAGAGTACTTTATTAAATGCCTATCAGTTATGAGATTTCCAGTCTAGCTGGTGGAACAGTCTGTATTCCTGGTCCTGTGTTAGCGCTGGACACAGTTCCCTCAAATCTTCTGAGATTGTTCTTTCTCCAGACTGGGACAGTTTCTTCCCATGCGTGGGCTGTTGAGTATTCTGCTGAATATTCAAATGAGGCCCTCTGCACAGTCCCAGAGTTCTCTCTCTTATAAAGCTCTTTCCTCTCTGATACTTTGTTTTGTAAACTCTAGTTTCTTGATTTCAATTAACTCAACCATCTCCTCAACTCAGAGAGTTTGCCATACTCCTGGATTCCTTCTCCCAAAACTGTGACCTTAAAAACTCTCTCAAGAAGATAAACTAGGTCAATCACAGGGCTCATCTCATGTCCTTCAATGCCTGCTGTCCTGAGTCTTAAAAGCCATTGTTTTATTTTTGTTGTTGTTTTTGGTCTTTAGCATTATTCTAGGCAGAAAAGTAAATCTAGTCCCTGTTACTCCATCTTGGCTAAAAGTGGAAGCTTCCTGATAAAGAATTTTAAGGGGAATAAAAAGATTGTGAAGTCCTTGATTTCTTCTTTCTAGTTGTCCCAAAGCATGCATCTTGTGGTCAAAAATAATAAAAATATGCTCTAGCCCAGAGAGAGGAGGCAAATCCTAAAACCAAAGTGGAAAAGACTGATAGCAGCTTTTCTCTGGAGCAGAGAATTTAACAAAGGCAGGAGAGAGAGACATGAGCATGGCATGCCACTGCAGAGCAGTTTCTAAATCACTGAGCCCCACTTTTTGCCCATTTCACATTTTTGTCAAGAACAATGCCTGGATCCAAGAAGTCTTGCTAAATATTGGGATGTCACTTGGGGGTACTTCCCAAAGAGAACAGAGGTTTTTTTCTAATATATTTTTAGGGTAACCATTCTCAGGCAAAATGATGGAGGAGAAAAAAATCCATGAACAAGTCATTTTAACACTGCATCTTGCTATCAGAGAGTACCCATCAGACATTTGGGGAATTCCCCATGTTATGGGTTCCCAACCCCATCACCGCAGAAGTAAGACCCACAGTGTCCCAGCCTTTCTTACTGCTGTAACACAGCCCTGTGGTCTGGGATCCACCAATCAGATCCACTCACACCAGACTTCAAATCAAAAGCTTGTGATGCAAGTGGCAGGCGTTAGCTGAATTCTTTCCGGTGAGGTACAAGGAGCAACATTCCAGCTTACAGAGGCAGCAGAGCCAAGCCTCCTGAGTCCTATCCAATTCCTAGTGTTGGGGAAGTTGGTAGCACCTGGGGTCATGGAAGTGGAGTCTCCCTGAACCAATTTACAGTGTGATACTGATCATTCCTTGCTTGTTGCCTCCAACTCTGGTTCCCCGGCCTTCTTGGAGATTTTGTGAGTATCCTAATTTCCTCTAACACAGGGATTGGCAAACATTTTCTGTAAAGGGCTAGTTAGTAAATGGTTTAAGCTTTGGGGTAATATAGTCTCTGTCACAACTACTCAGTTCTGCCATCGTAGCATGAAGGCAGCAGCCTCAGACAATATGTAAACAAATGAGGGTTCCTATGCTCCAATAACAGTTTATTACTGGGCACTGAAATTTAAATTTCACATACTTTTCAGAGGCTATGAAATGTCATTCTTCTTCTGATTTTTTTTGGCGAACTGTTGAAAATTATGAAAACCATTCTTAACTTGTAGGTCATATAAAAATAAGTGGTGCCTCAGATTTGGCCCATGGGCTGTAGTTTGCTGACCTTTGCAAAAATATTCCTCTTCTGCTTGAACTACCTACTGTTGGTTTTTATTTGCAGTTATAAACCCTGACTGATACATTTAGTTTATACCTATGTTTTAAGGAAAGCTTATTCTCAAGCCACTGAGAGAGACAAACACCCATTCTGCTTTTCTTTAACTGCCAGACAAGAATGTTCTACATAAACCTCCATGGATCACCTGCTGCAATTTTTAGCACCTCATAGACCCCTTGTACTGTCTAATACATTCCCAGAATCTCCTCATGAGAAAGAATTTTGGATAGATTTGTTCTTCCTCACTCATATAGATGACACTGCTCTAGAGAGCCCTTGCTCATCCAAGTGAGCTGTTTGTTTTGTTGTCACCTGAACCACATGACTGTGGAAAGACAGCTCAGCGGCCATAGCTGTAGCTCAGCCTTTCTGTGGCTGACAGGAAAGATATGTAATATAAGAGACAGAGAATGACAATAAAATAAAGTAGGCTGCAGAATGAAAGCAGGTCATTTCTGGGACTCATTTGTACAGTGGAGATGGGAAACTACCATGCCATTGTGGAAGCCCAAACTGACCAGTCTTTGACATTTAGAGTCTGTCCCTTTCTATCCAGACCCAGATTCTGTTTGCAATTTCAGATATACTACCTTGCCTAATAAAAATATGATGCTTAGCAACAGAAATGGATTACAACTATATTTAGCCAAACCAAAGCTGTATAATATGTATGGGACAAAATGATTGACACAATTTGCAATTCCTCTTGTCCTTTACTGACAGTATCACCTGGTTTATATTCTGACTTGAAAAGAGACTCATCAGTCTGAGGCGATTTGATTTGTCAGGGGAACAATGAGAAAGCAGAGGCTTAGATTAGAAGGCCTCTCTCTCTGCCTTCTCTTCTGTTATGAGCCTAGAATTTATAGAATTCCTGCCTGCAATAGGGACTCTCTCCAACTTTGGAATATTTGATTCCTGATTTGATTATGAAATTATAACTAACTAATCAGGAGAGAAAGCAAGTCAAGGTTATTTGGGAACCTGAAAGGAGATACCTAATACTGAGAAGAAAAAGTGAACTTTCCTAACATCCACAGTGATAAGTCATGTTGATAGCAAGTTCCCTTGATAGGATGTCATGAGAATGGCTCTTTACCAATGTGGTCTTCATCTCCAAAACCTATAACTAAATCTAATCATGAGAATGAAAAAAAACATCAGAAAAATCCCAACTGAGAACATTGTGCAAAATACCTGACCAGAATTCCTCAAAATCTTCAAGATCATCAAAAGCAGAAATTCTGAGAAACTTCCATCACCAAGAGGAGCCTAAGGAGACATAATGATTAAATGTAATGTGGTGTCCTGGGTGGGATCCTGGAACAGAAGAGGGGCATTAGGAAAAGACTGAGGACTTGTGAATAAAGTATGGACTTTAGTTAATAATAATGTAGCAGTATTGGTTCATTAATTGTAACAAATGTACCATACTAACCTCAGGTGTTAATAACAAAGGAAACTGGGGTGGGTACATGGGAACCCCTTGTGCTATTTTTACAATAATTCTGTAAATATAAAACAGTTCAAAAATAAAGAGTTTATTAAACAAAAAATAGTGGACTTTCCTTTTTGCTAGACTTTGCTAGACTTGTTCCCCAGCCGTCGGGCAGTCTTCCACAACCAAAGACAGCAGTCAGAGTCTGCAGTGAGCTCAATGTGCAATTCATTATCTGGGTCTGTGTAATAGAAGATAGAAACTATCACCCAAACATTTTTTTGAACCAGATCTAGACAAAAACCGAAATTAAAGCATTGTACACAAAAGAATAACTTCCCAAAGCACTTTGTTATTTGTCAGTGTGACTAGAATATAACCTGTGAGAAACTCGAAGATGGAATCGACCTTTTATTTTTAACACAACAGCTGAACTCTCAGTGGCTGCCTGCAATAACTACAATCATTGCCTATAGACAGCACCTCTTCCAAATTAAGGAATGTTCCTTGAAGCTCTCATTAAATGCACATTACTGTTTGGAGTTGATATCCTGGGTTCTCTTATTGTTCCAGTTACTCTTTACAGAGTTCTTATATAAAGCTGAAGCATTATCAGGAAACTGAAATGTATTCTGCAGAGTAGGTTTGTTTTAAGTATATTATTCAGTACAAATATCTCTTTTGGGAATTTTATGGGAGAAGGCCTTTCTGATTACTACTCCACGACTGTGTTTTTAGCAGTAATTGCTCCCCTTAAGATAACCTTACAAAGGTCGTTCTTAAACAGAGAAAATGGATGATTGATTATCTTATCACTGCCCTTCTCAATTGGTCACAGTCTAAGCTGGACCAGAGAAAAAGGAGGAATGTGTGTTTTGCCTTTTGAGCAATAAAGCAAGGGAGGGACTCATAAGCCCCTTTCTGCTGTCTTCAGGTCATGTTCAGTGTTTGGTTTCTGTCTTTACAGAAGCCGCTGCCTCAGGTCATTTTGATTCTGGCGTTTACCTTTTTGCTTTTTTTCTAAATTGAGTTCTGATAATGCATCTTTCCCTCTGCTTTTCTTTTTCTTTCCCAATAAAGATTTATGAAGGAGAGAAAAGAAAGATCATAGGGCTGGATTTCAACAGACTCAATTTATCCTCAGCTTTGTCATTAAATGGACTTTGTTTCTAGGGCAAGCCACTGTTGCTCTCTGTGCCTTAGTTTCCTAAATTGTAAAATCGGATCCATAATACTTGCCCTGATTGCTATGGGGATCAATTATCACAATAGATGTCAACATCTTTCCAAAGCTTAAAATGCAACACAAAGTCATATTTAAATGTTTAAAAAGAACTACTCAAAATTTCAAAGTGCCCTTCAAGCCCCTAAAGTAGCATTTCATTTGTGACCAAGGTGTCACAAGTTACAATCTGGTCACAAGTTTCACACAACAGAAACTAATTCTGGCCAATTTAAGGGAAACAAAAATTAAAGGGAGAGTGAGAGAAGAAAAAAAAATTTTAATGTTATTGAGTAATTCCCACAATTACCAGGAAGGCTGTAAACTGGGCTTGAAAAATGGATAAAAATAAGGAGGGCAGGCAGAAGCCATGGCCAAAATTATAACACGAAACACTGTTTCTCATGTGCTGTTGCTGCTGATGACCCTCCCCCCACACAGAAAGGATTCTCTGCAGTAACTCTGTCTTTGTATGCCTAGTTCAAAGTCAAAGGCAGGCTGTGCCCACATCATGTGACACAGCCATCCTGTAAGGGAGCGGGGGAAACGATGATCTGGCATTTCCTGCTTCTAAAATGGAAGGTGGGGTAAGCGGCTGTGGCTCAATCAGTGGGGCTCCCGTTTACCATATGGGAGGCCCCGGGTTCGGTTCCCGGGGCCTCCTGGTGAGGGCAGGCCCGCCCGAAAGGCGTGGTTAGCTGACCCAGCGAGCACAAGCAGCAAGGGGGGGATAAATGAATAAATAAATAAAATCTTTTTAAAAAAATAAAAATAAAAATAAAATAAAATGGAAGGTGGGCTCTGAGGTTCAGAAGCTGAGTAGGACTGCCCCCCACAATAAGAAATCACTCCTATGTGGGAATTTTAAGGGGTGGGCCTATTACCTAATGTTGGCAGAAACTGCAAACATACACTCAACAGAATTGGCCTCTATCCTGGGTGGGCTGCCAGTACTCCTGTCTGTGACCCCCTAGACTTTAGAGAGCCTAACTTTATTAGCCTTCGTTTTCTCAAAGGTTGGAGCTGTTCTTGCTAGCTAACTCTGACATTCATTTCTGACTCCCAACTAGGTCACAACCCTTTCTACATAAGTTCTAACTTTGGACACAACCCAGAACTGAGTCAATAAGAAAAAACCAAGCCAAACAGTGGTGTAGACTTTTACCATGCTCCATAATATTAGCAAATAGCTCATTTTTCATAGGATGTAAGTGGCCCAAATTATTAGAATGGGATGTATTTTTATATGGATTCAAGACTCTTAAAGTTATTCTTTCAAACTTTGGAAATTTTGGTTCTTTTCATTATAAGAAATGCTGATAATGAAGGCATTCTCCTGATGATGCCTATGAGTGCTGATTAAATTAAAGAGCCTCTTTTCACATTTTAATTTCATGAATATAGGACTTAAGTCCTGATCTGAAAATGGGAAAGGCTTTATCATATCCAAGTTTTAAAGAACACCCTAAATCATGGAAATGCTCGCTATGGTGATGTGGCTAAGTGACCAGGGAAGTATTCAGAATGAAGGCAGCAGAGAGATTGAAACCCTCCTTATCCTCCAGTGGATTTGCCAGCCCTTTCTTTGCTCTTAGGCAGCAAGGAGAGACTATGAGGTATGTGCTGTGAAAGTTATTTTCAGAGCTGCGAGAATTTAATCAGTTCACTGTTTTTAACCAGAAGAACCTTTTGTTTCTTTTACTATATTGGAACAAATGTTTAAAAGGAAAGCTCATAAACATTCCTTGGCTTAGAATAATTGACGCAAAGCACTTATTTATTCCTTCCCTACCCATGTTATCATTACCATACTTCCGCAGGCAGCACCCAGATGGACCTTTTCATTCATGCCCTCCTCAAGCACTTGTTTAATACCTATTCTGTGCCTGGCACTGTGCTAGTCAGAGGTGAATTTGATGTGAAGCCAATGAAACGGAAACGTCAGGTACCCTCAACTGCATGGGCCTCTTCCAAGGGGGCCCCTAGCTATGTATTTGAGTGGCCATCTGTTTTTGCAAAATTTGCAGAAGTGAAATATTTTAACCACAATTGGTGAAAACCATTCTCTCTTTTGACTCTGACAACTTCTTTATTATAATTCTCCCTTGTATCTGGTGGCATTGGAGAGTCAGTGGTCATTTTCGGGCATTCATTTAAGGGACGTTGAGTTAGGAATGCATTTAGATTGGGTTTAGTGGGATAAGTCCATGTAGTTGACAGTCACTTCTGTAAATAGTTAAGTGATAGCTGGCCATCCTGGCTTAAGAATGGCTCTCAGGAATATTCTTACCTTCCAGTGTGTTGACTAACCTGATGTTGTGACCTGAGGTGCAGGGCCATTGATATCATAGACAGGTTAATGAGTGTGGTCAATTCAAAGAATGTTTAAGATTGGTCACTGCACAGCAACACAATTGAAATCTTTTTTTTTTTTTTTTTTTTTTATTTAAGAAGCCTTTACGTGCATGACATTAAACTAAACCCAATTTCAATATCAATTCAAGTTGATTTTGATTTTAAAAGTGAATGAAGGGAAGCGGCTGTGGCTCAATCGGTGGGGCTCCCGTTTGCCATATGGGAGGCCCTGGGTTCGGTACCCGGGGCCTCCTGGTTGAAGGCGGGCCTGCCCGCACGGCGTGGTTGGCTGGCCCGGCGAGCGCGAGCAGCAAGGGGGGGATAAATGAATAAATAAATAAAATCTTTAAAAAAAAAAAAAAAAGTGAATGAAGGACCAGTCAGGCAACTGTCCAGGCACTGAAGATAAAAAGATGAGAGGCTCACAGTGTAGAAGGGAAGACATGCATCAATAAATACTGCTGCCACAATGGCACATGCTGTAAAAAGGCAGGGACAGCATTGCTACGGGAAGGCAGAGAAAGACCATCTAGCTGAGAAAGAAGGCGTGAGGCTCTGCCAGCCAAGTCTAAGCAGGAGGCAGTCATCTTTCACTTAGCATAATTGAAGCAGGCTAGTAAAATAGGGAATCAATAGATGGATCTGGAACCCAGCAAGAAGTCCATATGGACATCGATACCCCCAAGATGGCTGCTGGAAGAGCCTTGGGAGATTCTGCCATTCAGAACAAGATTTCCTCTGAAAGCCAGGAGAAGCCCTGGATATTCTCCAGGGACCTTATCATTGGGACCTCCTGGGGAATTGATGGGTGGGGTAATCAATCAAAACAGCAAACAGCTGGAACTCCTCCTTCTGTGCCCTGCTCTCGCCATGCCGTCCCACATGGATCAACATGCAAGTAAAACCTGGGCATTTATAATCAGTGTGCAATGTGGACGGCTCTGAGGGCTTCATCGGGCCTGTGTGTCGGAGCCTCCCATTTCTGAGAAGCAGGAGTTCTAGGGGAAGTGTGGGAGGCCTCACAATTGAAATCTTACAATCCAATTGTACATCTTATATATGGATATAAGAGAAACTTGGCAGAGACTTTCCCAGATTTGACAGCACTCCCCCAAATTTACATGACTTACCAATAAAGGGTTGGGAAACTGACAGATGCTTTTCTAAATTACCAATAATAGAAAACATTTTGATCTAGCATCAAGAGAAAAGCATGGGTTATCTTTCTAGTCTCTGGAAAAAATGATCTTACAAATTGTTGTCACATAAAGAGGTAACCAAAGAGTATGTAACCAAAAGATAGAAAAAAGGTATTAGATATGTCAGGCAGTTAATAAAGATGTTTCATTTTTATAGATTTTGTGTTATTTATCTGCTTTTTAATAATTGCAATTTGTTGTGATTTCTTTTCTTATTCTAAATAATTATTTACTTTCATACTTAATTTTGTATTCTTTTGAGGAAGTCCCCACCCCCAAATCATATAAACTTCAGGTCTGCAGAACCTGGATGTTCTGGTGTGTGACTTTTAGGATGCAGGTGCACTCAAACCCCTCTAAGTCTTACAGGAGTTCACAGTCTGGACAGACAAGGAAATGAGCAGTTCAAGGCAGTCACAAAGGCACCCATGTGTTGTCATCTGACAAATTTGGGGGAAATGGATCCCAACCTTGCATCCAGCATCTTTAATTTGATATATAAAGCTGGCAAGTTACACAATGAAACAAACTTCTCTGAACTGGGTTCCTGAAAAGTTATTTAGTGATGTAAGTATCCCCCAAAATCTCTTGCTAAGAAGCTTTGTCAAAATCTCTTTTTAAAATTATTTTCAGTTCCTTGGACCAAGATATAATGATCTTTCAATTTTTGCTTCGCCACAATAAAAATAAGGCAAAAATTTTGAAGGGAATTATAAAAGCCTTTCTGAAGTTTATTCTGATTTTATCATGTAAATTGAAGCTGTGTGTACTTTGTATTACTATTTGGATTATGTTTTTCTTTTAAATTTTCATTGTTGTAGCATGTATACAATGCAAAGCTTCCCATTTTAATCACCTTCATGAGTACAATTCAATGATATTGATCATGCAGAAAACAGAGTTCCCATGTACCCATATTTTTAACATTTTGTATTAGTGTGGTACTTTTGTTACAATTGATGAGAGAATATTATTACACTTCTACTATTAACTATAATCCATAGTTTACATTTGGATTCACTGTTTGTGTTGTACAATCCTATGATTGTTTTTTGCTTTTGTGTTTTTGTTTTAGAAACATATATGCTATCTAAAATTTCCTCTTAACCACATTCAGATACATAATTCAGTGGTAATTACACTCACAATGTGTGTTACCATCGCCACCATACATTGCCAAAACTTTTCCATCACCCCAAACAGAAACTCCATGACCATTAAGCATTGACCCCCCATTCTACCCCACCCCTGCCCACGGCCACTGGTAACCTGTAATCTATGTTCTGTCTCTATAAATCTGCATATTCTAGATATTTCATATAAGTGGTGTATTAGTCAGCCAAAGGGGTGCTAATGTGAAATACCAAAAATGGGTTGGTCTTTATAAAGGGTATTTATTTGGGGTAGAAGTCCACAGATACCACGCCATAAAGCGTTAAGTTTCTTCTCTCACCAAAGTCCATTGCCACATGTTAGAGCAAGACAGCTACCAGTGTTTGCCAGGGTTCAGGCTTCTGGGGTTCCTCTCTTCCCGGGGCTGCGTTTCTCTCCGGGCTTAGCTCCTGTGTCCTCCACAAGGGCAACTGTAGATGATCAAGCAAACAGCTTGCTTCTCTTCTCCTGGGGCCTTCTTTCCAACATCAAAACTGCTTCTCAAAAGACCACTTCAACTGTCCTTTGCCTTGCCTTTTATATTCGATTCCCCACCCACCAAGAGGTGGGGCTCAATGCCCTAATCCTAATCTAATCATGCCCAGATTAACAGATCAGTTTACAAGCATGATCCAATTATATTTTTGGAATTCATAATTACATCAAACTGCCACAAGTGGAATCATACAATATTTGTCCTTTTGTGTCTGGTTTCTATTTCACTCAACATGATGTCTTCAAAGTTCATCCATGTATAGTAGTTATCAGAATTTCATTCCTTTTTATGGCTGAATAGTATATATATTAAAAACTATACACTATTCAGCATGAGGAATATATAATTCATTGACAGGGGTGTTTGTGGTTGTTATTCCATATTTGTAAAATAGAAGAATTGGAGATTTAGGATGATTTTTAAGGTTCCTTCCAGTTCCTCATTTCCATCATTTTAATGAATTCCTAGTGTTCAGTTTAAGATGGGCTTTGGACCCTTAGTCAGAAACGTCATCTCCTTCCTATGGTTTCCAAAGGGAAAATAAGATTCGGTTTACATCATTTTTATTGATAGTGGCATTTTGAGATTATAAACCAGTTGACGTGTATGGACTACAATACTTGTACCTTAATCACAGTACAACTTATTTTTAAGTGTTTCTGTTCTTTTAAGAAGTATTAAAAATGTTTAGACTTTTTTTTTTTTTAATTGTTGGTCTCTTTAAAATACAGATTGGTCAGAGCAGATTGTAAAACTCCAGGGTTTAGCAAAGAAGTCACTTAAGCTAATTTAGAAGTGATGAAGGAGGAAGTTGAGTGAATTAGTAACTTGGTTACAAGAGTAAATTTTTCCTGATTGAAAGAAAACAAAGTGGTTAGACACAGACTTTGGACAGTGGTAGAAGTAAAAAATGAGTGGTGGGGGGAGGCAGGCAAAGAAGAGCATGATTTTTTTTTTTTTTTTTTTTTTTTTTTCAGAACAGGAAGAAGGAAGAGCAAGGAAAAGGAAATCCTGGAGAAAGTCTGATGCCATTAAGGACACAGAAGTCAGATATTCAAGATTCTGAATTAACATACACAAGAGGAGAAACCCTGTAATGATGTTTAGTATGTCTTTGAAAGAACTCTTTATTCATAGCTTGTCATAGCCCTGGTAGTTCAAAACCTGAGATAAAAAGGTGTTTTTTTTTCTGAAAAGTAAAAGAGAAAAATGAAGATTTATTGAGTAGCCCTTAATGATATAGTTAATCACAAAAGTATGTATCTACCTGTTCGACTGCTTTTAAAGGTTGCTTGATTTTATACTTGCTTTAATTATGTTTACACATTTGTAAGCAGTGTTTCATTTTAATTAAGTGGTTAAGAACAGTCTTTCAAGACAGACAAGACTGGATTCTAATCTAAGACTAGTAATTTAAATTCTCTGAGCCTTGGTTTCTTCATTTGGAAAAGCGCAATAATAATTGACACTGATTTGCTGAGAGGATTAAATAATGTAGTCTTGACAATGTGTGGTGAGCCAGGATACCCAAATAAGAGTTGGTTTATGCCTGAGTCTTTATGTAGCTGTAATCAAGAAGCTCTCTCTAAGACTGGCTGTCAGAGCACAACTATCCCTTTGACCCATCAAGTGCCATGGAACCACTGAAAATTTGTAGGTCATTTATTCCCTTCTCTCCACCAAGGCAGGAATCCTTTCCATAGTATCTATAGATATTGTGCCTGAATATCCATTTTGAAGAACTCACTACTCACTACTTGCTGTGGTAGCTTATCTCATTTTTGAATGACTTTACTAGGAAATTCTTCCTTTTATTGAGCTAAAATCTGCTTCTAACTTCTACCCTTGGGCCTTTGCTCTGCCACTTAGAGCTCACAGTCAGTCATTTCCTTATTTCAGAGCAGTGAATGGGTCCTGCCCCCACTTCACAGACCTTCCCTTTGCCAGACTCTCCACCCAGCACCCCAAGCCCCCAGTCCCATTACTGCACTTTGGATTTCATGAATAGAAGGGAAAACTGCATGGGGAGGATGCCTCTGAGCATGGTGATTTTAAGAGAGGATCCTTTTCAAAATTTTGATTAGGTTCATGATAGAGGGCATAATTTAAACTGATACAATGACTGTTCATTTTTATCAATCATCTGCTACATAATAAAATCAGTACAGAGCCTCTCTTTCTTCTGAGAAAGTGTCAATAGGAGAGGAGAGAGACACCTCTTGATAGTGATCTATTCCTTCACTATAGAAATCAAAGAATGGAGGGTTCTTCAGTCAAGTGGAGCCTAATGGGAAAATAGATCAGAAATTGGTCACTTGGTTATAGACAAGCTAAGAAAACACTTGATGAGTGAAGTCCATAGTCATCTCAGTCTCTCTTCATTTTACCCACTGAGAAGAGGTCTTTTGATAGAGAAAAGTATCAAGCTTTAGAGCACATGAAGGTTTGCGTTTGCAAACAATTTAATCTTATCTTCCTTTACAGTCTTCTGGTGGTTGTAGTTTCTAGGGTCTGGTTTTAATAATAGCTACCATTTATCAACCACTTACTGTGCGACAGGTGTTGTTCTCAACAATTTAGCATATTAACTCACTCAATCCTCAGATCAACCACTGGGGTAGAGACTATTATTATCCTCCACTTATAGATGAAGGAAATAGGGAAGGGAATGTTTACGTTCTTGAACAAGGCTAAATGCTAATAAGTGGCCAAATAAATCTTCAAACCCAGGCCATCCAACTCTAGAACCTGCACTCTTGTCCATTACATAGCAGTCCCCTCCCTATAAAGGAGAATGTTATTTCGAAGCTCTAGCCTAACCAAGTTACTAAATGATTGTGACAAGCTGCACAACCTTTCCTGGTAGGGGGTAGGATCTCTGACATGAACTTTGCTGTGGCAGAATCTTCTATTGGAGTTCAGATTGTTTATGAAACAACCAAAAAGTGAACTAAGTGGTCCTGCATCTAGTTTTTTTTAATGCTGAAAGAAATAGCTTGAGGAACAGTTACCTTGAAACAACATTCCTAAAGGTATATGTTTCTTTGAGGTCAAGTAAGGCAAATATTATTCTTGGATCTGTGATTGAGTACATTCTGAGGCTCTTGCTAGTTTTCAATTTCTTGCCTCTCAACTCCAAATTCACTATTCACTGCCTGCTCTGCAGAAATGGACCTGGGCCCCCTAAATAGTTTTCCTTTGGCAGCTGACATAATGTTGAGCTTTGTTAGAGGGGGCACTAGAGAGAGATTGCAGGAAGAAGGTGTTTTCCTTCCTGGTTCCTGTGTGTCATGCAACAGGCTCCTGCAGTATGGGTGGGTTTTCTGGCCACCACTTCCAGCAATGTATGTGATTTCACCGGGACTGGGCTCCTGTAGTACATAGTGGTCAGCATAATTCAGTAACCAGCAGCTTCCCCTGGCACCTCTCTTAGGCAGTTTTGTAGTAAAGTACTTCCAGCAAGACACCTTTCTTTTAACAGTCTTTCCTGGCAGAGGGAATTTCCAGCAAGTTCTGCTAACACTGCACCAGAGTGACTTTTCTGCCATCCAGTGAGGTCATACCCTCTTAAACAAGGCAAGGTCTAGAGGGATTGGGAGACCCTTCCTTGGGCACTCATGTCAGCCCTAGGGCTCCTTATATTATTTAGAGCTCTCTTTACTTCCTACTAGCCATTCACTTGTTACCTCAATCCTCTGTTAGGGTTTTATATTAATTTATATTAAAATTTCCATGTTCAAATTTCCTGATTGGAACTTGACTTGTTCAGTGCCTGTATTGTACAATTTGAATGTTGGCACTCCTTAACCATATAGTTTAGATTACTTCTGTTTAGTTAGGACTCTTCCTTTTTGTAAATAAGAATAATCTAATTCAAATTAGCTTAAACAGAAAAAGAATTTATTGGTTCAAAACACCAAACCTTAGAATAGGCATAATGATAGGTTCATGGATTCAAATGTGATCATGTTTCTATTCTCTCTTTATCTCTCCCTCCATCCACCCCACATCTTGTCTCTGTTTCTTTTTGCATGTGACCTCATTGTCTCAGGTGTGCTATAATTGTGCAGCTAGAATCAAGGCCACATTTGTGTCCAGGCTTCTTAACACTACATTTGGAAACAGAACCCCACTCCTCAAAAACAGTAATAATTTTCTTTCATCTCCACTTAGAAAAATCTTGAGAAAGACTTTAGACCTGGCTTGGGTAATGTGCCCATCCAAGGACCAATCACTGGCCAGAGTAGTAGGGTATAACTGGCCCATCCTGGGCCATATGCAAACCTCTGTGGCCAGGAGAGTGAGTGCAGTGATTAGCAGTACCCAAAAGATTCATTTGTTTGGAGTGTTAAAAATTCAATTTTCCAAAAAAGGCGGAGTGAGGAGATGCTATCCTGGACAGATAAAACTATCATATTTTAATATATAGGCCCAGTCTTCATGAACTGAAAAAGATTGTTTCTGGGGGAAAAAAAACATATCATTCATAACACTTTGATAGTTAAACAATGACAGAAGATCCTCCCTCTTCAAACAATTAACCAAGGTAATGTTGTTAGCATATTTCCCCAGTCCAACAGGTTGTATATCAACAGCCAGTCCCTCCCATATTCCTTACCAATAGAACCCTGATTTGGTTCACCCTCATTGTGACCATGTGCCCAGTGAAGGAGCCCCAAAGGATGAATCTCCATTAGCAAAGTCCATTGTGGTAATTCCATTTTTCTTACCACTGATTGTTCAGATAGGTATGTGATACAATTCTGGCAAATAAGACTTGAGAGAAAGGTTTCTGGGGTGAGGGAAACTACTGGGAAAGATTTTCCTCTAGATGGGAGATCTCTTTGATGTCTTAACATTGTTATATGAGGTAAAGATGCTTGGAGATGTGGTGGCAGCCATCTTGGAACCATGATGAGACAAGAGTGGGGACAAAAACCAACACACTGAGGATGGGAGCAGGAAAACATGGAAAGAGCCATAGTCCTTGAGGACACTGTTGAGCTTTTAATTTGACCAACCTATAAATTACCCTATCTCCTGAATTCCTATGTGGAAAAATTAATTCCTTACTGTTCAAGCCACTTTTAGTTGGATTTTCTGTTACATACAACCTAATACATTAGAATTGAAGTCTGGGACCTTACTTACCATCAGCTCCATATTATGAAATAGCATGTTTACTTGGAAAATCAGATTGCTTTGTTTTATGAGGTAAAAAGAATGGAAATAGTAGGAGTAATAGAATCAACTAGAGTACCTTTTTTTTTTTTTTTTTTTAGATTTTATTTATTTATTCATTTATCCCCCCCTTGCTGCTTGTGCTCGCTGGGTCAGCTAACCACGCCGTGCAGGCGGGCTTACCTTCACCAGGAGGCCCCGGGAACCGGGCCCGGGGCCTCCCATATGGTAAACGGGAGCCCTACTGATTGAGCCACAGCCGCTTCCTGACTAGAGTACCTTTAACCTTAGTATCACCCAGTGTCATTGAGCCAGAAACCCCACACAATCTTATATACATGCAGATTTAGAACTAATCCATATAAGGCAGATGTGCATCTCTTTACAAGTGGATACAGCCTTGAAAAGACAAAAAAAAAAAAAAAAAAAATCGCCTTTTCAAAGCAATGTCATTTGACAGAGAGACAGAGAGACATAGATGTGTGAATCCATTATACTCTTCACAGCCCATGTGGGTATCTCTCATTTGGAATGCCATCTGCTGAGCTCTTACAAAACTGTACTCGACAGGTAATTCTATCTGTGAGGAATGTGTTGAACTGACATGTAGCTATTTGATTTATCTCAATAGGAATGAAGGGATATATATATCCTACATTGATATCTTTTTTTTTACAGTTTTTTTTTTTTGTACTACACATTTAGCCTTTAAATATACTCTGATTCTTTCATTTTTACATTTTCCTGCCTCTTCTTGTTATAAAAATTATAATTTCCTAACAGGCAAACATAGTAGGGAAAGTATGTATTTTGGTCTCAGAATCTTAGCTTGAAATCTTGGTTCTGACATTTACTGTCTTTGTAATTTTTGGGAAAGTTACTTAACTTCTGAACCTCAGTTCTTCTTCTATAGAATATGATAAAAACATGTCCCTTCACACTGGCATCATTCACTTTTTTTTTTTTTTTCAGGAGGTACCAGGGAATGAACCAAAACTACATACATGGGAAGCAAGCACTCGACCACTGAACTACATCTGAGAGTTGGTCTTGTTTTTCATTTTCATTTGTTTGTTTGTTTTTATGCGGTACCAGGGATCAAACCCAGGATCTCATACATGAGAAGCAGGTGCTCAAACACTTGAGCTACATCCCCCATCATTCACTTTTATAAAATACTTTTAATCTACAAGTTATAAGATATTTTAATTACACTGATGCTGAGTTACATGGGGAGAAAGGCGATATACTTTAATTCTCAATGCTGTGATTCTCAATGCAAAGCGGTGGTCTCACAGAAGATTAAAAGCAATTGAGGACCTTCTGATTCATCAATATGGAGGATAGAGCTAACAAAGAACCTCTTCCCACTATAAACATATAGAAATATAGGATAAAATAATTGCTAAGTCAGTTTTAATGGAAGAAAGAAAAGAAGAAGAAAGAGAAACAAAGCAATCAATTCTCAGTGTGGGAAATGAAGCAAAAATTCAAAGCCAGAGTAGTAAGACCTAGAGGTTACCTACAGACAACTGGAGTACCAAATGAGGACATTGGCCCTAGAGGCTGAGTGCTGGATGGTAACACCCATACAGCCTTGGGGTTCTGCAAGTTTCCCAAGTAGTATGAATAAAAACAAATCTAACTGGAAACATCATAATGGAATAACAGAACATTAAAAACAAAGGGAGAGGGAAGTGGATGTGGCTCAAATGATTGGGCTTCCATCTACCATATGGGAGGACCCAGGGCCTCCTGGTAAAGGCATGCAGGCGAGCCAGGCAGCAAGATGATGACGCAACAAAAGAGAGACACAGGGGAGAGTCAAGGCAAGACGCACCAGAAACCAGGAATTGAAGTGGCGCAAGTGACAGGGTGCCTCTCTCCCACATTGGAGGTCCCTAGGATCGAATCCCAGTGAAGCCTGGAGGAGAGGAAAAAAAAGAGAGAGAGAAGAGAAAGCAAAAAAAAAAAAAAAAGAGAGAGAGAGAGAAACAGACACAGAAGATCACCCAACGAAAGGGCAAAGACAGCAAGTGCGGGAGAGGGAGGGAAAAAAAAGACAAAGGGGGGTTGATATGGAAGATGGAGGATTAGAGAGGCGGAGGGATCATATCTCTCCCAGAAAAAGTAGCTAGAGGACAAGCAGAGACTATCTGGAAGGCTGCTCTGGGGCTCAGGACACCAGGGGAAGGCAAGACACCACCCAGAAGAGAGAGGGGCAAAGGAAAGGAGTCTCAGCTGGCTGAAAAATTCTGTGAGTAAAACTGCAAAAGCAGCAGCAGGTGCCCTTCCCTCTACATACAGAGCAAATAGCAGTCTGTGGACTGCAGAGGCTGTGGACTGAGGGGGCCGCAGGAGTCCTCTTCCCCAAGAAAGGGGAGAGGGAGGGACTCAGCCTATAGCAAATCCAGATTTTGGCCAGGGAACTTGGTCTGCTGAATTGGAGGGGTCAAACACTTCCAGGCTGGGTGGACCTGTGACTGTTTGCCCAGAGAGCCTGCAGGGAGCTAAAGATAATTTGCCTTCTCAAACACCCTCCCCACTGCCCCCAGGCTGGTTGATGAAGAAGCCTAGGGAGGGAGGGGGTGGCCAGCCAAGTGTGGAGAACAGCCTCTGAGAAAGTTTGTTTGTAAGGATTGGGCAGCCCTGAGGACATTCTGCACCACCCACCTGCCTGAAGAGTTACACTGAGTACAGACACACCCCCCAGGCACCTGCCAAAGAGCGCCATTTGCAGGCCAGACCAGAAAAGTGCATGAAAAAGGAATAATACATAAGAGGCAAGCAGGTGCCTTAACTGCCATCCTCAAGGCTATTGGAAACAAGCCTGCACCCCATTACTGAGTCCTTAGCTCTGGTTTGAACAAGCAGGGGCAACCCTAAATATCCAGAATAAGTTGAACCAAGAGTCAAAGAACAGTGGTAGCACACAGCTACTTAACAGTAAATTCCTAGGCAAGAGAGAGAGAAACTAAACATCAGAATAAACTCAGTACCATAATCAGATGCCTAGACATTAGCAAAAAATTGCAAGCCACACAAAGAAAAAGGAAGATATGATTCAGGCAAAGGAACAACCAAAGCCAGATGAGACACAGGACTTGAAACAGCTAATCAATGAGGTTCATTCAAATCTCCTAAATCAAATCATGGAGTTGAAGGACAACATGGCTAAAGAAGTAAAAGATATTAAGAAGATACTGAGTGATCACAAAGAAAATTTTGAAATCTTGGGTAGGAAAATCACAGAGCTTTTAGTAATGAAAGACACAGTAAGTGAGATAAAAAATACAATAGAGGCATACAACAGCAGACTTGAAGTCATGGGAGAAAGAATAAGCGACGTAGAGGAAAGAACAACTGAAATTGAAGAGAAAGAAGAACAAAGAGAAAAAAGAAAGGAAAAGAATGAGCAGGGGCTCAGGGAGTTGGATGATAACATGAAGCATACCAACATGCATGTTTTGGATGTTCCAGAAGGAGACAGGAAGGGAAAAGGGGCAGAAAGAGCATTTGAGGAATTAATGACTGAAAGTTTCCTGGCTCTCATGAAAGACATGAATATATGTGTCCAGGAAGCACAGTATCACAGCATACTCCAATTAGAATAAATCCAAATAGACCTACCCTAAGACACATAATATGCAGAATGCCAAATGCCAAAGATAAAGAGAAAATTCTGAAAGCAGCAAGGGAAAAGCAAACTTTCACATACAAGGGACCTCCTATAAGACTTAGTGCAGATTTCTCTTCAGAAACCATGGAGTTGAGAAAGCAGTTGTATGATATAATTACGGTACTGAAAGAGAAAAACTGCCATCCAATAATTCTTTATCCAGCAAAACTGCCCTTCAAATATGACAGTGAGCTTAAAATAATCACAGATAAACAGTGACTAAGAGAGTTTGTAAACTAGAATCCAGCTCTGCAGGACACACTAAAGGGAGTTCTGCGGCCAGAAAAGAAAAGAGAAGAGAGAGAGAGCTGGAGGAAAGTGGAGAAATTAAGACTATCAGAAAGGGTAACCAAAAAGGTAAAAATATGGACAAAAATAAGATATGACATATGAAAGCCAAAGGATAAAATGGAAGAAGTAAGTAATGCCATTACAGTTAATAACATTGAATGTTAATAGATTAAACTCCCCAATCAAAAGACATAGGCTGACAGAATGGATAAGAAAGCATGAGCCATCCATATACTGTCTGCAGGAGACTCACTTTAGACCCAAGGATGCAAATAGACTGAAAGTGAAAGGTTGGCAAAAGATATTTCATGCAAATGTAACCAAAGAAAGCAGGAGTAGTTATACTGGTGTCAGACAAAACACACTTTTTTTTTTTTCCATCCACAAACAGTTGTTTAATGCCTATTACATAGAGGCTGCCGTGTTAAACTCCAGGGATAAAGAACCCATAAAACCCCGAGATTGGCTAAAAATCTTGTTAGAGCAAAAAGATGTGCACACAAGATAGGGTCTCTCATTAATTATGAATTCCTTAGTATATTATGGATAAAAAAGATCTTCCAAATAGACACATCATTTTGCCCAAGAGGATGCAATCATTTCACAGTATTCAGTATCCTTTTTGAGTTAATGCTATAATATAACAGATATACAGTATATATAATATAGCATAAAGAAGTGGTGGTGGATAGCTTGATACAATTAAAATATATAAATCATATATTTATATTCTTAACTTTATCATATTTAGTGAAGAATAAAAATTGTTTGAAGTAATGTAAAAGTAAAGATAATAATAAAACGAAATAAGCTCTCTAAAATCTTTGACTGGAAGATAATAAAGAGCAAGAAAAACATATGCTACCCAGATAAAAATAAAACATACTTTAAATGGAAAAAAAATGATAAGAGATGCAGAAAGCCATTATATACTAATAAAAGGGACAATCCACAAGGAAGGAGTAACAGTCATAAAATCTATGCACCTAATGAGATTGCCCCGAAATTCATGAGGTAAACTCTGACAAAACTGAAAGGAGAAATAGACGTCTCTACACTAATGGTTGGAGACTTCAACAAGCCACTCACATCAATAGATAGAACAACTAGACAAAAGATCAATAATGAAACAGAGAACTTGAACAATATGATAAACGAGTTGGACCTGACAAACATATACAGAACACTGCACCCCAAATCAGGAGGTTATACATTCTACTCAATTGTTCATGGATCTTTCTCCAGGATAGACCACATGTTGGGCCACAACACAGATCTTAATCAATTCAAGAAGATTGAAATTATACAAAGCACCTTTACTGATCTAATGGAATGAACCTGGGAATCAATTATAGGTGGGAAAGGGGGAAATTTGCAAATATATGGAGTCTAAACAACACACTCTTAAACAATCAGTGGGACAAAGAAGAAATTGCAAGAGAAATTAGTAGATATCTTGAGACAAATGAAAATGAGAACACAACATATCAAAACTTATGGGATATAGTGAAGGCAGTGCTGAGAGGGAAATTTATAGCTCTAAATCCCTATATTAAAAAAGTAGATAGAGCTAAAATCAAAGAACTAATTGAGCAACTGGAGAAACCAGCAAAAGAGCAGTAAACCATCCCAAAGCAAGGTGAAAGAAATAACAAATATTAGAGCAGAAATAAATGAAATTGAGAACAACAACAAACAAACAAACAAAAAATAGAGAAAATCAACAAAACCAAAAGCTGGTTCCTTGAGAAAATCAATAAAATTGACAAATCCTTAGCAACACTAACACACACACACACACAAAAAAAAAAAAAAAAAGAGAGAGAGAGGGAGAGAAGATGCAAATAAATAAAATCAAGAATGAAATGGGGGACATTATGACTAACCCCACAGGAATAAAAAGGATCATTAAGAGATATTATGAGAAATTGTATGCCAACAAATTAGACAACTGAGACAAAATGAACAAATACCTAGAAATGCCTACATTGATACTACAAGAAATATAGGAACTCAACAAACCAATCACAAGCAAAGAGATTGAATCAGTCATCAAAAATCTCGCAACAAAGAAAAGTCCAGGATCAGATGGCTTCACAGGTGAATTCCAGAAAACATTTTGAGAAGAATTAATACCAATCTTGTTTGAATTCCTCAAAAAATTGGAAAGGAGGGAAAATTACCCAATACATTTTATGAAGCCAACATAACCCTAATACCAAAATCACACAAAGATACTACAAGAAAAGAAAATTACAGATCAACTTCCCTAATGAACATAGATGCAAAAATTCTTAACAAAATACTTACAAATTGAATCCAATAGCATATAAAAAACAATTATACATCATGATTAAATGGGTTTTACTCCTGGTATGTAAGAGTGATTTAACATAAGAAAATCAATTAACATAATACACCACATTAATAAATTGAAGGGAAAAAACCACATGAGCATCTCAATTGATGCAGAAAAGGCATTTGACAAAATCCAGCATCCTTTCTTGATAAGAACACTTCAGAAGATACGTGTAGGGAAGCAGCTGTGGCTCAATCAGTAGGGCTCCCGTTTACCATATGGGAGACCCTGGGTTCGGTTCCCGGGGCCTCCTGGTGAAGGCAAGCCCAGCGAGCACAAGCAGCAAGGGGGGGATAAATGAATAAATAAATAAAATCTTAAAAAAAAAAAAAAGAAGATATGTGTAGAAGAAAAATTCCTCAACATAATAAATGGCATATATGAAAACACCATAGCTAACATCATACTCAATCAGGAGAGGTTGAAAGCTTTCCCATTAAGATCAGGAATAAGACAAGGATGCCCACTGTCACCACTATTATTCAGCATTGTGCTAGAAGTTCTAGCTAGAGCAATCAGGCAAGAAAAGAAATAAAAAGACTTCCAAATAGTATTTCTGTACACTAGTAATGAGCAAGCTGATGAGGAAATCAAGGAAAAAATTACATTTACAGTAGCAACAAAAAGACTCGATTATCTAGGAATTAATTTAACCAGGAATGTAAAGGATCTGTATTCAGAAAACTACAAAACATTACTTAAAGAAATAAAAAAAGACCTAAAAAATGGAAGGACATTCCTTGTTCATGGATTGGAAGACTAAACATCAGGAATATGTCAATTCTACTCAAATTGGTTTATAGATTCAATGCAATACCAATCAAAATTCCAGCAGCTGACTTTATAGAAATAGAAAAGACAATTGCCAAATTTATTTGGAAAGGAAACAGGTCCCAAATAGCCAAAGACATACTAAAAAATGGAGAGCAAAATAGGAGGATTCACGATTCCTGACCTTGAAGTGTATTATAAACCTACAGTGGTCAAAACAGCATGGTATTGGCATAAAGATAGACACATTGTCAATGGAATTGAACTGAGAGTTTAGAAATAGATCCTCACCTCTATGGTCAAATGATTTTCGATAAGCCTACTAAGTCCACTTTTCTGAGACAAAAGAGTCTCTTCAATAAATGGTGCTGGGAGAACTGGATATCCATAACCAAAAGAATGAAAGAGGACCCAATCTCACCCCCTATACAAGAATCAACTCAAATGGATCAAAGACCTAAAAAGCCAGGACCATAAAACTCCTAGAAGATAACATAGGGAAACATCTACAAGACCGTGTAGAGGTGAGGGTCACTTAAACCTTATACCCAGAGCATGAGCAAAAAAAGATAAAAATAGCTAAATGGAACATCCTCAGAATTAAACACTTCTGCACCTCAAAGGACTTTGTGAAGAGGGTAAAAAGGCAGCTTACTCAATGGGAGAAAATATTTGGAAATCACAGTACTGACAAGGGCTTAATATCAATGATATATAAAGAGAATCTACAACTCAACAATAAAAAGACAAAATGACCCATTTTTAAAATGGGCAAAAGACCTGAATAGACATTTATCTCTCTAAAGAAGAAATACAAGTAGTGAAAAAACACATGAAAAAAATGCTCAGCATCACTGACTATTAGGGAAATGCAAATCAAAGCTACAATGAGATATCATGTCACACCTGCTAGAATAGCTACTATTAACAAAACAGAAAACTACAAGTGTTGGAGGGGTTGTGGAGAGATAGGAACACTTATTCACTTCTGGTGTAGAATGTTACAGCCACCATGGAAGTCTGTTTGGCAGTTCCCAAGGAAGTTAAATATAGATGTATCATGTGACATGGCCATACCACTACTAGGTATATACCCAGAAGAACTGAGAGCAGTGACACAGACAGACATCTGCACACCGATGTTCATAGCAACATTATTCACAATTGCCAAAGGATAGAAACCACCCAGGTGTCCATCAACTGGCAAATGGATAAAAACAAAAAACTATGGTATATACACACAATGGAATATTATTCAGCTGTAAGAAGAAATGAAGTCATGAAGCATATGACAACATGGATGAACCTGGAGAACATTATGTTGAGTGAAGCAAGCCAGGCACAAAAGGACACATATTGCATGATTTTGCTTTTATGAACTAAATATGATGAGCAAACTCATGGAGTTAATAGCTAGAATATAAGTCACCAGGGAAAAGAATGTGGTTAGAGAATGGAAAGCTGAGGTTTAATCTGTGCACAATTGGTGAAAAGTTGTTTGTAAATGTATATATATGAATAGAAATGGTGAAAGCACATCATATGATTTGCAATTAGTAGTGCTAACATATGGATATGATAGTGGTTTGATTTTTGTTGGCTTTATTTTTTTTTGAGCATTGAAAATGTTCTAATATTGATTGAATTGATCAACACACACTTCAGTGATTACACCAAATGCCATTGTTTGTACACTTTAGATAAATTGTATTGTTTATGAAGAAAAAAAAAATAATAGAGTAGGTTGGGGGGAATTGTTCTAGGAATACAGACTATAGTTACTAGTAATACTTTGGTGATGCTCTTATATAATTTATTACAAAAATTTCACAAAAATGCAAGGTATCTGTGGTGGGGTGACATATAGGAGCCCTGAATGATGTTATGCATGTTCATTTTGTAAGTTCACAACTTTTACTATATACTTATTGTTTATGTATGTTCGTGTATGGATGATATACTTCAATAAATTGTTTTAAAATGAAAAAAAAAAATGACAAAGGGAAAAATCTTAAAAACAAACAAAAGAGCCCACACTTATCAAGTTAACAGAGTAAGATATTTCAGGGCTCCATACCAGAAGTTCTGAACAACCAGCAAGAACTGGCAGAAACACCTTTCTCCAATCTCCAGAAAACAGTTAAAGGACTGCAGTAACAGGACGAGCACCAAATCAAGAAAAAGGCTACTTGAAAGTGGTAGGATTTTATGGTTCCTCTGACAGGCCCCTCCTCAACTCCTTGCTGACTCAGTGTGGAGCTGGCCCAGGCTCCCAGTGCATAGATCACTGGTCCCAGTTCCAGAGGAAGCAGAGTAAAGTGCATGTATGTCTGGCCCAGTCTGTCTGGTAGTAGCATAAGAGACTCACTGTCCCAGAATTTGCCTTGCATGTAGAACATGCCTCACCAACTTCTCCTACAAAATGCTGTGGGAGAGTAGTCCAGTGGCTACATGGGGCAAGGGACTGATGGTTGTAGGACATACAGTGCATTGCCCAGGACTGCTAGGAAACTGTTTCCTGGAGAAGAGGAGGCATATATATCCATGTAAACAGAGGAATTCCTGGGGCAATGCACAGATGCTGAACACGAGATGCATGCACAGAAAGGATCAGGGAGAACCCTAAGCTTTGGCCTGGAGCTAGTCTCTAAATTTTTGTATAGATAAGCCTTGAAGGAGAGCACTCACACAGGTCAATCTGTAAAGACAGGGAAAGGTATTTTCTTTCTTTCCTTCTTTTTTTTTTTTTTTTTTAAACTCTTGGCATTTAAGGAATGCTCTGTCATGACACTAGATTGATACAAGCTTAAGGAACAGATGCTCCAGAGTTTAAATTCTAGCAATAATACATTAAAACATAAAAGTATCCAGGTTTCAACCAGAAGTTACAAAACATACAAGCAGGAAGCAGTGCCCCAGGTAAAGAAGAACATTAAAGCATTAGAAACCATCAATGAGGAGGACCAACGTGGGACATACCACACAAAGACTTAAAAAATGGTCCAAAATATACTCAAATAGCTAAAGGAAAGCATGGATAAAGAAAATCAGGAAAATGATAGATGGATGCATAGAGAACATCAATAGAGAAATGGAAATTATGAAAAGGAACCAAACAGAGCTGAGATTTAAAATTCCTTAAAGGGAAGCGGCTGTGGCTCAATCAGTGGGGCTCCCATTTACCATATGGGAGGCCCCGGGTTCGGTTCCCGGGGCCTCCTGGTGAAGGCAGGCCCGCCCGCACGGCGTGGTTGGCTGACCCAGCGAGCACAAGCAGCAAGGGGGGGATAGATGAATAAATAAATAAAATCTTTTAAAAAAAGAAAAAAAAAAATTCCTTAAAGGGGTTCAAGAGCAGACTAGAAAAAGCAGAAGAAAGAATCAGTGAACCTTAAAAGAAAGCAATTGAAAACATCCAGTCTGAGGAGCAAAAAGAGGAAAAAATGATAAAAAAGTGAACAGAACCTGAGAAAACAGTGGGACAATCTAATGTACCAATATATGCATTGTGGGAGTTCCAGAAGGAGAAGAGAGAAAGGGACAGAGAGAATATTCAAAGATAATTCTTAAATTTGGCTGGAAACTTACCAAATTTAATGAAAGACATGAATATACACATCCAAGACACTCAGTGAACTCCAAGCATGATAAACCCAAATAGATTCATACAACAACATACTACAATCAAACTGTCAAATGTGAAAGAGAATTTTGAAAGCTGCAAGAGAGAAGAAGCAAAGGGTCACCTACAAAGGAGACTTAATAAGTTTAAGTGTTGATTTCTCATTGGAAACCATGGAGGGAAGAAGACAGGGGGATGACATATTTAAAATGCTAAAAGCAAAAAAAAAAAAAAAAAAAACAACCAAGAAACCTTTATCTAGTAAAACTATCTTTCAAAAATGAGGGAGAAATTAAGACATTCCCACATAAACAAAACTGAGGGAATTCTGCCAGAGGTAGGGCAGCAGAAGAATGGGGAGTTAATGTATAATGTATAATGGGTGTAGGGTTTCGTTTGAAGAAATGGAAAAGTTTTAGTAATGGAAGGTGGTGAGGGTACCACAACATTGTGAATGTGATTAATCCCATTGACTAGTTTGCTTGGGAGTGGATGAGATGGGAAAAGTTATGTTGCATATATGTTCCCACAATTTAAAATAAGAGGAAGAAGAGCAACTAAAGAGCCAATGAAAATTAAATGTAATATCTAATCCTGGATGGAATCTAGCAAGGGAAGAGAACAGGCTCAAAGGGACATTATTGAGACATATGAAAAAATTGGAATATAAATTGTAAGCTTTATACAACGTTAACTTTTTTGAACCTGATAACTGTATTTAAGGTGGTTACATAAGTGAATATCCTTGTTCTTAAGAAATGTACCTGGCAGTATTCCATGTTCTAGGAGCTTGATGTATACATCCTATACTTAAATGTTGAGAAAATGGATCAATAGAAAGATAGATAAACGTATGGATGGATAAGTTAGATAGATAGATAGATAGATAGATAGATAGATAGATAGATAGATAGATAGATAGATAGATAGATAGATAGATA
>JAKSZT010053928.1:7397007-7424423 GCA_026826555.1 Tolypeutes matacus
ATAGATAGATAGATAGATAGATAGATAGATAGATAGATAGATAGATAAAATGATACAGCAAATGTGGCAAAATGTTAAAATTGTTGGTCTGGGTATCTGGAGGGTAAGGATATGTTGGAGTTTTCTGTATGGGGTTTGTATTATTTTCATAACTGTCCTATAAGTTTGAAATTTAAAAAAAAAACTTAAAAAAAAATCAGCGATGTTTCTATATACCAGCAATGAACAGCTCAAAAATGAAATCAAGAAAATAATTCAATTTTCCATAGCAACTAAAAGAATAAAATATCTAGGAATAAATTTAATCAAGACTTAAAGGACTTCTACCCAGAAAATAACAAGTCATTGTTAAATAAAGGGGAAGATATCCCATGTTCATGACTTAGAAGACTTAATATTGTTAAGATGTCAATATTTCCTAAAGCAATTTACAGATTCAACACAATCCCAATCAAAATCCCAATAGCATTCTTTGCAGAAATAGAAAAGCTAATCTTCAAAATCATATGGAAGGGCAAGGACCCCCAAATAGCCAAAAGCATCTTGCAAAAGAAGAAAAAGCTGGAAAACTTATACTTCCTAATTTTGAAACTTATTATAAAGCTACACTAATCAAAACAATATGGGGACTGGATGTAGCTCAAGTAGTTGAATGCCTGCTTCCCACGTATGAGGTCCTGGGTTCAATACCTAGTACCTCCTAAAAACAAACAAACAAATGAAGGGAAAAAAAAAAAAAAACTCTTATTGGGGAACAGATGTACTCAGTGGTTGAGCGCCTGCTTCCTATTGTACAAGGTCCTGGGTTCAATCCCAGGTACCTCCTTAAAAAAAAAAAAAAAAAGTGTGGTCCTGGCACAAGGATACAGAAATAGAATAATGGAATAGAATTAAGAGTTCAGAAATAAACCCTCATGTCTATGGCCATTTGACAAAGGTGCCAAGTCCTCTCAATGGGGAAAGGATAGTTTCTTCAACATATGATGCTGGGGAAGCTGGATAGCCACATTCAAAAGAATGAAGTTAGACCCCTATCTCACTCCATATACAAAAATCATCTCAAAATGA
Source organism: Tolypeutes matacus (assembly GCA_026826555.1). NCBI lineage: Eukaryota > Metazoa > Chordata > Mammalia > Cingulata > Chlamyphoridae > Tolypeutes > Tolypeutes matacus. The sequence continues at coordinate 7,398,076 of JAKSZT010053928.1, forward strand.
ATCAATGACCTAAATATAAGAGCTAACACTATGAAACTGTTAGAAGAAAACATAGGGAAATATCCTGAAGTCCTTGTATTAGACAATGGATTCTTAAACTTTGCACCAAAAGTGTGAGCAACAAAAGAAAAAAATAGACAAAATGAATTTCATCAAAAAAAGTATGTAAAATTTTGTGCATCAAAAGGATAGTGAAAGTGAAATGACTACCTACAGAACGGGAGAAAATATTTGGAAACCATATATCTGATAAGGGTTTAATATCCAGAATATATAAAGAAGTCCTATAAATCAACAACAAAAAGACAAACAATCCAATTAAAAAATAGGCAAGAGACTTGAGTAGACATTTCTCCAAAGAAGATATACAAATGGACAATAAGCACATGAAAAGATGCTCAACATCATTACCCAACAGAGAAATGCAAATCAAAACCACAATGAAACACCACTTCACACCCACTAGAATGGCTAATATTAAAAGACAATAACAACAACAAAACAAAACAGAAAATAAGTGTTGGTACGAATGCAAAGAAATAGAAACCTTTATAAATTGTTGGTGGGAATGTAAAATGATGCAGTCACTGTGGGAAAAAGTTTGGCAGTTCCTTAGAAAGTTAAGTATGGAATTACCATATGGCCTGGCAATTCCACTTCTAGGTACACACCCAAAAGAATTGAAAGCAGGAACTTGTACACCAATGTTAATAACAGCTTTATGTACAATAGCCATGAGGTGGAAGCAACCCATGTCCATCGATGGATGAATGGGTAAACAAAATGTGAAAAGAATGAGTTCTGATACATGCTATAACATGGATGGATCTTGAAGGTATGTTGAGTGAAATAGGACTGATACAAAAGGACAGATATTGTATTATTTCACTTATTTGTAATAACTAGAATATGCAAATTCATAAAGACAGAAAGTAGCTTACAGTTTCCCAGGGGCAGGGTTGAGGTAGAATGGGGAGTCAGTCCTACAAAGGGGACAGAGTTCCTGTTTGGAGTGATGAAAAGTTTTGGTAAGGATGTTGGTGATGGTAGCACAACATTGTGAATGTAATTAATACTACTCCAGTGTATGCTTGAATGTGGTTTAAATGGATAATGTTATGTTGTATATATGTTATTACAATAAAAAATAACTACGTGTTGTGTTTGGATACATACAAAGGTAGTGAAAATATTAAATCATGCATGGCAGTGACACTTAGGATAGTGGTTACCTTGGGGATGTAGGGAGGTAGATGGGATGGAAGGAATTGCAGTGATATCTGTGACATATCATTTGTGAGGTTTAAAGGAAATAGTTGAGGGAAGCAGATGTGGCTCAAGTGGTTGGGCATCTGTCTACCATGTGGAAGGATCTGAGTTCAATTCCTGGGACCTTCCTGGTTAAAAAAAGAAAAAAAAAAAAAATCACTAAAGTAAATAGTCGTAGTAGGTTGAAAAGTTCTCCACCTATAAGATATGTTCACCCAAAACAGGATTATCCTGGGGTTAGGGTAGGCCCTAAATCCAATGACAAGTGTCCTTAGAAGAGACAAGAAGGGGAGAAGACACTCAGGAGAGATTATGACAGAGACAGATCAGAATGATGCATCTCCAATCCAAGGAATGACAAGGATGGCTGGCAGCCCCCAGGAGCTGGGAGAGAGGCAGGAAATGGAGGCTCCTTCAGAGCCTCCAGAAGGAGGCAACCCTGTCAAGACCTTGATTTCAGACTTTGGGCCTCCAGAACTATAAGAGAATAAGTTTCTGTTGTTTTGAGCCATCAGATGTGTGGTAATTTGTTACAGCAGCACTAGGAAAACTAATACAGACTATGCTGTCCCTTAAACTGGAGAAGTGTGTCATACAGGTCATTTATATGCCCTTTCAGTTTGAGAATGTATCACTGAGTGAAACTTTCTTCTTTGTTTTTTACTTACATTCCCAAGTGAGTGAATCTAATTAGCGTGCCGGTTCAGACGTCCATTTCTGGTCCTTTCGGAAGGAAGCCAATTGGCAGGGGTGAGTAGGCAGGCATTGACAGAAATGTCTAGTATCCTGAGAGCAACACCAAATATTAAACCATGGATTTAATAAAATATATCTCCAGGGTATAAAGTGCTATCTTCATGGATTCAGACAACCATCTTCTAATAATACAGCATGATGGTTAATTTCATGTGTCTTGTTTGCTCAAGCAAGCACTGGCCTGTTTGTTACTGTGAGGATATTTCCTAGATGAATTTGTATCTGTAATCAGTTAATTTTTTCTATAGCTGATTGCATCTACTATCAACAAAGGAGCTTGCCCTCAGCAAAGTAGGGAACCTTCTAATCAATCAGTTAGAGGTCATAAAAGTCAAAACTGAGGATTTCAAAAGTCAGAAAGAGGACTTTCTGCCTCAACTTCAGCCAGTCAGCTTCCCCTGGGGAATTTGGACTCAACCTCAACATCGTTTTTATCAGAGTTTCCAGCTTGCAGCCTGTGCTATAGAATTCAGACTTGCCAGCCCCCACAGTAGCATATGCCAATTCCTTTCATGAGAGGGGGAGAGAGAGAAGGAGAGAGAGAGGAAGAGAGAGGAAGAGAGAGGGAGAGAGAGGGAGAGGGAAGGAGGGAGAGAGAGAGAGAGAGAGAGAGAGAGATCCTTTTGGTTCTATTTCTCTGGAGAAACCTAACTTATACATACAGGTTAAGTAAAGAGGCAGGCAATGTTGCTTAGAAGAAAGATTTGGAGTCTGAAAGAAATGAGTTTAAATGCTGAAGCAGTGATTTGCGAGCTGAATAACCTCAGAAAAATTAATCTCTCTAAGCTTCAACTTTCCCATCTGTAAAGTGAGCATATGAATACCTACTTTATAAAAGAGTTGTGAATACTAAATAAGGTGACAACCATAAAATACCTTGTGCAGCTTCTGGCATATAGCCTATTCTAAGGAAAAGGTCGATGTTATTTTTAACCATACTAATAAAAGTTGGTGTGTTCCTCCAAAGTACCTAATATACTCCCAGAGTATTTTTCTCTGAAGTTTGTAAATGCCTTGAGAACCTTTGGTAAAATATGCTATGTTGGGAAGCAATTTTATTTGTGATGTGCTTCTGGTTCAATGACTAAGTCATCGAGTTAAGACCAGGGAGGACTATAATATTTTTCTGGCTGGCTGACTGTCCAAAAATAGTGAGTGAATTAGAACTCTTTCGGTTGCAAAGGAAAGAAATCCAACTTGCTTAAACAAAAAAGGAAATGTATTGCCTCACGTAAATGAAAAAGCGTATAGCATCTTCAAGATTCTCTGGATCCAGATACACAAAAGATGAAACAGGGAGCCTGTTGATTCTGCTTTTCTTTGTATTGGCCACTCCCCACATGGTAGCAAAGATTCTAAAAGCTTACCTTCAAGCCATCCACTCTTTCATAATACTTCCTGCAGGAAACTGGAGGAAGGCTCTCACTGGCCCAGCTTGGGTCACATGTCCATCTCTGATCAACCATGAGGACAGGAGATATGGTATTCTGATTGGTCAGGCCTGGGTCATGTTTTCATCACTAGGGCTGGGAAACAGAGGTGGGGATAAGCTCTACCTGAACAACATAGGGAGCCTCCGAGTATAATTGGGACATTTTTACCAAAGGAAAGGGCATGGTGTACTGGACAGAGGTCCGCTACAGAAGGAGCTGCCCTAGGGGAGGAAGGTTAAAACAAAATGACCAAACTACCTTCTGTTTTTAACCTACTAAAAAATGAATATATATTTACCTTATGGTGGCCACTGAAATTTACTTTCTAATCCCATCTGAAAGAAATTGTGTAAGTCTGACCAGTCATGCATTAACTTATTAACTTATCAGAAGCTGCAAATAAATTAATTATTTTACACAAGAGTAGTTTCACCTTGTGTGGATGAGTTTTATGTGCATGACCAATACCCTAATCAGTTCGTCCTATGACAAAGGAAACTGCCATCTGTCACTTTGCCTGTCTGAAATATTTCTGGAGGTGGCTTGCCAACTTCAGCCAGAATTATAGAACTAATGAGTTTTTAGCTACCATATGCACAGAGTGTAATAATAGCAGGTTCTAGGCAAATGTTGTCTACTTGCTTCTGGAAGTGCTTTCCCTCCATGATAGGAGCAGATGCCCAAGGCTCTATTAAGAATTCTGTTTTCTTCATAAATCTGTACAGTGACATGGGTTCCTCATATTCTATTGAAGTAATTTTTATTTGGAAAACATGGCCCTTGTTATCCTGTTTCTTTGGGCGTTTTCAGTCTGTGTTATGTAGAGACTGACCCTTATTATGTCAGAATTTAGAACCAACTGTCTTTTTGGAAATTTGGCCAGTCTGAAACTTCTGATAGGTCTTCTGTTCTTTTGATGCCTTCCTAATTTATGTAAAAGCAAACAAAATTTTAATTCCTTCATAATTCTTGCCACTTATATTAAAATGCCTAATGTACCTGCCTAATGCTTTGTGCGTGATTATTATAATAGTCAGGATAAATTAGATTATATAATTGTAACAAATGATCCCCAAATTCAATGGCTTTTAATAACAAAGGTTTATTTCTCATTCTCAGTACATGTTCCACTATTTTCTACAGACTACCATGCACTTTATCTCTGTGGGGCTCTAGTATATTGGTGCCACCACCTGAAAAGAGATAGTGGATTAACAGTAATATCAGACATGATTGGAGTTATGTATGAGAATTTGTGGAACTCCATAAAGGAAAATCCATCAATACTCAGAGGATACTATTAAGAGGATAGTGGGAAAGCATTGTTTAAGTTTATAAGTTAGGATGCTGTTTTAGTTTCCTAGGCTGCTGAAAGCAGATACTATAAAATGGGTTGGCTTTTAACAGTAATGGGATTTTTATTAGCTTACCGTTTTGGGGCTGTGAAAAATGTTCAAATCAAAGCAACTTCAAGGCAATACTTTCTTCCCTAAGATTGGCTGCTGGTGATCCTTGGGTCCTCTGCCACATGGCAAGGCACACATGGCAAAGCACGTATCTGCTGATCTCTCCCTTGTCTTCTGGGTTTCATTGCTTTCAGCTTCTTGCTTCCATGGCTTTCTCTCTCTCTCTGTATTCTTTCCATTTATTAAGGACTTCAGTAAGAGGATTAAGACCCATCTTGAATGAGGTGAGTCATACCTTAACTGAAATAGCCTCATCAAAAGATCCTACTTGCAATGGGTCACACGCACAGGAATGGATTAACTTTAAGAACATTCCTTTCTGTGTCTTAAATTTAGTCCACTGCGCAAAGCTAACTGTACCTTATAGGATTGTGCTTTTTGTTGTTGTTGTTTGTGTCTACTTTTTTTCCCCAAGAATTTATTTTATTTATTCATTCCCCCTACCCCCACTCCCCCCGTTGTTTTGCACTTGCTGTCTGCTCTCTGTGTGTTCTTCTGTGCTGCTTGTCTTCTCTTTAAGTGGTACCGGGAACCGATCCTGCGACCTTCCAGAGTGGGAGAGAGGCATTCAATCTCTTGCACCACCTCAGCTCCCTGATCTGCTGCGTCTCTTATCGTCTCTCCTCTGTGTCTCTTTTTGTTGTGTCATCTTGCTGTGCCAGCTCTCCACACAGGCCAGCACTCCGTGAGGGCCAGCTCTCCATGCAGGCCAGCTCACGTTTCACCAGGAGACCCCAGGAATCAAACCATGAACCTCCTATATGGTAGGCAGGAGCCCAATCACTTGAGCCACATCTGTTTCCTTGTGTCTGTTTACTTTTTTTTTTTTTTTTTTTAAAGATTTTATTTATTTATTCATTTATCCCCCCCTTGCTGCTTGTGCTCGCTGGGTCAGCTAACCACACCATGCGGGCGGGCTTGCCTTCACCAGGAGGCCCCGGGAACCGAACCCAGGGCCTCCCATATGGTAAATGGGAGCCCTACTGATTGAGCCACAGCCGCTTCCCTCTGTTTACTTTTTAACCTCAGTTTAAATTACCTAGCTGCTGCTGCTTCTTGTTTTTCTTTTCTTTTTTAAATGTCTTCCTTATTTTAGGGAAAATGGAACATTTAGATTAAATGTCTTAAATTTTACCACTTACACACAACACCACATGCCCACAAAATACATCAGATCAGTACTGTATTTTAAAATACAGCATGTAATGAAAAACATGCTTTTCTGAGGTAGATGCAGTTCCAAACCACCACAAGTGTTTTGTGTTTTTTTTAATTAACAGCAGAAAATCCAGCTCTGTCCACTTATAAGGTGTAGAAGCAATGATAGCCCAGTAGCAATGAGCATACCTAGAGCCCAGAATCTTGGTTTCAAAATTCCATTCCCCAATGATGAAAGAAGCCAGAGCTCCTAGGAGAAATGGATGATTCCAGTTTTGGTCAGGAAAAGATTATCCCAGAAAATAAGGAAGCATTAAGGAACTGAAAAGGACATGTCCATCCATTCACCAACTGGTGGACATTTAGATTATTTCTACATTTTAGCTATTATAAATAATAATGCTATGAACACCCATGTAAAAGTTTTCTGTGGGTATGTTTTCAATTCTCTTGGGTGTATACTTAGGAGAGCAAAGTCTGCTCATATAGTAACTCTATGTCTAATTTTTGAGAAACTGTTTTCCAAAGTGGCTGCACCATTTTACATTCCCATCAGCAATACATGAGAGTTCTAATGTTTCCACATCATGACCAACACTTGTTATTTTTCATTTATTTGACTGTAGCCATGCTACTTGATATGAAGGGGTATCTCATTGTGGGTTTGTTTTGCATTTCCCTAATAGCTAATGATATTAAGCATCTTTTCATGTGCTCATTGGCCATTTGTATATTTTCTTTGGCAACATGTCTGTTCAGATTCTTTGCCCATTTCTTAGTTTGGTATTTGGTTTTTCAAGAGTTCTTTATATACTCTGCATACAAGACCCTTATTAGATATATGATTTGCAAATATTTTCTCTCATTCCATGGGTGGCTTCTCACTTTCTTAATGGTGTCCTTTAAAGCCCAAAAGGTTTTAATTTTGATAATGTCCAATTTCTCTATTTTGTCACTTGTGCTTTTGGTTTGATATTTAAGTAACTATTGCCTAATCCAAGGCTACAAAATTCTTCAAGAATTCTTCTAAGAATTTTTATTGTTTTAGATCTTAAATTTAGGTCTTTGGTTCATTCTGAGTTAATTATGAGGTAGAGGTCCAACTTTTCATTCTTTTGTATGTGAATATCCAGTTGTCTCAACACCTTTTGTTGAAAAGATTATTCTTTCCTCCATTGAACTGTCTTGGAACCCTTGTTGAAAATCAATTCACTGTAAATGTGTGGGTTTATTTCTGGATTCTCAATTTTGTTCCATTGATACATATGTCTATTCTTATGCCAATACCACAGTGTCTTGATTACTGTAGCTTTGTAGTAAGTTTTGATATTAAGAAGTGTGACTTCTCCAATTTTGATGTTCTTTTGCAAGCTGTTTTGCTAAGAACTCTGTAAAACAATTTAGGCAGTCCATGTGGGTTACCCCTCAAAAGAGAACAACAGGAATGACAGGCATTCTCCACTACTTTTCACAACCCACCATGAAAGTGGTCAACTTGAGAGCTCCAGTGTGTTGCTGCCAGTGCTTGATAAGAAAGAGCAGAGCAGGGGGGCAGATGTGGCTCAAATGGTTGGGCATCCTACTGCCATATGGAGGGACCTGGGTTCGATCCCCGGGACCTCCCGGTAAAATAAAAATATATATATATATAGAAGGCGCATGGGCTGCCAGGCTCTGTGTGCCGGTGAGCCGCCAGGCCCTGGGAACCATGCAGCAAGATGATGACCTAACAGGAAAGAGACACAGGAAAGAGACGCAGGGAAGAGACAAGACGAGCTGCTTCGAAAGCTCTGAAAGCCAGGAACCGAGGTGGCGCAGGTGGCAGAACACCTCTCTCCTACATCGGATGTCTCCAGGATCGAATCCTGGTGAAGACTGGAGGAGGAGGATGAGAAGAGATGGCGGGGAAATAGACACAGAGAATTGCCCAGCGAATGGACACAAAAACAGCAAATGGGGAAGGGGGGGGTTTAAAATGGATAAAGTAAATAAATAAATCTTTAAAAAAAAAAAAAAAAAGAAAGAAAGAAAGAGCAGAGCAGCATTGACATTACAAGAGTAGAAAGAGTAGAGTTATTTTTGAGAACACCCAGGACATGCCATATATACTTAGGGAAAACTTCATGGTGAGAGTAGGGATGGGGAGGTACAAGTACTATATATGTTTGGATGCTTTCTATTGCAAACAACAGCAAGTTCAATGCAAACTAATTTTGCTTGAGCAAAAATGGAAAGATATTGGCCCACTCATCTAGATGGTGCAAGGTTAGATCTGACTTCAGAAGATGCTTTATTCAGAGTTCAAATGGCATGATTGGGACTTAGTATCTCCTTCTCCATTTCCTGACTCTAATGCTTCTTTGTTGGCTCACTCTTAGGCAGGGTCTCATTCTGATGGTCTCAAGATGGCTATCATTCACATCCAACAGGAAAGAAAGAATCAGCTTTCTGATAGCTCAACCAAAGTTCCACTGGACTTAGGTCTCATTGGGCTTGATAGACCCAACTTAGATGATGTGCCTATCCCTACACCAATCATTGTTTCTAATGGGTGGGATATATACTGTTCAGCTTAAGTCAAATCCAAACAGAGCCAATACTAGAACTGGGGGTGAGGTTGATCCCACCAAATCACACAGCTGAGAAATTCAGAGTGATATTGAGAAGGAAAAAAGAATTGGGGAATGAATATTGGGCAAGGAACCCAAAAAAAGGCTATTACAGAGGCCTAGGTCTTACACTAGGAGGTGGGGACAAAAGTTAGTAAAATGTGGATTTTTACTATTAATGTAACTTCTGTTTGTACTTATAGTTGGTGACTAGCGAAAAATCAAATTATGTCTATATGGAAATAAAGGTGAGAAGAGCATATTCTCATATGTTAATAGGGGTTAATTCCTGGGTCTGGGGATAGTGTGTGATTTTTTTATACATAAAATTTTTATTTTATTAATGAAAAATAAATAGTTTCATATAAGAATTGGAAAAAGAAAAAGAAAATGGGTCGTAGCAAATGGGTAGGATATCAATAGATGGAAATGGGAGTAGAGATTTCCAAATACAAGGACTATCAGAAAAGGCCTATAGGTGAGAAAGTATTACAAATTGTAAGTAGTTCAATGTAATCAAAGCATAAGTTTCAAAAATTTGTCAGGAAATGCTATATTTTGCTTGATTACAAATTTACCCTGAAATTCCAATGGCCAGCATCACAAAGCTTTATTTCTAATTCATGATACATGTCCAGTGTGGATTGGCAGAGGGTTGCATTTCTATATTCAGCTTCTTGAGGTACTGCCAAACTATATTCCACAGAGGCCGCATCAGTCTACATTCCCACCAACAGTGAAGGAATGTTCCTGTTTCTCCACATCCTCTCCCATACTTGTAGTTTTTTTGTTTGTTTGTTTGTTTTTAAATAATGGTCATTCTATAAGGTGTGAAGTGGTATCTCACTGTACTTTTGATCTGCATTTCCCTAATAGCTAGTGATGTTGAACATTTTCTCATGTGCTTTTGGGCCATTTTTATTTCCTATTTGGAAAAATGTCTATTCAAGTCTTTTGCCCATTTTTTAATTGGGTTGCTTGTCTTTTTATCGTTGAGTTGTATGCTTTCTTCATATAATATGGTGTAGCAGTTTGGTATTATTTATGAATTCCAAATATAGATATTAGATTGTGTTTGTGAACTGGTCTGTTCCTCTGGGCATATTAGATTATTAATATAAGAGGTTTCACTTTTACTTGATTAAATAATGATTAAGGCTTTGACTGGGCCATGTTAGTAGGACATTGAGACCCCGCCCCCTTGGTGGGTGGGGACTCACAGAGAAAACTACACAGCAGAGGAGTTAGTTGAGTTTTAATGCTGGAGCCCCAGGAAGTAAGCACACAGAGAAGCAGATACATGAGGAAAGAGAGAAGTCTTCATTAAACGTGGCAGAGGCCCTGGGAAGAGAGTTAAGCCATTCACCTGACAGTTTAGAGCTGGCCTTGTGGAGAGAGCAGAGCAGCTGAGCCTGGAGAGAAACGAGCCCTGGGAGAGAGACAACATTTGTCCCAGCCTCCGGCTGAGATTGGAAGAAGCTGGGACCACAGAGCCTTGGGAGGAGGAGGAAGTCTAAACCCTTGCAGACATCGCCTACCATCGTGTCAACACGTGGCAACAGACTTTGGTGAGGGAAGTAACTTACACTTTGTGGCCTTGTAATTGTAAGCTTCTACCCCAAATAAATACCCTTTATAAAACCCAACAGATTTCTGGTACTTTGCATCAGCACCACTTTGGCTGACTAATACACATGGATATCAAACCCTTATTGGATATGTGGTTTCCAAATATTTTCCCCCATTGAGTAGGCTGCCTTTTTACTTTCTTGACAAAGTCTTTTGAAGAACAAAATTGTTTAATTTTGAGGCAGTCCCATTTATCTATTTTTCCTTTTGTTGCTTGTGCTTTGGGTGTAAGGTGTAAGAAACTACCACCTACTGCAATATCTTGAAGCGGTTTCCCTATATTTTCTTCTAGGATTTTATAGCTGTAGCTTTTATATTTAGGTCCTTGATCCATTTTTTTTTAAACCCCCTCTCCCCCCAGATGGCTCCCTTTTTTGTTTGCTCATTGTCTGCTTGTTGTCTGTTTGTTTTTTTCTTTAGGAGGCACTGGGAACTCAACCCAGAACTGCCCCATGTGGGAAGCAAGAGCTCAGCTGCTTGAGCCACATTGACTCCCTGCTCATTTGCTTTTGCTCGTTGGGTTTTTGTTTTTTTGTTGTTTTTTTTTGCTCATTGCTCATTTTCTGCTCGTTGTTTTTTCTGTTGTCTGTTCATTGTTTTTCCTCAATGTCTGCTCATTGTTTATTTGTCTTCTTTAGGAGGCACTGGGAACCAAATACAGGACCTCCCATGTGGGAGGCAGGCACTCAAAAGCTTAAGCCACATCTGCTCCTTCTTGATCTATTTTGAGTTAATTCTTGTATAAGGTGTGAAATAGGGGTCCTCCTTCTTTCTTTTGGATGTGGCTATTCAGTTCTCCCAGCAACATTTGTTGAATAGACTGTTCAACCCAGCTGGGTGGACTTGACAGCATTTCAAAAATCACTTGACCATAGATGTGGGGGTCTATTTCTGAGTTCTTGATTGGGTTCCATTGGTCAATGTGTCTATCTTCATACCAGTACCATGCTGTTTTTACCACTGTAGCTAAGTAATGTGCTTTAAAGCCAGGAAGTGAGAGTCCTCCAACTTTGTTCTTCTTTTTAAAGACATTTTTTACTATTCAGGGTCCCTTATCCTTCCAAACATATTTGGCAATTTGGCCAGCCATCTTTAGAGTTCCTTGGCTCTTCCATCATATGGCAATGTACATGGCAAGTGTCTTATTCTTTGTCTTCCGGGCTCCTTTAACTTCCAGTTTCTGGCTGCTCCCTGTGGCTTCTCCTTCCATGTCCAATTTCCTTTGCTTGTAAGGACTTCAGTCATATTGGATTAAGGATCACCCTCATTCAGTTTGAGCACACCATAACTAAAAACATTTCAAAGGTCCTATATACAAATGGATTCACACCCATAGGACCAGGCATTGGGACTTGAACATGCCTTTTGTGGGGGATATGAGAATATCCCCAACACATCAAAAAGAGAGAAAATGAAGAGCCACATACCAACTTTTTTTTAAAAGAGTTATTTATTTATTTAATCATTTTAAATTTTTTAAATTTTTATTTATCCCCTCCTCCCCCAGATGGTTCTCTCATCTGTTTGCTCGTTGTTTGCTCACTTTTCTCCAGGAGGCACCAGGAACTGAACCCAGGACCTCCCACATGGGAGGCAAGTGCCCAACAGCCTTAGCCACATCCGCTCCCTGCAGGCTTCAGCATCTGCTGGCTTGTAGCATCTGCTCATTTAGGCGTCTGCTCCTTGCGGCAGGGTGTGGTGTCTAGCTCATTGTGGCGGGTGCGGGCATCTTCTTTAGGAGGCCACCAGAACCCAAACCATGTAGTAGGCGGGCACCCAACTGGTTAAGCCACATCTGTTTCCCCACATACCAACTTTAAAAAGCTTTAACATGGAAGTAACACATATAGCTTATGCTAACAGCCAATTTGTCAGAACTAGTCAAATGGCCCTAACTGACTATAAAGGGCCTGGGAAATTTTGGAGAGCACATGGACATTTGGTGAGCAGTAAATGTCCCAGTCACACAGAGGGAGGGAAGACTAGAAAATTACATGGGGTCTTATTGTAGAAAGCTATAAATTAATCTACACTTAACTGTTAGTCAATGGTAAGATTTGGATTTTCTTTTTAAAGAGCAGTTTGTACAGTAATACATTTTCTCCTTTCCTCTAAGAGGTTTATAAGGTTTAGGTAAGGATCAGTGTGGCATCATACACACAAAACTACATACTGGGAAGTGGATGTGGCTCAAGTGATTGGGCTTTCATCTGCCAATTCCATATTGGGAATCCAGGGTTTGATTCCCAGGGCCTCCTGGTGAAATGCAAGCTGGCCCGTGCAGCAAGCTGGCCCAAGTGGAGAGCTGGCACAGCAAGATGATGCAACAAAAAGAGACACAGAGGAGAGGCAATAAGAGATGCAGCATACCAGGGAGCTGAGGTGGTACAAAAGATTGAGCGCCTTTCTCCACTCTGGAAGGTCCCAGGATCGGTTCCCAGTGCTGCCTAAAAAGAAGACAAGCAGACAGAATAATACACAGAGAGCAGACAGCGAGCACAAAACAAAACAAAACAAAACAAAACAAAACAAAAAAAACAACGGGGGGGATAAATAAACAAATCTTTTTTTAAAAAAACAAAGTACATACTCACATAGGTGAGAGAAGTCATGAACTGAGCATCCAGTGGCTTTATTCTTTTCCTATCAGTTCTGCCACCAAACCTGACTCTTTTTTCATTCTCCTGTTCCTTTATGCTCTCCATCAGGGTAATTCCCTTGAGGAGAAGTGGGACACTGTTACTAGAAGAAATAAGAATGGGTATTGAGTAGACAAAACAACAGATATTAATTACACTACCCAAAATAAGAAGATGCAGGGTGACTGCAACAAAACAACGGTCTCTTTTCTCTCTGCCTCCAGGAATGGGGAATGCTGTATGCCACTCAAATTCGTTTCTTCTTCTCAGAGATTATTATAAGTCCTAAATATTATCTGGGGAATTATTTTTTAATATATAATTTTACTTATATTCATAAGTGAGATAAGAGGTTGTTTTTTGTCCCATCCCCCCCCCCCCCAGTATAGCCTTTTGTTTTGTTTTGGTTTGGTTTCTCCTTCCCTGACATCACTACTTGTGTTACAAATTACTCCAAAACTTAATGACTTAAAACAACAATAATTATTATTGTCATATGGTTTTTGTGGGTGAGGAGAAGCTTGGCTGGGCAGTTGGGCAGTTCTGAGACGGCAGTCATCTGAAAGCCTCACTGGAGCTGGAAGAGCCGCTTCCAAGGTGGCTCACGCACAAGGTTGGCAAGTGGGCGATGCTTACTGGCGGGAACGTCTCAGTTCCTCCTATGTGGTCCTCTCCATAGGGCTGTTTGAGTGTCCTCACATAGTGGCCGGCTTCCCCCAGAGCAAGCAATCCAAGGTAGGAAGGCAGAAGCTGCCACACCCTTGATGACTTAGTCTGGAATGCACACGCTGTCACTTCTGCCATATGATGGTGGTAATCCAGACCGCTCTCATTCAGTGTAGAAGTAATCCACAAAAGGGTGTGGACATCAGGAGGCAGAACACTGAAGCCCATCTTGAAGGCTGACTACATGCTACCCCTTCCCTCATTAATGATGTAGTATGTATCCATGGTAGGCTGAATAATGATCAACGCCCCCAAGACTTCCTCTCCCAAGATTTCAAGTCCTTATCCCTGAAACCTGTAAATGTTACCTTATATGGAAAAATGTTTTTGCAGATGTGATTACATTAAGAATATTGAGATAGGGAGATTATCTTGGATTATCAGACTGGGCCCTAAATGGCAATTCCAAGTGTCCTAATAAGAGAACGGCAGAAGGAGATGTGAAACAGGCAGAAGAGAAGGCAATGTTACTATGGAGGCAAAGGTTGAAGTGATGCAGCCATAGCCAAGGAATGCCAGCAGCCACCAGACTCTGGAGGCAGCAAGGAACAGATTCTCCTCTAAAGTCCCTGGAGGGAACACAGTCCCCTGACACCTTATTTTAGGTCCAGTGAAGCTGATTTTGAATTTATGGTCTCCAGAACTGAGAGAGAATAAATTTCTGTTGTTTTAAGCTACCAAGTTTATGGCAATTTTTTTTAGCAGCTATAGGAAACTAAGACTAAGATCCTTTCATATCTATATTCATACAATTTTAAATATATATAAATGTACATACATAATTTTACACACACATAATAAAAGCAGGAATTTTTGTCACTTTTTAATTAAAAAGAGACTATGTTTCACCTACTTTTCCTTATTTGCTGTTTTTACTCATCATGTTTGTTGGATTTACTTTCAGAATAATCATTTCACTCTGACTCTGGGCAATCCTTTTTAAAAGTACCTTTATAAGCCCTCATTAGAGAGCAATGTCTGAAGAGTGTTCAGATTGTGCTTGTCCTACAGTTTGACAGTGGTGGCCTCTCAATTATCCAAGCCCTCATGATCAGCTTTCAAGATTGTGCTTCTCCCTCCTGCTGTCCTCTTTTTAAAAGTTTTTCCATTCATTAGTACCTCTGCCAGAGGGGGAGCAAGAAAATGGAAAAGAGGTGAAATATTGCTGAAAAAGAGACGAGAGATCAACGGAACAGGAAGGCCCAGAAAGCAATTCTTAAAACAGTCGCTTTTACTTGTTTTAGGGATGCTGGAAAAAACTTTGGTCGCTGAAATTTTTCACCGTCTGTGGATTTGAGAGGGGGAATGTTACTTACTTAAGGCTGGTTTTCCATTTGTAGGTAATCTTGGCAAAGAGCAGTCCCTTAGAAAAATGATAGACGAGTTCATTCAATCAACAAACATTTATTAAGTACCTACAATATGCCAGTAATCATGCCAGGCCCCGAATAAATGAGCAAGTCAAGATTTGCTTCTTGCCCTATGGAGAGAGCCTCCTGTTCTGTAGCACCATCACTGGACGTTAGGAAGACGTGTGAGAAGGCGGGGAGTAAACGTGTGGGTTCTGATTGTCAAGAGGTTCCTTGAAGGAGGTGGTAGAAGCTGTTTAACATGAACAAATTTTAATTGTGGATTTACTTTATCTAGAAGGTGGTTGTTCTCTGTTAAAAAAATTAAATTAAGAGAAATTAAAATGAAACATATAGTATAATGGTTAAATGTGTACCTTTGGAGCCAGTGTTAGTTTGAAGCCTTATACTAACTGGTGTGACTGGTGTGACCTTGGACAAGTTACTCAGTTCTTTGTGCCTCAGTTTCCTCGACTATAAAATGGAGATGATAATAGTACTTATCTTACGAGATTGCTGTAAGGATTAAATGAGTTAATATCAGGAAAGTCCTTAGAACAATGCCTGGAACATGGAGAATTTTGACACGTTGGCTATTTTTATTATTAAAAATGTGTCACCATGAGTTGACTGTTCTTACAACCAATTCCCATTAGAAATGAGTGGTAATGGTGGGTATGTTGTAAAAGACCTTGCAGGAATAAAAGCATTCTGTGCATGCACCTATCAGAGTTTCCTTCTAAGAGAAACTGGACCAGGAAAGAGGGAGAAGCTTCCCAGTATACTTCTTACTACCTATGCTGCTAAATGGCCTTTCTTGGCTTCTGGCAGACCAGAAAGGCAATAGACTTCCAAAGCCCCCCAGAGGAATATTTCTTTTTTCTCTGGATAGTCAGCCTCTGAAGGACAATTGGTTGAAATGTTTTCACAGAAAATACATCACTATTAGGAAAGCCTATCTATATAATTTAAATTTTCTTGGGTTCTTTTTGGATTTCAACTTAAAATGACCCAGCAGGTTCAAGCAGAGTAAGAGCAATACATCATGTCTGGTGCCTGTCTTAGACATTCCTAAAATCAAATCGTGGCATTTGCTCCCTCCCTGGATTGACCCAGCCCCAGAAAAGCCAGAATGCAGATTCGATCCCCTTAGAGGGATTACTCCAAGGAAAACATAAGATTTTCATCATAACTGATAAGACTTGGAGAAGAGTCCTCCATTCTGTCTTCATGCAGGAAACCAAACACCAGGTGCCCTCGTGTTTTCTATGCAACTGAGTGCTAAGACTCTTTAGGTAGGTGGAGTGGAATGTGGGTGGGGAGGACATCTAAAAAGAGTTGGAAGAGGTTGTGATTGCCGAGGGAGTCGGACTTCAGTGTCCATGATCTTGCCTCACTTAAACCTTATGGAATTTTAGAGCTGGAAGTCCATTGAGGGATTGCTAAATTCAGCAATTGAACCAAAGTGTAGAAGGCAATTTGTTACAAATAAGAGTGCAGTTTGTGACTGACTGATTGATTTGTAACTAAATTAGAGTGGATTCAAGGTTCTCATCAGACAATGGCTCTCAAAGTGTGGCTCCTGGACCAGCAGCATTGGCACCACCTGAGCACTGGTGGAAATGCAAATTCTTGAGACTCACTCAATCAGAAACTCTAGGGTGGGACCCTCAACCTGTGCTTTAACAAGCCCAGCAGGTGATTCTGATGCCCATCAAGTTTGAGAACCATTTAAAAAATACCATTAATCGTCCCCTGGCATTCAGATGTGCTTTATCAAGGGTGAATGAAAGCAGGGAAGTAGTGTATAATTCATGCTGGGGGGATGGGATGTGGCAAGCAAGGCATGTACGTGCTCGTGGTCATTCTCAGGGGTCCCTTTAGGATAAAAGGTGGACAATTTGTAACCTCAGCTGGACCCCGTTTACCAATAAGGAGCCTGAGCTGCAGAGCAGTTAAGTGAATTTAGCCTTAGAAGCAGAGCAGACACAAGGCCCCAGCTCTTCCGGAGACCACCAACCCATAATGTTGTTAACTACCCACCACAGAGTTTGGAAGAGGATGGTGACTGACAGGGGTAGGACTCAAACCCCTTCTCAAAGGAGATATGGCCCAGATGCCCTCAGTGTAGTAGAGCCCAGGCTTGGAATTGACCCACTACACAAATTTCCAAAAAACCGTTTGGAGATTTTCAAAGGACTAACAACTTTTTATTTTGGTGAGAAGGGCAATTTCACAAAGTAGCATCTATTATGGCCATAATTTCATAAAAGAAGTAACACTTTTTTTTTTTTTTTTTAAAGATTTTATTTATTTATTCATTCATCCCCCCCTTGCTGCCTGTGCCCGCTGGGTCAGCCAACCAGCCGTGCGGGCGGACCCGGCCCCACCAGGAGGCCCCGGGAACCGAACCCGGGGCCTCCCACATGGCAAACGGGAGCCCCACTGATTGAGCCAGAGCCGCCTCCCAAGAAGTAACACTTTTTATACCAAAAAATATATTGGATAAAATCTTAGGACAAAGGAGTTTTTTAAATATTTTAAATGAATTTAGCTTTATTTAAAAAAAAATTATGCTGTGTGTTTTTCCCTTCTTTCCCCACAGAGCAGTACAACTTTGTGAATGATCATACATGATTCAAATGCTCTGCTTTTAGACTCTGGTTAACAGGGGCCTGGCGGCCTGCCTGTATTGCAAGGTGCCATCACCAAATAGGAATTTGATAAAAGTTCTTTGATAATAAAAATGATGAGGATGGAATGGATTTATAATATTTATCACAGTTAGTAAACTACATGCTAGAGGTATAGAGGACTTAAATTGCTTTTCCAAGGTCACACCACTAGTTATAAAAGGAGCTGGTTGAAATCTTCCCTCTCCTGGTTCAGAGTCCTTTTCCCTTAGACCACACTGATGTTGACAAAGGAAGTCTAATGGGATGTCTCTTATTTGCTTGGGGGAATATGTTAACCTATCCAGGTGAGAAAGATATGATGTCATAAGTCAGGGACTTACTACAAGACATAAAGATAATATCAAGACCAAGAGATCTCAGGACATTTGGGGGTGTCAGTTTCAAGTGGCAAGAAGGCAGCCTAAAGGGGAGCAGAGTTTAGGGTGAGACAGACCTAGGAATGTTTTTCTGTGATGAAAAACATTCCGTGATGAAACGGAGTGGCCAACCTCCATTTACGCAGATGCTAATCAATTTCTTGAGTTCAGTCTGGCAAGGCTTGACAGGCTTTAAACAGAGGAAAGGGGAGGAAGGAACATCCATTTAACTAAATTATCATTGGATATACTTATGATGTAGAACACGGAATAGCATGTGGTCAGTGTAACATAGCATTGAAAAAGTAAACTTTGGTGCACACATGAAGTTCCTTTGTATATCATATTTCTGGTGCATTAAAATGTGGGATAACCATGCTGTGGCATCTTAGATGAGTTTACCTATGCAAGAAAAGAAAGAGGAAGTGAATTTACCATGACAAACTGTTTGAAATAACTCATGGTGAAAGTCAAAGCTTCCTATAAGCAAAGACTTTTATAGAAAGTGAGCCAGTAAAAGGAATAAAACAACACTTTTTAAAATTTTTGTTTCATGAAAGGTTCTAATGCAATGTAAATGTGTTATGGGCACTGGGACAACTGTGTAGCATTTGAGTTCTCTGAGTTGTTGAGCATCTATCTTCAAAGCAGTTTTAGTTTCTAAGAAAATAACCTGGGGCAGGAAGTAGAGAAGTAAGGTTTTCATGTGCCAAAAGGACATCACCGCAAAGATCATACCAGATAATTTAGATGTATCAGAAGAAGCGCCTTCTGGGCTGGTGCTCATAACTGCTGTCCCTGGATCATTCAGCTGTAAATACCTGCCAGTGAAGTTACTCTCTCAGTCTCATGGATGTGCTCAGGTTCAAATGCAGCTTCTTTTCTCCACCTGGTAACTGTCAGAGAAGGCTATTTCCTGTTAATAGTTCTAGCCTCTCTCTTAACATTTGCTGGCATTCTCAATGAATTAACCTTGACCTAATTTAACTAGCCAGCAATTTCTCCCTTGTAAAATATCTTAGTTTAGTCATTCAATGATTTGGATAGAAGGATGCTGCAAAAAAACTCCCGAGTCCAGAATATCCCTGAGTTTTAAGACTGGATTTTGTCCATTTGTTTTGTTTTGTTTTTGCAGAGAGGAATTGGTTGTTTACTGTGGTGCTAGTTGTGGAGTTTTTAAAAAATTATTTCTGGGATTGAAATACTTGTCTTTCCCAAATACTTGCTTAGGTCTGGTCTCTGGGAGAACTGGAAAGACAAAGCGGTAACATTGAGACCTGGGATGAGGGGGAGTGATGTTGAGGGGCACCCCCAGCTGGGGCTGCACCCAGAAAGGGAGCCATAGTGACCGTGAGGGCATGGGTGGCATTATAGCTTAGTCCTCCTTAGGGGGCATTATAACATATATACACCGTAGCACACACCCCAACTCAGCTTTAACCATCTAAGAATAAGAAGTTAGTCACTGATCATGGCAGAATAATGACATTCAAATTCACATCAGCAACACAATTGATTAACATTAAAAAAGTGTAAGGAAATGCAAAGTAAGACATGACACCATATTTTAACTTAACCTAATTAGCTACTAGGAGGTATGAAACAGGCATTCTCATACATTGGTTGATGGGTACCAGCTCCTGGAAAATTTGAGAATGTGTATTGATAGTCTTACAAATGGACCTTTTGCTGAATTATTCTACTTTTAGGAAACTATACTAAAGAAATAAATATAATTCCTTAAGTAGGATCATATTAGTTGTGCTTTTTATAATTTGCTTTTCTTACCTATTAAGTATTTTGAATATTTCTCCATATATTTAAACCCTTACATCATCAATTTTAATCACTACCTGTTATTCTATCACAAGACACATCATAATTTATTAACGATTCTCCTGTTTTTTATTTTAATTTTTAAATAACTAATATATTGATATGATTCAAAAATAAAAATAATGTAAAAAAAGATAAACCCTGAGAAGTCTTATACCCATGCCACCCTTATCCCTCAGAAGTAACCCCTTTTATTAGTTTCTTATGTGTCCTTCCAGTGTTTTCTTATTAATACAAATATAGATTTTTCCCCCTTTTTCTTACATAAAAAGGAGCACACTATTTATACTGCTCTGCACCTTGCTTTTTTTACTTAACATATTTCTGGTGCTTCTCCATTATCAGTAGAGCAAGAGCTTTCTCATTCTCTCCTACAGTCACAAAATACACAATTGTGTTGATGAACCATAGTTTATTTAACTAGTGTCCTCTGTAGAAGGTTGTTGCTAATCTTTTTCTATTATAAACAGAGAAGCAAAGAATAAATGTATACCTTTGTCATTTCCTGCAGGTATAGGTGTGTTGCTGAGTTCTAGGACTGGGATCGCTGAGTCAAAATGCATTTGTAATTTTGATAGGTACTGCCAACTTGTTCTCCATAGGGGTTGCACCTTTTACAGTCCCCCCAGCAGTTGGCAATGACTAATTCTTCACAGCCTCCCCTGTAGAATGAGTGGAAAACTCTGGGATATTTATCTATATCAAAAGCCTCGGGGGAAGCGGATGTGGCTCAATTGGTTGGGCTCCTGTTTACCATATGAGAGGCCCCAGGTTCGATTTCCGGGTCCTCCTGATGAAGGCAAGCTGGCCCGCGCGGCGCGGTGAGCTGAGAGTCCGCGCGGCGCAGTGAGCTGACGCAGCAAGATGACCCAACAAAGGGAGACAAGCAGACACAGAAAGACGCACAGCAAATGGACACAGCGAGCACAAGCAGCAAAGGGGGGATAAATAAATGAAATAAGTCTTTAAAAAAAAAAAAGAAAAGAAATTACCCTTTAAAAAAAAAAGCCTCGGGGGAGGATGTGGCTAAATGGTTGGGCATCCGTCTCCCACATGGAGAGACCTGGGTTCAATCCCCAGCACCTCCCAGTAAAAATAAAGAAAAATATAGAAGGCACATGGGCCGCCAGGCCCCGCCGAGCCATTCAAGATGATGACATAACAGGAGAGTGACACAAGGGGAAGCCAAGACGAGACGCACTGAAAAAGCAGGAACTAAGGTGGTGCAGGTAGTAGGATGCTGATCTCCTACGTCAGAGGTTCCCAGGATCGAATGCTGGTGAAGACAGAAGGAGAAGGATGAGAAGAGAGGGCAGGAAACAGACACAGAGGATTGCCCAGCAAATGGACACAGAAACAGCAAAAATGGGTGTGGGGAGGGTGTGAAAAATAGATAAACAAAAAAAAGCCTCATTTTTTTTTTTTTTTGAGGCAGTAACAGGAATTGAACCCAGCACCTCATACATAGAAAGCAGGTGCTCAACCACTGAGCTACACCCACTCCCCCAAAGCCTCATTTTTGAACATTTGAATTTGTTGGTCCACTTTTGGTATTTGCAGCAGCAAGATGAATGTCCTTGTGGCTAAATCCTTGTTCATAATTTAATTGTTGCCTTAGGATAAATTTCTCAAAGTTGATTGTGTGGTTCTAAGAGTACATGCATTTTTAGAGCTTTTGATCTAGACTACCTATGTTGGGGACTTTTCAAAGTCTCAGGGACTTTTAAGCCTGGAGAGGAACACCCTCCACTCCTGTGATGTATTTAATGCTCTAAGCTTACACATCCAATAAACAAAACTTAGAGAATTAGTCTTCTTAAGCATTTATCATTGCTTCCAAACTTAGCTAATAAAAATCCTTGCAATGATTTAAAATTTAATTACAAATTTAATATCAAGGATTATTTAGAATACTTCAAATACCTTAAACATTAATGATAATAAAACCTACTTACTATTTTAAAATATCAACATCATGAGTTCAATTCATCTTTTTATTATCTTTATACTTGCTATCCCTTCCTAGAGTTGCAGTAATACTAATTTCTATACTTCCCAGGATTACAATAATTTTACCAGAACCAAAAGGAAAAAAAAAAAGAAGAAGAAGAAAAAGACTGCTTCCAACCAGGTTAGAGAAGCAGAATTGTCAATTTGGTTGACATGTAGTTGTATCTCCCAACATAATTCAAACCCAAATCATCATTCATTAGACTAGACTCCTTTTTTATAGTTTGATTTTATTCCTGCCAAGGGGACTTTTCATATTAACACTTGCACATAGATGTTTGTTTCATGCATGCTAGTCTCTCTTCCTGAAATGATGCGTTCTTTTTGGTTTGCTTGGTCAGCATTACATAAAGCAGTGTTGTGTCCCTATTAAGTATTGACCTGGTCTACTAGCATTCCTGGAACCTGTGCAAGCCCTTGCTAGGCTCTGGAAGTAATAGGCCCTTTTAAGGGTTTCATCTTCCTGGAGACAAGGGATAGAGATGGTACTGCCAGCCTCCCTTGTTAAGACATTTGGCTAATCCATCATCTTTCCATCCTTTCTTGGACTCTCTTTCTCCCTAGTTCTTCCTAGCCTTGGTAGAATTCCTACTTTATTTTCATTACCATTTGGCTATCTCACAGTTCTATAACTTTCCCTTTCCCTTCTTAATCAAATAGGGAAAAATAGCATATTTTATCAAACGTAAGATGCTATTTTTAGCTGCTCCATTATTTCATGAATCTCTAAGAAAGAAAAAAAAAAAAAAAACTATGACACAATGCCTTAGAGATAGTTTTATATGACTTAGGAATCAAACGAGTTACTCATTACTTTGAAATTTCTTTCATCTATTATGAGGGCTTTGGCAATTTCTCCTGTGTTAGTTAAATTTCTTTGTGCGTAATAAGAATCTTTCTGTGTGTTTCTCAGTAACAAATAAAACATAACTCTGTCTACTTGTAGTTGTCTTCCTTTTTCAGATCCCAGAAAAGCACTTTGTTGTTACATTGGAAGAAAATATAGAAAATATGTTGATATTTCTCAAAGATGATTTGCTTTACTAAAATCAGATGCCCATTCCTCTGCTCTATTTTGTTACCTTTCTGTGTACACACCTTCATTTCTATGCAAAATCACAGGGGAAGCTTTTTAAAGACATTTCAAATGGCAGTTAAACTCAACCTGTAAAATACCAACAGTGCACATTGTTCTACTGAAGTGAAGACATTATGGGCAGCTTTGACCAAGTATGAGTACACGGCTCCTCACTGATAGCAATTAAAGACCATCACTGTGGGAAGCGGCTGTGGCTCAATCAGTAGGGCTCCCGTTTATCATATAGGAGGCCCCAGGTTCAGTTCCCGGGGCCTCCTGGTGAAGGCAAGCCCGCCCGCACGGCGTGGTTAGCTGACCCAGGGAGCACAAGCAGCAAGGGGGGGATAAATGAATAAATGGATAAAATCTTTAAAAAAAAAAAAAAAAAGACCATCACTGTAAGAAGCACCTTAATTTCGGAGATGTTAAAATGTAAAAAAAAAAAAAAAAAAAGAAAAAGCTGTTTTAGAAGCAATAAATATGGTATCTATAATTTATAAACTGTTGTATATTTTTAATATAAGAAATAGACTACTGATAATGTCAGCATTTCCCTATCTATTAAAAATATATTTTGAAATTAAGCATATTTTATTGTATTCACCCTTATTTAGCATCACAATGTCCTATTTATGTATTTTATGTGGACTTTTCCCTTTTTGAGTATCATTACAGATACATGGATTTTCACAGATGTAACTCATTTCATTTAGCCATAATTACCTTTTTTTAAAAAAAAAGTGTTGGAGCCTGCCTTTATGTTGGCTCCGTTGTACTTTCAATATAGTTCTGACATTTTGAAAACAACCTTGCTTTCTGAAAACATTAAAATATACCGAGCCTGTCTTGCTTTTTCTCCTTGTCCTAGGACATGGAATTAGCTACTTTTAATTACTAATAGAATTAAAGAGCAAAATCTGGGCAGACACTAGCAATCCAAATTATACTGTTCCAGTTTAGTACTGGTCATAGTCAGGATGATAACACTGCTAGGCCACTTTGATGGCAAAACTGGAAAAGGTATTTCTCTTAGAAATCTTGAGTTCATATTGATTCACTTTAACAATAATATTCCAATCTAACTCTAAATCCCTCTAAATTCTAATCCAATGTACAAATTTTTAATTTGTTGCAAGAAACCGACTTAAATGTTTAGTCCTTTAGCTAACTGTAATTTTATTTTCTTCTCTTTTATAAACCTTATGTGTTTTGTCAGTCACTATCCTGAAACAACTTTATTGACACTGCCAAATTTTCTCCAAGAAGTTTACAATTTACACCCTCACCTGTAGGAGTACCTATTTCTGTTGAAATTATTTTTCACTATGGAAAAAGCAAATTATTTTTTTTAAGTTTAAGGAGTTAATTGGAAGAATTAGCAATATTTAACAATATATAAATCACATTTTTAGTCATTTTGCAACAGAGAGCTAAAGATCCTTTAAGAATGGGTTATTAATTCGGGGGAGGAGTTGTTCATGGATTTTTCAGGTCTATTGATTGCTGAATTCCTAAGATTGTATGCAAAATTGCATGGGTATTCATATGTGCTTTTTTATTCCCCTAGGGAAAGAATCTATTAGCTTACATCAAATTTCCAAAAATCTGTGTGACCCTAAAGAAACTAAAAGCTATCGTTCTGCAGAAATGGAAGGAAGGACTCTATCTTAAAAGTGAAGTGAATTGTATATTTGAATGTGGTTAAAAGGGGAAATTTTAGGTTGTATATATATTACTATAATAAAAATAAAAAACAGCACAGGACTGTACAACACAAATAGGTGACCCTAATGTATAACATGGACTATAGTTAATAGTACAATTTTAACATTCTTTCATCAGTTGTAACAAATGTACCACTCTAATGCAAAGTGTTAATAATAGGTTGAGTATATGGAAACTCTGTATTTTCTGCAAGATTTTTCTGTTAACCTAAAAATTCTCTAATTTAAAAACAAAACAAAACAAAACATAGTTACACCTTGGCCCAACAATTCCACTACCAGATATCTACCCAAGAGAAATGAAAACAAATGTCCACACAGACATATGTACATGCATGTCCATAGCAGCATGAGAATCATAATAGCTAAAAAGTGGAAGCAACTCAAATGCCCATAAGCTGATGAATGCAATAAACAAAATATAGTATATCTATACATTGTAATATCACTCAGCCATGAAAAGGAATGAAGTTCTGACACATCCTGTATCATGGATGAACCTTGAAAACATTATATTGGGTAGAAGAAGAAAGGCACACAAAACCAATCAAAATTTGATTTATATGAAATGTCCAGAATATTCAGATCTATGGAAACAGAAAGCAGATTAATGGATCCCAGGGGAAGGGATTGGGAAGTGACTACTAATGGATATGGGGTTTCTTTCTGGGAATGAAAATATTCTAAAATTGGTTGTGATGATGGCTGCACAGCTCTGAGAATATACGAAAAACCACTGAATTGTACACTCGAAATGGGTGAATTGTAAAGCATATGAATTATTTCTCAATAAAGCTGTTATTAAAAAAAACTTTTTAAAAAAGTAAATTTGGAGTCCCCGCCCTGGTCAAGATGGCAATGTGAGATGCTTCAGGGCTCTGTTCCCCCTTGAAGCTTTGAACAATCAGCAAGAACTGACAGGCACATCTTTCTCAAAGCTCTAGAAAACAGTTAAAGGATTGCAGTAACAAGGCGAGCAGAAGATGAAGAAAAAAACTACTTACAAGCAGTAGGATCTCATGTGTCTCCTCCATGCCCTCACCAGCTTGGTGTGGAGCTGGCCCACAATTACATTGAGGGTGCCTGGTCCTGATTCCAGAGGGAACAGAGTAACCTTTGTGCACATATTGGAAGCATGTATATCTGATCCAAGCTCTCTGACAGCAGCCTGAAGAATGAAGCAGGACACTTGTCACTGGCTCATCATCCCAAAACTTGCCCTGTTTGTAGAAGGCCACTTACAAAGTTCTCCTACAGAATGCTCCAGGAGAGCAGTCAAGCCAGAGGTGCCTGGGGGAAGGGATTGCTGGCTATAGGACATATAGTCCTATGCCTGGGTCCATGAGGAAATGATTTCCTAGGGAGGAGAAGACATTCATATCTGTGTAATGGGAGAATTCTTAGGGCCGCATGTGCATGCCCAAGACAAGACACGTGTCCAAAAAGGATCAGAGAGAACCCTATATTTTAGTCTTGAGCTATTCTTTAATATCTCATTTTGTGGATAATATCTGAAGGAGAGCACTCACACAGGTCATTCTGCAAAGACTGAGAAAGATATTTCTTTTCTCTCTCTCTCTCTCTCTCTCTCTCTCTCTCTCTCTCTCTCTCTCT
>JAKSZT010053928.1:7424433-7439607 GCA_026826555.1 Tolypeutes matacus
TCTCTCTCTCTCTCTCTCTCTCTCTCTCTCTCTCTCTCTCTCTCTCTCTCTTTTTCTCTCTCTCTCTCAGGTCCTGGCATTCACTCTGTCATAACAATAGCTAGGTACAATATTAAGGAACAGATACCTCAGTGTATAAATCCCAGCAATAATACACTAAAATATCAAAATGTCCAGGTTTCAAAAAAACATTACAAAGCATACAAAGAAACAGGAAGTGATGGCCCTGGCAAAAGAGAATATTAAAGTATTAGCAATCATCAATGAGAGGACCAGACCTATGACATACCACACAAAGACTTTTTTAAAAATGGTCCTAAAGACACAGACAGCAAAGGGGGCAGGTGGGGGGGATGACTCATAGAACTGTACACCAAAAGAAAAAAAGTCAATTTAAAAAATGGTCCTAAATATGTTCAAAGAAATAAAGGAAAACATGAACAAAAAACTAAAGGGAAACAGGAAAATTGTAGATGAACACAAAGAGAATATAAATATAGAAATGAAAATTATGAAAAGGAAACAAACAGAGCTGAAGACTACAGTAACAGAAATTTAAAAAATTTCCTGGAGGGGTTCTACAGCTGATTGGAGTTGGCAGAAGAAAGATTTGGCAAACTTGAAGATAAAGCAATTGAAATCACCCAGAGCATAAGGAAGGTAGAATGAAGAAGAGTGAACAGAGCCTGAGGAACCTGTGAGACAGCATCAGGCATACCAAAATATACACCACGGGGTTACCAGAAAGAGATGAAAGAGAGAAAGGGGCAGAGAGAATATTCAAAGAAATAATAGCTGAAAACTTCCCATATTTAATGAAAGATATGAATATACACATCCAAGATGCTCAATGAATTCCAAACGGGATAAAACCAATTTAACCCACAATTTGATATTATATAAGCAAACTGCCAAATGTGAAAGATTGAGAGAATTCTGAAAACCGCAAGAGACAAGCAACATGTCACGTACAAGGAAGCCTCAATAAGATTAAGTGCTGATTTCTCATCAGAAACTAGTGACGATTTTTCATGGGAAACCATAGAGGCAGTGGGAAGACATATTTAAAGTGTTGAAAGCAAAAATTTGCCAACTAAGAATTCTATATATGGCAAAACTATCTTTCAAAAATGAGGGAGAGATTAAGACATTCTCAGATAAACAAAAGCTGAGGCATTTCATCACCAATAGCCTGGTCCCATAAGAGATGCTCAAGAGAGTTCCGCAGCTTGAAATGAAAGGACAATAGACAATAGATTAAATGTGCACAAAAAATAAAGATCTCCGGTGAGGGTAACAACATGGATAAATATAAATATGAATACTATTGTATTTTTTGGTTTGTAACGCCACTGTTTACTTCCTATAGGATCTAAAAGGCAAGTGCATAAAATGTAATGATAAACCAGTGCTTTTGGACACATAATGTATAAACATGTGATTTGTGACAAGAACTACATAAAGATGGGAGAACAGAGGGGTATAGGAACATAGTTTGTGTATACCATTGCAGTTAAATTGTTATCAAAGTGAATGAGATTGTTATAAATTTAGAATGTTAGATGTAAATCCCATGGTAACTACAAAGAAAATATCAGAGAATATGTAAGCTCATAGAGACAGAAAGTAGAGTAAGGTTGCCAGGGACAGGGCCAGGAAGAATGGACAGGGCCAAAGTTAACGCGTAACAGACGTAGGGATTCTGTTTGGAGAGATGGGAAAGTTTTAGTAACGTAAGGGGGTGAGGGTACTGCAACACTGAGAATGGGATTAATCCCACTGAATGGCATGTTTGGGAGGGGTTGAGATGGGAAAGTTTATGTTATGTATATTGTTCCCACAATTAGAAAAAGAAAAGAGCAATTAAAGGGGCAGTGACAATTAAATGCAATATGTGATCCTGGACAGAATCTAACAAGGGAGGAGAAGAGGCCCAAAAGGACATTTTTGGACATATGAAAAAACTGGAATAAAGACTGTAAGCTTTGTAAAATGTTAAATTTCTTGAACTTAATAACTGTACTTTTTGGTGGTTACATAAGAAAATATCCTTGTTCTTAGGAAATGTACATGGCAGTATTAAGGGTCCAAAGAGCATGATGTATACAACATGCACTCAAGTGTTCAGAAAATGGATAGATAGGTAGATAGATAGATAGATAGATAGATAGATAGATAGATAGATAGATAGATAGATGAAATGATATAGCAAATGTGGCAAAATGTTAAAATTGGTGGATCTGGATATATCTAGGGGGATAAGGGTATGTTTGAGCCCTCTGAAGGGTTTGTATAATTTTTTTAACTGTCCTGTGAGTTTGAAAGATTTTCAAAATAAAAGCTTTTTTTAAGATGAACTTGGAAATTAAATCAATATTTGGTCCAATAATATAAGAATGAAATTTGCAAGTGCCAGAATTAAGATCTGAAAATAACTTGTAAAGCTATCAAAATAGGCCATATCTAACAATTTCACAGATAAATATAAAATTCTGCTTTTGTGGCCAAAAAATATAATTCGCAATCGCAACACTGGCTTTATAGCGCTTCATGTGAACACATCCAGGAGCAGCAGGAAATTGCTTTTCAACCCTAGCTGCAAATCAGAATTACCTGCAGCTCTTTCTAAACATACAGATGCCTGGGCTCCTGCCGAAGATTCTAATTCAGTAGTTCCGTGGTAGGCCCTGACACCTGTATTTTTCTTAAGTTCAACATTTAAGCATGTTCAACAATTAACTTAAGTCAACATAAGTTTGTCCTGTGCAATATTCGGGACATGCATACACTATAAAATTATTCACTGTTTATCTGAAATTCAAATTTAACTGCATGTCCTGTATTTTATCTGGCAACCCTATGCCTTGGCCATCATAGGAGCTCAATAATGTTAACAAAACCAATAACAATCCCAAACTCCAGTTTTTACATAAGCCCTCAGTTGTGAGGCAAGTTACTGAAATAAACGATTAATGGGTAGGTAGAGAGAGAGAGAGATAGGTAGATGGTAGATAGATAGATTAGATAGATATAAAGTGTTAGTCTAAATTAATAGTAGTGTCCAGACAAAGTAACTGAGGTTCTTACTGCCCTCTGCTGTGGTCAGGTCAAATTGAAGTGGTTAAAGAACTGGAGAGACTCAACCCTGAAGAGATTACTTAACAGTAATGGAACACCTCCCTTTAAAGAACAGAGGCCTTAAATGAAAGAATTGCTTAGATTTCTTTAAAACTATACTAGAGGGACATGGATGTGGCTCAAGCGATTGAGCTTCCACCTACCACATGGGAGGTCTGGGTTCAGTTCCCAGTGCCTCCTGGAGAAGACGAGTAAGACAGAGAGCTGGCGAGATGGGCATGCACAGCAAGCTGGTACAACAAGATGACGCAACAAGGAGACACAAAGAGGAAAGACTATGAGAAATACAACAAAGCAGGGAGCTGAGGTGGCTCAAGCAATTGACTACCTCTCTCCACAGGTTCAGTTCTTGGTGCCTCCTAAAGAGAAGATAGCAGACACAGAGCACAGAGCGAATGGATGCAGAGAATGGACACAGAGAGTAGAGAGAAAGAACAAACAACAAGGGAGGGTGGTGGGGATAAATAAATAACATAAATCTTTTTTTAAAATGCTCAGACTCTATTTAAAAAAAAAAACAAAAACTGTACTAGAGCATAAGATTACAACCAAGGTGGAAGAATTACTTAGAAAGAGGTGTTGGCCCATGTATTAGTCAACCAAAGGGGTGCTGATGCAAAGTACCAGAAATCTGTTGGCTTTTATAAAGGGTATTTATTTGGGGTAGAAGCTTACAGTTTCAAGGCCCTAAAGAGTCCAACTCAAGGTACCATAAGAGGTACTTTCTCATCAAATATCTGCTGCCACGTGTTGAAGCAAGATGGTTGCCTATATCTGTGAGGGTTCAGCCTTCCTCTTTCCTCTTGCTGTAGGCTGACACAAGGCTTGTCTCTCAGGGCTTCTCAGCTGCTCTGGATTCTTCACAAAGTCAGCTGTAAGCTGTCAGACGAATGTCTCCTCTCTCCCCGGGGCTCCAGCATCAAAACCAAGTTCTCTTCTCTACTGTGTTTTTTTCTGTGTATCCACTTCTCTTGCATTCTTGATGGATTATCCATTTATATAGCCCACCAAGGGGATGGGGACTCAACCCTGCACACCCTAATGACATGGTGGAATCAAAGCCCTAATCTTAACATAATTTAATCAAATGCAACTTAGCTCAATCTAATACAATCAAAGGGTATCACACCCAGAGGAACAGACCAGTTTACAAACATAATCTATATCTCTTTTTTGGAATTCGTAAATAATATCAAACTGTCACAGCCCACTATGAGAAAAATTCTCAACAGTTGGAGCAGTAAGTAGATCCAGTAAGTTAAAACCTAAAAAGTAGTGACTTTCTTGCCAGTTGAGTCTCTATGATTTGACACCTGTCTGTATATATGGCCCAGCTGTCCTCTCAAATGCTCTGGAACAAAGGCAGACAGACTTAGTGCTGATATTAGTATGGCTCTTACCAAATAGTGGCTCTCCAGCCAGTGATCTCAGTGATTGATGGTGAAATATTAAGTGTAAATCTGTAAATAATAAGAAGGCAATTACATCATAATTAATAAACAAGCATCAGTAAAGTGAATTAATCACAAACTCACTCTATGAATGTACATGCTTTTGCAATGAAATTAGGTTGGAAAGGAAGATGGATAATATAAAATAGGATTTCAGCCAATTGCCTAATTTTCCTACAGAGCAATTTTTAAATGATTTAGATAAATTTAAAAAAATACACCTTGAAACGGATTGACTCAAATTATATATCTGATGCAAATTAGGATCTAAAAGGATGCTTATAGGGGACGGATGTGGCTCAAATGGTTGGGCGTCTGTCTCCCATATGGAGGGATCCAGGTTCGAACCCCAGGACCTCCCGGTAAAAAAAAAAAAAAAAAAAAAAAAAAAAAATTAAAGGCCTGATAAAAGGACGCTTATACAATTCTCCCATATAATTCTGATTTAGATCAATCCAGTTTTATTTAACTTACCTGAATTTAAAACTCCTAAGCTCAAGCTTATCTTATGGATCTTGGTTAAATGCACTGAGATTGTAAAATGTGCAAGTCATCTTAATGGCATGCAAAAAGAGGCATCCACAGCTTCCAGGTGGTCATATGACAAAGATAGGTCCAAATCATCATTGTTTTTGTACAGACCAAAATTTAAAACTCATTTAGCAGTGGTATCACTCAACTAAATTTGAACAATTTGGGATACTGGCTGGCAAAAGAAGCCTTGAAGGATGCACTGGACATAATTTTAAATGATGTAACATAGCTGTGGAACGCTAAGAAATAGCATTTCCATGGGAGGGAGAGTGAAAACCCCACAATCTCTATTTCTGCTAAGTTTCCAAAGAAGCAATGTGTTCATTTGTATTTTTTAATAAGGTTTTATTTTCTAATAATATTGTTCTGATCCAATTAGGGAAAAACTCTTGCTACATGGGCCCCTCCCTCCAGTCTCCACTTCTATACTAGTTGTTCCCATATTTTCAGAGAAAGGGAGTCCATGAGTCATTGGTCATTATTGTGAACTATTCTGTGTCAAGGGTATACCCTCTACTCAGAAATTACTAATTATACATTGTGGGTTGCACTTTTTCCCTAGACTTGCTCTGTTGTTTAAGATATCAACAAAATTTCAAATTATTTTGTTTAGGAGGTGGTATTTGATGCACTGAAGACATGAAGCTACTGAACTTCAGATTCCATGATTTCTACCTTGTAGAAACTTTTCGAGAGATTAGGCTCTGAAATTTTCAGATTATGTTTGGAATTTGCAAGGTGACCCTTCCTCATGATTGATACCTTCTTTCCAAGAAAAGACGATCTACCATTTTGCTTATTTTAAGCTGTTAAATAAATTACTTAAAATGGGAAAATGTTCTAGAAATTTACTTTAAAATCGATCAATAGATAGGAAAGGCCAAAGGCTGTCATTAGTAAAGGACTGAAACAAGCAAACATTTGCTTTTAAGTAGGTTGGAGGATAAATTTATTAGAATCAGATTTTTCTGATCATGCAGAATTTTAGAGACCATTTGTAAGCATTTCCATCCTTTAGCCAATCAGTTGTATTTTCTAATGCACCTTGGATACTGGTCTAACTTCCCAGTCTGATCACTGCTAATCCAATCCAACTCTATCCAATCCAGTTGCTCCTAACAACCTGCTAACTGAATAGTTATAATGGCCCTTTAAACATCCTATCCAAACCCACTCCAATCTTCCACTTTGGCACATTCGTTCTAAGATTTTTCCATTGTAATTTAAAATGTGCTCATTTTTATATTCAGAATGATTCTACTCATCCATAAAATGCAAATATTTTATGTTATTTTTCCAGTTGAGATATTGGGGCTATGTTGATCCATTGCTATTTTTTACCTTGTGCCTCTGAGCAGAAAATTCCATGCTCTAATTAATTGAGCTGACACATTTATAGAACATTAATTGAGCTTATGCATTTATATCACACATTAAATATGTACATCAAACACATTTATAATCTATTTCCAGCTGGTCAGCCCACATCCTTTGCCTTTCTCCCTTTTTCTCTGCCATTATTTCCCCCTGATAACTCCAAAACATAGACGAATATTTTACTTAGGTGTATACAAATGGATTATGCTATGATGGAGAGGAGAAATACTTGCTTATGTAAGCATTTATTGAACATCTGCTCAGGGCGAGGCACCATGCTAGGTGCCGAGGATATAAAAATGAACACATAACTCTCTTTCCAAAAGAAACTTGGTCTAGGAAGTGGTTCTCATGTGCTAGTGTTCTTAAGAGTTGGGGAAGGGGGACGGATGTGGCTCAAATGGTTGGGCGTCCGTCTGCCATATGGAGGGACCTGGGTTGGATCCCCGGGACCTCCCGGTAAAATTAAAAAAAAAAAAAAAAAAAAAGAGTTGGGGGGTTATTAAAGTGCAGATTCTAGACATTCCACCCACTCGACTTTTAAATTTAAATAGTTTAGGGGTGGAACCCAGGAATCTACATTTTAACAAGTCCCCCCTCCACCCCCGCCCCCACATAAATCTGATGCAGGTGATCCATTGATAACACTTTTAAAACACCACATTATATACTGTTGCATGTTTTACATTTGTGCCTGTAGTTCTGTACTAGCTGAAGTTTTAAAAATGCAATTTAAAAGGAAATATTATTTTGTTGGTTTCCATAAATACTTTTTCTCTTTATTATTATTATTATTATTATTTTAAAGATTTTATTTATTTATTCATTTATCCCCCCCTTGCTGCTTGTGCTCGCTGGGTCAGCTAACCACGCCGTGCGGGCGGGCTTGCCTTCACCAGGAGGCCCCGGGAACCAAACCCGGGAGCCCTACTGATTGAGCCACAGCCGCTTCCCTCTTTATTATTTTTTAATAAATTTTCTCATATTCAGAAATTACAAGTATAAGAAGATTGATAGAAAGAATACAGTGCTTTGCTAAAAACCTAGAAATTTATCATAAATTTTTCTTATTTTTTTTCTCCACCATGGAACCATAAAATAAAATACCTTATAAAACTATTATAATAATGTTACCACTTTATAAAAGTTTAGATTTCGGGGAGCAGGTTTAGCTCATTGGTTGAGTGCCTGTTCGCATGTGTGAGGTCCTGGGTTCAATCCCTGGTACCTCCTTTAAAAAAAAAAAAAAAGTTTAGATTTCAAAGTTTACTACTCTGAGTCCCCTTTTTTTTTCCATAGATACTTTTCCTGCATGCAAGGTCTCCTGCTTCCAGGAAGAAAGGTATATTTAGTTTTTCTAGCCTAACCAAAGGCCCAATTTATGATTTACTTGATATGCAGCTTCTAGACATATGCACATTACTTTGAAAGAAATTATGAAAATACATTTAAACAAAGCAAAACATTAAGTAACCTCACCAAGCAAGCTGTTAGCCATATTCATACGGTATAATTTGGTGCTTTCACTAATGCTTAAGTTTGATCAGGCAGTGTCCCCCAACCCCAGTCTTAAACTTTCTTTTAAGCTCATAATAAAATCTCTTTTAACCAGGCTAACAATGGCCTCCAGGCTGCTGCTTTCAGAGACTATACCTTTCTTTTGCATTTCAGCAGTAAGCTCCTTAGTCTTTTAGGGCCCTTTAAATGCCTTTGCTCACTCTACAGAGAGAAAATCCATTTCTCTCCTCTGACATCTTTACCACCTCTGTCCATGCAGCTGGAAGAAAAAAATTATAAGGGAAATCCTCACATGTTTGATGTTAATTAGCAGGAGACAATTATTCACATTACACTTAAATAAAATGATACAGCTACAATGCCTTTTAGCTAATTGGGATCTCAACAGAAGATCTTACAACAGTAATCATTTTTAGGTGTTTATCCATATGCTCAAGTGAAAAAAGATCTAAGAAGACAATATCTTATAAAATGAACTGCGTTGATAATTCAAGAACATTATCTTATCAGGAACAAAAGACAAGGATATATTTAATTATTAACCAATGAAAAATGTGTATTAAATATATATTTTTTAAAGCAATTTATTGAAGCATATCATTCATACATGAACATACATAAACAATAAGTGTTCAGTAAACATTGTGAACTTACAAAACAAACATGCATAACATCATACAGGACTCCCACACATCACCCCCGCCCCCAAAAAACCCCTGCATTGTTGTGAAACATTTGTTAACAAATTATGAAAGAGCATGGTCAAAGTATTACTACTAGCTATAGTCTATATCTTACTCCCCTATACTTTTTTTTTTTAAGGATTTATTTATTTATTTACTTTTATCCATTTTTATCCCTTTTCCCCCATTTTTGCTGTTTTTGTGTCTATTCACTGGGCAACTCTGTGTCCGTTTCCTGCTCTCTCTTCTCATCCTTCTCCTCCTGTCTTCACTGGGGGATTTGATCATTGGAACCTCCAATGTGAGAGAGCAGCGTCCCACAGTACAGCCTGTGCCACCTTAGTTCCTGGTTTTTCGGTACATCTCCTCTTGGCTCTCTCTTGTGTCACTCTCCTGCTACGTCATCATTTTGCTGTGTGACTCACGGGCCTGACCATGCACCCACGCATGGGGTCTGATGGCTCACCTGCACACAGGGCCTGGGGGGCTCACCAGCTCGCGGGGCCTGATGGTACACCTGCACACAGGGCCTGGCAGCCCACGCACCTTCTTATATTTTTCTTTTTTCAAATTTTTACCGGGAGGTTCTGGGGATTGAACCCAGGTCCCTCCATATGGGAGACGGACACCCAACCATTTGAGCCATCTGTCCCCCTGCTATATCTCTTAATGCTGACCAAAGATACCTAGAATTACAGTCTTTTCCCATACAGTATGGTCATATAATAAATCAGGCTTAGTTTATCACCAGCATTCTAAAAACCAGACCTAGGGAGAAAAACTAGGTCTGGGGACACTTGCATGGTTTCTAATATAGCAAATGTTTAGCCTACCCTGATTATCACAAAATCAGGACAGTGAGACTATTTGCATAAATATATATTTATTTTTTTTGTTTGTTTTTTGTTTTTTTTTTGGTTTTTGTTTTTTGTTTTTTTGGTTTTTTTTTTTACCGGGAGGTACCGGGGATCGAACCCCAGTCTCTCCATATGGTAGACGGACGCCGAACCTTTTGAGCCACATCTGTTTCCCGCATAAATATATTTAAATACAGATCTTACTCATAGTGGATTATGTGTTTTTCTTCTTTAAGATTATGCCACCCCCCCACCCCCCACCCCCCACCCCCCACAGCTACTTTTATTTGGTTGTGTCTGATGGTATGGTGTGGAGGGGGGAGAAGGGGGATAGGTAAATGAAGTATTGTTATCCGCGTAGATTGTTTGGTGTATTTTTTTTTTATTAAAAAAAAAAAAAAAAAAAAAAAATTTGCGTGTATCCATTGCATTTAATTGAGAAATGTGTGTATTTGTTCATCTGTGTTTGCTTTTTGGTTTTTGATTGCTTATGTTTTCAATTATTGGATGTACAAAATAAAGTAAAAAATAAAAATAAATAAATAAATTAAATTAATTAAAAAAAAAGGGTGTCTATTTTTCAGTTTTGGAGGGGAAGTATTTTGAAGCTATGAAAAATTCTGTTCCTTATCCCACTTTCATCCACTGGTATAAGCATCTTCCCTGTATTAATTACCTATGCTGACTGCCAAAAAGTAAAATTTCTAATTCTATTATTCCTTCTATATTTATTAGTACAGGGTATACCCCCAGGCCCAGAGATATTCATTATTAACATTAATTTTTGTTAGTCTAGTGGTTTTCTTTCTCTCTCTCTCTACATGTTCAGGTATAAGAGTGAGAAGCCATGTGGTTGAACTGATCCAGGATGGATTCAGGAAATGACTTTCCAAAGGAGTAAGGAAGTTACTTGTTCTGGCAAGAGTTGGGTTGAAGTGATGGGTTGGGTAGATAGGGAAGAAACTGAAGCCAGAGACAGCCGACAGATTAGGAGGAGATGGAGAGAGTAAGCACCTAGAACTTTGATGACTATAACATGGTCAAGGGGCAGTTCTGGAGAGGTGCCAAGACATTAGAGCCCTTGGATTAAAGTGCTGGCTCTGTTTTTTTCACTCTGGATTTCCCAGATGCTCACAAATGCTTCACAGTCTTTATATTTACGCCTCATCACTTAAGCACATGGAATGAGTCATACCAATTGATGTCAAGAAACAAATTAAAATTGTCTTCACTTGTGGGTCTGACAATTTAGGGATTTTGGTGATAGAGTTTTAAACCACCAACTCTGATGTTTTGTTTATAGGTCTTGAAACAAACACCAT
Source organism: Tolypeutes matacus (assembly GCA_026826555.1). Taxonomy (NCBI): domain Eukaryota; kingdom Metazoa; phylum Chordata; class Mammalia; order Cingulata; family Chlamyphoridae; genus Tolypeutes; species Tolypeutes matacus. Next base: position 7,435,314 of record JAKSZT010053928.1, read on the forward strand.
ATTTTATTTCAACTAATATTTTCCTAATAAAATCTTTACGCTTCCAGCTTCTGTTGAAAGATCAGAAGGATTGGCAAACCTTTATTGTTTTTGTTCATGAGCCAAACAGAAACTTTCTTGTGCTCAAGGTTTCTTGAGAGTAAATCTGTTCCTTGATCTAAATATAACTCTTTAACCATCATTCTCATATTTAATCATATTTGAAAGCCCCAAATCTCTGAACTTTTCAATATATTAATTAGGCCTATAGTTTTGTAACTCATGAGGGGCATCTTCTTTGACTTTGAACTTTATGTTAAAGTAAAAAAAAAAAAAAATGCTTGTTTTTACCATTGTTTTTATCCCCACATACTCCATCTAACATGTCAAGTGACTCATTTGCAGAATTTACATAACTGAAAATTTGGTTTCAAATCTTGGTCTAAATATCACTCATTTTTAAGCTAATGCAAGGGGAAAAAAAGAAAGAAAGAAAAAAACCTTGTGTGCTACTGAAGCTACAAGTTGAAACATGTTACAATCTTCTCAGCTCAGACAGTTCCTCCTCTGTTTCCAGGAATCATAGCAGAAAACAATTGGTCTCCTTAGTTTGCAGCACTCCCACACTGCTAATCTGGGATTTCGATGATCCATATTGAAGGAGAAAGACATCAATATGGATAAAACAACTGATAATATTCTGAACTTTCTTTCCTGTCATCTCAGCATCTGAATTTCTATGACAAACACCATCTCCTGAGATATTGGGACCTGGAGGGCAGATGTGTTCTGCCTTCTCTGATGACTGCTCTTTTATGGTTCCGTTCAAAATCCCTAATTTGTGAATAATGAAACTCATGAATACAGCAAATAACGTCCACTTGATTGTCAAACGAGAAACTACTTCCTCTTCCTCTTCACCTTCTCCTCCTTTTTTCATAAAAGAAACGGAAGAGGCTGGCTATCTAGATGCCAGGCATGCAACAAAGAGCCTGGTCGTGTTGCCACAAGCCTCTGAAGACGTATAGAGGACAAGTTAAAGCAGTGGGGGAATCAACACCTTCCCTAACCTTTCTCCCTCTTAGCCAGGATCCCAATTCAGGCCTGATCCTCTTAACTGCTGGATTATGAAAAATTAGGTCTTTGTATTGAGACCGAGAAATAAAAAAGTCATCATGTATATTCATCTGGCTTAGGAATAAAAGGGTGCCCTATAATTTAGAATAAGAGACAGAAATGACTCTTCACGATTGTGAAGGTTATTAAAGAAATGAATAAATCGGTCACACCACTCCAACTGTGCTCACAGTACAGTAGCACTGCCAATTTCCCTATACAGTTGGTAATTGCTATTTCACCTCTTATATGGAATACAAGACCCATTCTGGTGTGATAATAAATATTAGAATAGTCTTCAAATCTGTCATCAGATGAGGCTATAAAAAGCTGTAACTAGAGCAGGTACAACTACCTCAGAACCCTGGGAAGAGTCGTTCAAAATTGCAACACTGAAGATGCACTGAAAACCCAACACAATAAAAAGTAAATATAAAATTTAATAGCCATCAGTGCAAAAGGCTATAATGCTTGAAAATTAAGACCATTTTGTGATGTTAAATTAAATTGATACCCCAAACTAGGAAAATGATAGAAGGCCTAAACTTGCACTTATATTTCTTCAGTTTAATGAGTCTATAAATGTTTAACAAAAACAATAAAAGCAATATACATTACAGCAGCTTTCTTTGACTCTATTTAGGTGAGTAAGATCTTAAGCTTTTCCATTGTTTGCCTTATAAAGTGGCTCGGAATGATTCTGGATCCATTCTGGCTAATGCTTTGCTTGGTATGTTTGGTAAGTTTGATTGTCAGGCTTGGAGTTATCTTTGCACTGTCATTTTAGCTTGCTCTATGGCTTTGGTCACCACTGTTGTCACAAGGTATACCTCCACCTAAGCCTGTTTGTTTTATACTGAGAGTCATAGAAGAGGAAAGATGGTCAGGAAGCAGGAAATGGCGAGACGTGAGAGAGTACACTTTCCATCAGCTCAGTCCATAACTGGAAGCTCCATGATATTCCATCCAGAAATTAAGAAGCATGGAACTGTGGAAGTGGAAATAAATAAAAAGGTAGTATGCATAGCAGTAGAGACCGTGGACATTGACCTCAAGCAGAACTGGATTCCAATTCTGGTTTCTTTGCTTAATACCTTCATGATCTTGGACAGGCTCCCTAATCCCTCTAAGCCTCAGTTTCTCATTTGTAAAATGAAAATGATAATAGCACCTATCTCTGAGGATTTATTGTTAGGATTAAATTAGATAATGCATGTAGACCCTACACAGTGCCTAGCATATGGTAAATATCCAGAAATGCTATGAAAATATTGGTGCTATTAATATAAAAATATTTTTGTTTGAAATATTCACTATACCCTTGGTAGTAGTTGCCCCATATCCTTTTGGGGCCTTATTCAGCAAAGAGCTTGGGTCTGAAGATTGCTATGCTTGTATCACTTTGTTAGTTGAGAAGAGACACATTCTGGAAAAAATGGTAAAGTGTGTTTTTTGGTGGCCAGTTCTGTTTCAGATTTGGTTTATCTGTCCAATGACCCCTCTTGCTCTCAGGACACCTAGGGTCCTGCATGCCAAAGGCTCCCACAGCAGTGTTTGAGGTACAACCCAGGGTTTTGGCTTCCCTTACTTCGGTGAAAATCTCCTGCTTTTATGGTGCATTTCCCCAATGTATATGATAACCAAGATGTAATTGTTTTGGCCAGGTATTATATTAAAATGTATTCTAGTTATTTATATACTTGTGCAGTGCCCCCAGTCCATTATATTTATTGAGCATCCAGTGCCTATTCTCATAATTAATGGAATCTAAGATGCATTGAATATAACATACACCTTTATTTTATATTATACAAAGAAAGACAAAAACACTGCTAATTTAATCATGTCATGCCATGAATGGTAAGACCCATCCTGATTTCAGTTACGTTAATATGTGAAAACAAGCATTTCTTTAGGTGTGTCTCAGAGGTCAAATCAAGACAGAGGTTTAAGGAGGAGAGAGTAATCAGCTGAGTCAAATACTGCTAAGAGGACTTGTAAGATAGGGACTGAGAATTAACTGTTGGATCAGGCAAAATGAAATGAGCCACAAAGAGAATGTGGGAGAAAAACGCTTTTCCAGTCTGCCTTCATTATATATAGATTTCATAAGCAAAGTTGGGGGTCATATGACATTTTAAAAAATATATATTTTTTAAATTATAAAGGTAATATACTATTGAAAATTGTATTTTGAATTCCTTCCCTTTTTGGGCTGAAGATCATAAGTGAATAAATAGCCACAGAAGGTTTGTGTAATCGAGAAAAGGAAAAATATTATCCATAATTCTATCACACGAACACAATCACCATTATTAAATCATTCGTTCACTTTTATTTAGTGAATTCCTGATCTGCAGCAGCCTGTGTGCTGGGGATAGAAATGAAGAGAGCAACAACAACAAAACTCTCTGCCCTCAAGGAACTCAGGTCCTAGTGGAGAAGACAGACAAGTAAAAAGTAATGACAAAACAAAGTGATGTGTTGTAATAAAGGTTATATGTAGCATATTGTGAGAGCAGAGAAGATAGAAAACTTAATTTTGTATGTTAAATGATAATAATGAAGACCACCTTGGCAAACTGTAAAATTGCTTATCTTTTAATGTTAGTGATTAAAACAGGATAGAAACTTGGGTATGACCTATGATTACAACCATGTAAACATCTGATCTCCAAAGGTTCCAGTCAAGAAAAACCTTGAGCTAATGCCTGAGGATGGATAAGGCAAAAGAGGTCAGGAAAAGGTGGGAGGAGGAAGGGAATTCCAGGCTGGAAGAAGGTAAAGGAAATGGAAAGAGTATGTAACTTGCTTCACCACTCTAATAACTTTGGTGTGGCTAGAGTATGGAATTCCCATAAGGAAGTAACCAGGCATAAAACTGGAAAAACAGGTAGATGATAACAAGATAAAAAGATACAGAAGAATTACACAGGCTGTGCTAGAAATTGTGAACTTCATGCAGTCACTTATGAGTAGCCACCAAATAATTTTAAAGTACTAACACATGCTCAGATTTGGTGTTACAAATACAACTGTGGCAGTTGAACTGGAAGGGATTAAAACTGAAGGCAGAAAGACCAGTTAGAAAGTTTTTGTAATGATGTAAGAGAAAAATGAAAAAAAGCTTGAACTTAGGCAATGCTGAAGGATGGATGGATGGATGGATGGATGGATGGATGGATGGATGGATGGATGG
>JAKSZT010053928.1:7439617-7559973 GCA_026826555.1 Tolypeutes matacus
TGGATGGATGGATGGATGGATGGATGGATGGATGGATGGATGGATGGGGATGAATTCAAATGGGTCTTTAGGAGATAGTATGGACTTACATACTGGGAAGGGATAGGGCAACAAGGAGTGGGAGAAAATGAGAATGATTCCCAGATCTCTGGTTTGGATAACTGGGTCCCTATCTCGGTTTTAATTCCTAGTTCCATTTCTAACTAAGATAATGAACATAGGAGGAAGAATTGAGGCCCCTGTGGAATATCCAATTTCAATATATGGTCTGAATCTTAGGAGAGAGGTGTGGGTTGGGGATATGGATTTAAAAATCATCATTGTGTATGTGTTTCTTGGAATCATAAAAGTGGATAAGGAACATGGATGTAGCTAAGGCGATTGAGCTCCCACCTACCAAATGGGAGGACCCTGATTCGGGTCCTGGTGCCTTCTAAAGAAGACAGTGAGTTGGCATGACAGGCAGGCATGGCAAGGTGTCACAACAAGAGACACAAGAAGAAAAACACAATGAGAGACACAACAAAACAGGGACACAATGGCAGAGGTGGCTCAAGCAATTAGGCACCTCCCGCCATATCAGAGGTCCTGAGTTCAGTTTCTGGTGTTTTGTAAATAAACAAGGAAGACAAACAGACACAGCAAGTGCAAACAATGAGGGGATGGGGAGAAATAAATAAAGAAAATAAATCTTACCAAAAAAAATTGGATGAGCAGGAAAGTTGTATATGTATCATTTGTGTGTTTTCCGTTCTAGCCATTTTTCTCTAATCTGTATCTTATTTTTAAAAACAATTTATTGAAGTATATCATTCATACGTGAACATACATAAACAATAAGTGTTCGGTAAACATTTGTGAACTTACAAAACAAACATGCATAACATCATACAGGGCTCCCGCACATCACCCTCCCACAAATACTTTGCACTGTTGTGAAACACTTGTTAACAAATTATGAAAGAGCATCATCAAAGTATTACTACTACCTATAGTCCATGTCTTACTCCCCTATACTTTTTTTTTAGGATTTATTTATTTACTTTTATACATTTTTAACACACACACACACACCCCTCTGTTTTTGCTGTTTTTGTGTCCATTCACTGGGTAACTCTCTATGTCCATTTCCTGCCCTCTCTTCTTATCGTTCTCCTCCTATCTTCACTGGGATTTGATCCTCAGAACCCCGATGAAGGAGAGAGGCATCCCACTGCCTGCACCACCTTAGTTCCTGGTTTTTTGGCACGTCTCTGTTGGGGACAACGAAGGTGGCATGTCTATTCACCTTCAGCGATGCCGGTAACATGCAACATGGCCGCCAGGGTTGAAACAACACCTTAAGCTATGATTAGCCTTCTTCTAGGATGTCATTGGTAGTTCGCGCCAAAAGCACTAGTTCGCGCCAAAAGCACTAACCTCCACAGCCTCCACCTACCCTAGCAACAGCATCCACCAATCCTAAACCGCCACCCGTCCTTATTAGCCACCCCCTCTTCCTTTAGAGTATATATACCCTGCCCCTTCAATAAACTTTTGCAGCTTGATCAGAATCCTGTCTTGCTGTCGTTCTTCGTGTCTCTTGTTCCCATACCATTCTTCCCTCATAGGAGCTGGAGCCCCAGTTGACTGTCCCGCGGGCTGGGACTGTCTCGTCTTGGCTCTCCCTTGTGTCACTCTCCTGTTATGTCATCATCTTGCTGTGTGGCTTGCAGGGCCTGACGGCACACCCTCACACGGGGCCTGGTGGCCAGCGCACCTTCTATGTTTTTCTTTTTTTTTTTTCTACTGGGAGGTCCTGGGGATTGAAACCAGGTCCCTCCATATGGGAGACGGACGCCCAACCATTTGAGCCACATCTGTCCCCCTGCTATATCTCTTAAGGGTGACCAAAGATACCTAGAGATACAGTCATGTCCCATACAGGATGGACAAATAAATCAGGCTTAGTTTATCACCAGCATTCTAAAAACCAGACCTAGGGAGAGAAATTAGGTCTGGGGACACATGCATGGTTATAATATAGTGAATGTTTAGCCTACCCTGATTATCACAAAATCAGGACAGTGAGAATATTCACTACTTAGTTATAATAGTGTACATACAATTTCCTTTCCCTCTCTTCCCCTTACATTATACCAAAAAGCTTTTTTCCTGTTGCACTAGAGTTTTCAAAAGGGCTATAATTGTGATACATAAAAATCTGCCAATAGGATATGCTGAAGTTATAGTTGACTTTAGCTCTTTGATAAACATTTTTGGTCACAATTTTTCACTCATATTTTAGATTTTTCCTTAGGAAAGAGCCTCTGAAATGGGAATATATATGTGTATTATAGAGTGTTTTATACATATATATCCAAATTACTTTCCAAAATAATTGTACCCATTTATCTTTGCTACTAACAATGTATGAGAATATCAGTTTACGGGGGTCGGATGTGGCTCAACTGGTTGGGCATCCGTCTCCCATATGGAGGGACCCGGGTTCGATCCCTGGGACCTCCCGGTAAAAAAAAAAAAAAAAAAGAGAATATCAGTTTAGTCACTTGTCATAGTTTGGTATTATGTGTGTGTGTGTGTAATGTATATATTATCTTATATAAATTAAACTTTTTATTGAAGTATGATAAACATGTACCAAAGTACAAAATCTAAGTGTATAACTTGATGAATTTTCATGAAGTGAACATGCTACGTAGCCTGAACCCAAATTAATAAAAAGAATGTTACCATCAAGGGCATCCCAAGGGTTACTACGATCCTTGTTTCTAACACTACCAACAGTTTTTTCAACTTTGTATGAAAGGAATTGCATAGTATATAATCTTTTGTGTCTATCTTCTTTTGTTCAACATATTTGTACAATGCATCCATGTCGTTATGTATAGTTGTGATTTGTCAGTTCTCATTTCTGCTTGGTATTCCATGGTGTAAATGTTCTACAATGTGTTTATCCGTTCTACTCTAGTGGAATTGGTGTTGTATTGGAGATTGAATCATGTCCCGGATGAAAGGTGTGGTGGTCCTGTAGATGTGGGCCTGCTATAAATAGGATCTCATGAAGATGTTACTTTGGTTAAGGTATGCTTTAATATGGATTATGGAGGCCTTCCAAGCAGAATGAAATTCTGACAGGGAAAAAGAAAAGCCCTGGGGAGCAGCCAGAAACTGAAAGTCAAGTGAAACTGGAAGAGAAAGAAGATGCTGCCATGTTGCCATGTGACAGAAAAGCCAAGGAACCCCAAAGATTGCCGGTCAGCCAGATGATACCAACCCTGGGAGAAAGCAAGCCTTCTGGCCTCTGAAACCCTGTGCCAATAAATTCCTGTTGTTAAGTCAACTCTTTGTATGGTATTTACTTTAGCAGCTAGGAAACTAAAACAGTTTTTGCTACCAGGAATGGGTTGCTATGACAAATACCTAATAATGTAGAAGTGGCTTTGGAATTGGGTAATGGGTAGAATCTGGAAGAATTGCAAGGTACCTGATAGAAATAGCCTGGATTCCTTTGAAGAAACTGTTGGTAGAAATATGGATGTTAAAGGTACTTCCGACGAGGCCTTAAAAGGAAATGATGAATGTGTTGTTGGAAATTGGAAGAAAGGTGACCCTTGTTACAAAGTGGCAGAGAACCTGGCAAAATTGTGTTCTTGTGTTGGATTGAAAGTAAAACTTTTAAGCGATGAACTTGGAGATTTAGCTGGGGAGATTTCCAAGCTAAATGTGGAAGGTATAGACTGGCTTCTTGCAGTTTATAGTAAAATCTGAGAGGAAAGGGGTAAACTAAGAGCTGAACTCTTAAGCGTAGAAACTGGAAATTGGTGATTTGGAAATTCTGAGCCTATCCAGATAGTGTGCTCTGAGACTAAGTCTAGAAACAGTTCTATCAGGGACCTCTTTGAGCTTCAGGGAAATGAGGTTAACTGAAAAATCTTTGCTAAAGAAGATGTGGCTGAAAATGGATGCAGGCAGCTATCTCAGTGGAAGTCAAGATTGAAAATGCAGTTATTCAGGAAGGATCTGTGGAAAGTTGTATTGTCTGATGGTTTGGACCTGCTTGAATGGCACACAAAACTGACAAGGTTTTTACAAAATTTTATATGAGAAGAACCACTGCCAGTGTGGATTGAGAACAGAGAAGGAAAGAATTGAAGGAGGAATGACGTCAAGGGAAAAACATTAGAAGCAAAGGTTGGGACTGAAAAGATCTCCTTGGGCCAAGAGAGCTGGGCCCACCCACGTGTGTGGAAAGGGCAGACCAACCCCTGCGCTTGGAGGGGGGCAGGCCATCAGCCCCAGGGCTTAGAAGGGGCCGGCCTTGTGCCCTGTGTTCAGGGACAGTGCTGCCACCCCAGTGTCTGTGCCACTGCGTGCTCAGGAAAAGCTTGGCCACCATTCCACTTGGAGAGGATGGGACCTACACAGTGTAGGGAGAGAATGGCCAGCTTGTAAGCACCTGGAAGGGGTCGGGCTGCTGCTCCATCAGGCCCCGAGGATAAAGCATTGATCCATAGATGACCTTCAGAACTTGAAATCCAATAGAGTTTGCCTTGCTAGGCTTCGGACTTGTTTGGGACCCGTGACCCCTGTTTTCTTTCCAACATCTCCCTTCTGGAATGGGAATGTTTATCCTCTACCTGTCCCACCATTGTAGAGTAGAAGCAAGATACTTGTTCCCAAGACCACAGTAAGAAAGGAATTTTGTTCCAGGACGGACCACACCCATAACTGATTTTGCTGACTTCATACTTAGCACTGTTACTGAAATGACTTAAGGCTTTTGGAATGTATTTTGCATGTGGGAAGAACAGGTCTTTTGTTGGTCCAGAGGGTGGACCTTTGGAGATTGAATCCTGACCCCCACAAGAGGCATGTTCAGGTCCGAATTCCTGATCCTGTGGGTGTGGACCCATTTTAAATAGGATCTCTTGAAGATGTTACTTCAGATAAGGTGTGGCCTAACTGAATCAAATTGGATCATCCCCCCAAGAAGGCTCCCTCACCTGTCTGCTCATTGTCTGCTCACTGTGTCTGCTTGTTGTCTCTGCTCGTTGCATCAGCTTGTTGTATCTGCTCGTTGAGTCTACTTGTCTTCTTTAGGAGGCACGGGGTTCTGAACCCAGGACCGCCCATGTGGGAGGCAGGTGCCCAACTACTTGAGCCACATCCACTCCCCCCAAATTGGGTTTTAATCTGGATTACTGGAGTCCTTTATAAGCAGAATGAAATTCAGACAGAGAAAAAGAGAAGCTACAAAGAGCAGCCAAAAGTTGGAAGTCAATGGAACCTATAAGAAAAAAGAGAAGATAGTATCATGTGCATTGCCATGTAATAGAAAAGCCAAGGAGCCCCAAAGATTGTAGGCCAGTCAGAAGATACTGACCCTGGGAAGAAGCAAGCCTTATAGCCTTTGCAACCGTGAGCCAACAGATGCCTGTTGTTAAGCCAACCCATTGTCTGGTATTTGTTTTAACAGCTAGGAAACTAAAACTAGTAGTTTCAAGGTTTTGGCTATTATGAAGAGTGTGCTTTATGAACATTTTTGTACATATCTTTTGATTAGCATATATATATATATATATATATATATATATTTCTGTTGGATATATACCTAGGAATGGAATTGATGGATAAGAAGAGATATGAAAGTTCAGTTTTAGTAGTTACTGCCACCAATTTTCCAAGAAAGTTGTACTACTATCCTCTCCCACCAGTGTATAGGAGTTCCCAATGCTCCACATGCTTACTGACAGTTTTGTCTGTCTGTCTTTTTGCATTTTAGCTGTTCTGGTGAATGGAATCTTATTTGGATTTAATTTGCATTTCCCTGTTGACTAAAAATGTTTAGCATCCTTTCAAATGTTTTTTTGTCATTTGGATATTCTCTTGTGAAGTAATTGTTCTCGTTTTTTGACCACTTTTCTAGGGTATTGTCTGTTTTGTTTTGTTTTTTTCTTATTGATTTATATTGTTGTTTTTATATATTCTGAATATCAGTTCTTTGTCAAATATATGTATTGAAAAAAATATTTTCCCACCCTGTGTTTGTTTTTACTGTCTTAAAGTATATCTTTTCATGATAAGAGATTCTAAACCTTAATGTAGTTCAATTTATCAAATTTGTTCTTTATTGTTAGTGTATTTTGTGTCCTGTTTAAGAAATCTTTGCCTCCTTCAAGGTCATGAAGCTCTTCTCCTATGTTTTCTTTTAAGAGTTTTATTTATTTATTTTTATACATAGATCTGCAATCTATCTGGAATATATTTTTGTGTCTGGTATGAGGTAGAGGTCAAGACGCCTTTTTTTCCCCATGTGGATATCATTTGACCCAGTCTCATTTATTGAAAAGATTATTCTTTCTCCCACTGCACTGTATTTCAAAAAATTTCCCAGTTTAACAGATGGGAAAAGAAGAAAAAGAAAAAAAAAAAAAAAAGAAAGAAAAGAAAACAAACAAAAAACAGAAGGAAAATGGTACCTCATTGTTTAATTTGAATTTCTAAATTATTTGGGCAGTTTAACATTTCTTCACAGTATGTACCAAGACAGGATACCCTATGATGAAATAGCAAATATAGTCCTAAATCTCAGAGGCTTAAAACTACATTTATTTTTTTCTCCTTATGCAAAGTCCAGTGCCAGTGTGCCAACTAATAGGGCAGCTGTTCTCTTGGTGGAGACTGGGAATTTCAGGCCACTTTCATCTTGTGACTTCATATCAATATGTGGTCTCCCTGGTACCTGCTAAAGAGGAAGAGGGAGTGTAATAGTGAAATACTGACTCTTAGGTCCTTGGCCGGTGTGGGACACACCAGACTTCTTGTCATGTTCCATATTCTATACCTAGTAACATGGCCCCAATCAACTGTAAGGAGCCAGGAAGTATAGTTTGCCCATGTGCCCAGAAAAGAAAACCAGATACCAAGAGGTGATGAGTCACCACACTCCCATAAATAATTAACTGTGTTTTCCCTATCGTGAATTGTTTGTTCATGTCTATTGCCATTTATCTCTTTGGTGGTATCTATGTTTATAATGTTTATGTTGAATCAAAATAAGCATTAAGTTCTTGCTTTTTTTTTTTAACCTTGAATTCTATTTTAGTCTTAATATTGCTATCTCTAATTTATTGCAAGTTTGCTTTCTACATTTTTCCCTATCCCTTCCTCTGTGGTCTTTTTGTGTTATTCTATTGAGGTATAATTTTTACAAGCAGCAAATTATTGAATTTTAATTTTTAACACACTCTGAGAGGTTTTATCTACTAATAGGGAATTTAAATGTCTTTACTTATTGTGCTTAGTCTCACTATTGCCATTTTTGTGCCTTTGTTTTCATGTATGCATTCTATTTCCATCTAGTTTTGTCATTTGCTCTGCAGATTTGGTTTGTTTGTTCTTAACCTCTGCTGTGATTTTTGAAGGTAGATATTCCTTTGATTCTGCTAGTGAGTTCCTGAATGCTTTCCACAAATATTCTTAAAGCCTACAATAAAAAGCCAAACAATAACTTTTGACTCTCTACAGAAAAGGAGGCACAAAACAGTTTTCTTCCCCTAACCCCTGTTAAGTCTTCCTTTTATTGGTCTTCATTAATTCAATCTGGAGTAGTAAACCCACTTATTCGAAAAACTATAGCTTTTTTTCTCACTATAAAGTAATTGATTCCTATAAAATAGTTGGAAAATACTGAAAGTACAAAGTCCAGCAAGAAAAATATGCTATCATTTTACCACACTGAGACAATCATTTGTAATGCTTTGTTATATTTCCTTTCAATCTTTATTATGCATATTTTATATGATTGAGACCATACTATATATATAATTTTTATATATTGCTTTATTCACTTATGAGATTATGTTATAAGCAAACCAATTGTTTCTGATTATTATAAAATCTTCACAAACATTTTAATGACCTTATCATATTCCATAAAATTGATGAGCCATAATTTATTACTATACTCTTTTTATTGTACAATTAAGTTTCATTTTTTATATCATCATAAATAATGTTGAATAGGATATCTTTGTGCAAAAAGAAAATAAGCACATTTTATTCTAATTTAGGATAGTTTCCTTAGGATAGAGCCCCAGAATAAATTTAGTGGGTCAAAAGGAATAAACTTTTTAAAGAACTCTTTTTTTTTTTTTTTTTTTTTTTGTCTGCTGTGTTTATTAAATATTTAGTGTACCTTAAAGAACTCTTGATCCATGTTGCTAAACTACTTTCCAAAAGAAATCTCATCATTATAAATAAAATCTCAATATGGGAACTGTATTGTTATAGTTGAATTTTAGACTTATCATCAATTAATCTTCCATTATTATTTCATGTTTATATTAACTTATATCTATAGCTTAAAGTCTATATTCAACATTTCCACCAACCCTTTCTAATGCCTGTTTCCCAAATCACAAGGTTTTTTTGATGATTAATTGATTCATGATTTTATGATTCATCGACTTGTGTCGAATCTGTGATAGAATGTCCGTGAAATGCTTTTTTGTTGATTACCAATGTACCTAATGCTTTATTTGACTTAGTAGATTTCTTTTCTGCATTTTGAGAAGTGGGTGACTTTGTTTCACCAAGGAAAATTACTTTTTGTTACTAAGATTCCTGCCTACACCCTCTTTCCCATCCCATCTTTGGTCCATAGACCAAGGTAATGGTAAATTAAATGATGCAGTTCCAGGAGGTAAATTAAAAGGTACAGTTCTAGGAGGTATTTGAAAGTGGGCTGAGGCCTCTAAACAAGGGAAAAAAGAGGGAAAAAAAGAGCAAAGATTGAATTAAGAGCTCAAGATTCTATGAAGCTGAAGATACATAGTAAAAAAATAGTCTTAAGCTGGTGTACGGAACTCTCTCATACATAAGTTGAGAAGTGTTGAATCTTGAAAAGGGAAATAATTTAGATCACTGTGATGCAATGTAAGACCCAGCTGAAATTGCTCCTCTTCTAGGAAGCCTTGAGAGTGATCTCTCTTGCTGTAAATTCTCCCATCCATTTATCTATACTTCACTTTTTGGACATTGCTCATTTTCAACTTTGGATCATAGTCATTTGACTGACTCTTCTTTCCTCATCAATTCTAAGTTCCATGTGTGACTCACCTCTGTACCTGGCAAACTGCTTTACACAGGTTGCAAGCCCAACAAGTATTTCCTGAAACAAATGTTTATCAGTCCATACTGTTTTCAAAACAAATGAATATACAGGTTTATAAACCATTCCCAAACAACTTTCTTTACCAAGTACTTGACACGAACAATAGCTTTGTGGATAAATATTTACTTGAGTACCTTCTAATAGTGGCAGTTTTAGAAATTTCATTGTATGTTTATTGTTTTTGAGACATTGTTTTCTTCCCTTCTTCCCCCAAGAAAACACCATTAATGTCCCCTCATATTAGCATTTTTCTTTTTTTTCAATACTCCTTTTCATTTTCTTATTAAATAATTATAACAACAAATTTATTTCTTTGTGTGTTTAAATACTTAGAATCACAATGCCAGGTTATATATATATATATATATATATATATTAGCTTTATTTTGTTCATTTAATAATTGAAAACATAAACAATTAAAAACTAAAAAGTAAACACAGATGAATAAATATATATATTTCTCAATTAAATGTAATGGATACATGTACATTTTTTTGTTGTTGTTGTTGGTTTTTTTTTTTTTTGTGAATCAAACAATATATTACACAATATATTTGGTTCATAGTAATGCATTCATACAGTATTTGTCCTTTTGTGTCTGGCTTGCTTCACACAACATAATGTCCTCCAGGTTCATCCATGTTGCCATATGCTTTATGACTTCATTTCTTCTTACAGCTGCATAATATTCCATCGTGTTATCTTTTCTAAAAATATTTTTCTTAGTTTTCATTGTAACTGTGCATCTTGATGAATTTTCACAAACTGAACACACACTTCTAACCAGCACCTGGGTCAAGGAACAAAATATTACTTGCATCTCAGAAACCACCCTCTTGGGAAGCGGATGTGGCTCAATCAGTAGGGCTCCCGTTTACCATATGGGAGGCCCCGGGTTCGGTTCCTGGGGCCTCCTGGTGAAGACAAGCCCGCACACACGGCGCGGTGAGCTGACGCAGCAGGACGACCCAGCAAGGGGAGACAAACACACACAGAAAAACGCACAGCAAATGGACACAGCGAGCACAAGCAGCAAGGGGGGGATAAATGAATAAATAAATAAAATCTTTAAAAAAAAGAAAGAAAAAAAACACCCTCTTGCTTCTTGGTGGCATTTTGACTGTTTTATTTGGGGGCGCAGGGAAGAGGAAGAAATTCTCATGAATATTTTACATCCCTATATTGTTATATTGTTTCAAAGTTTCTAAATATATATGAGGTTATGTGTGTCTTCTCTTTTTTTCTTTCATTTATCTATTTAAGAAAGATTTACCATTTGTTTTTATTGGTTGACAAAGTATTAAATAACTGTAAAATTCTTGAAACTTGTAACATTGTCAAAAATTAAGATGTTAGCTTTTTTTTTTTTTTTTTTATGAAAAGAAACATTAATTTCTTTGTCTACAAAGCAATTTGCAGTGCACAAAGTCCAGGGTGAGTTTTAGGGGAATCTGTGTTCTTTCCTCTAGTGTGATGAATTTATATTTAGGTTGAGCCAGCAAAAAAAACTGAGGACAAGTGAAATGGAACACTACAATACAATTGATATTATAGGTTTTCTTACTTTCCTATGTAGCCTGTCTTGTTAACAGGTGCGTAGGTGATTATAAATCTGCTATATGAGTGCTGTTTGCTGGTTGTACTTTGTTTTTGTAAACATTTCATAATACTCATGTCTGTTCTTAACCTCTACTGTGAGGTTTCTAGTACACTTTGGGAAAGGAAATATTGTTCTGAAGTTTGTTACTATTTTTTAACCTCAGGTGAAATGAATCCATTTTGAGACTCTAGTAATTCCAGTTTTGTTATGTGTGGGTAAGTCACCCCCCCACACCCCACTTTTTTTCTTGACCAAACCTTTTAAACCTGAAAGAAACCATTTCCATCATTCGAGAGAACAGAGGAAATGTAACCTGACCTATTGTGCACAAAACCCTGAAACTATCTCTACAGAGATTTGGAAACTAAAACCTGCAAGTAGTGATTTTCTGAATTGGGCAGCACATGTAGTACAAACTCAATGAAACTAGAGTTCTTCATAATCCAGTGAAATGTAGCCATTTTTCTAAGCATCTAATAAAAAAGACTATTGAGGTGGCATGTTGAGATACTAGGGCAGGCATCTTGAGATAACAGACCTGTGTGCGTACACTTGGACAAAGAAGGAAATCAACATCTGTGAGCCTAGGTGGAGAAGGCAATGTTGGCATCTCAGCCAACTCTTATAGGTAGGCTCAACACTCCTCATTTCCTTAACATTTTTAATGTAATATTTCATACATATAAGAGCATGCCCATGTTATAGATTGAATCATATCCCCCACAAAGACACGTTCAAGTCCTAATCCCTGGTCCTGTGGGTGTGACCTCATTTGTAACTAAGAACTTTCGAAGATCCTGTTTGGATGTAGCCAAGTTGAATCAGAGTGGACCTTAATCCAATATGGCTGGAGTCTGTAAGGAGAGGATAATTGGACATGTTAGTAGAAACCAGAGGAGACCCAGAGAAAGAGAGATCCCCATGTGACAGAGGCAGAGATGAATCCCCTTGCCAAAGATTAATGACAAACCATCACCAGAACGCTACAGACTCCAGAAGAAAGTGTGGCCTGGGATGCCTTGATTTTGAAATTCTAGCCTCCAAAACTGTAAGAATAAGTTCCTGTTGTTTAAGCCAACCAGTCTGAGGTATTTGTTATAGCTCTGGCAAATTAAGACAACTTAAAATAGATATGTGGTTTACAGAAAAAGAATAAAACAAACACACCTCCATACGCACCATGTGCAAATTAAGTAGCACATTTAACAATGCTTTTGAAGCCCCTATGGGTCCTCCATTATTGCATCTCCCCTATTTGCTGACAGAGGTAAGCATTCTGGTATAGACTTCTTATCCTCTTTCTTTTCTTTCCAACTACATTCTTGAACAGTATATTATTTCATTTGGAATGCCTTTGAATTTTTAAAAAATGGAGTCAAACTGAATTCATTCTTCTCTAATTTATTCTTTTTAATCAGCATTATATTTGTGACCATTTTTGTTGTTTTATGCTTTTCCATTGTGTGAATAGAAATATCTCTAGTTTATTCATCCTTTCTCCTCTTGATACACATTTGGGTGGTTTCTAGTCTTTGGCTACTACAAACAATAGTGCTGTGGACATTCTTGTTCTTATCTCCTGATGCAGTCTCCCTAAGATGTATTCTTCAGAATGGAATTGCCAGGTTATAGTATTTTCAACTTTACTAGGTAATAACTTGTTAACTTTTTTTTTTTTTTTCTTGCTCAAAAGGGCTTCTAAGTTTGCCAGATTTAGCAGGAAAAAAAAAAAAAAAAATATATATATATATATATATATGACACCTAGTTAAAATTGAATTTCACATATAAAGATAGACATATTGACAAATGGAACTGAATCGAGAACTCAGAAACAGACCTTCACATCTACAGTCAAGTGATTTTTGACAAGGCTGTCAAGCCCACCCAGCTGGGCCAGAACAGTCTGTTCAACAAACAGTGCTGGGAGAACTGGATAGCTATATCCAAAAGAAAGAAAGAAGACCCCTGTTTCACACCTAATACAAAAATTAACTCAAAATGGATCAAGGACGTAAATATAAAAGCATCACCCATAAAAGTCCTAGGAGAAAATGTAGGGAAACATCTTCAACATCTTGTGGTAGGTGGTACTGTCTTAAACCTTACACCCAAAGCATGAGCAACAAAAGAAAAAATAGATAAATGGGACTGCCTAAAAATTAAACACTTTTGTTCTTCAAAAGACTATCAAGAAAATAAAAAGGCAGCCTACCACATCCAATAAGGGTTTGATATTCGTGTTTTATAAAGAGATCATACAACCCAAAAATAAAAAGACAAGCAACCCAATTAACAAATGGGCAAAAGACTTGAATAGACATCTTTCCAAAGAGGAAATACAAATGGCCAAAAAGCATATGAAAAAAATGTTCAACATCACTATCAGGGAAATGCAGATCAAACTATAATGAGATATCATGTCATAATGATCATTATATAATCATTAAAGAATGATCATTATTCTAAAAAAAAACAACAGAAAACTACAAGTGCTAGAGAGAATGTGGAGAAATAGGAATACTCCTTCACTGTTGGTGGGAATGTAGAACGGTGCAGCCTCTGTAGAAGACAGTTTGGCAGTATCTCAAGAAGCTGAATATAAAATTTCCGTATGATCCAGCAATCCCGTTACTAGGAATATATTCAGAAGAACTGAAAGCAAGGATGCGAACTGACATTTGCACACCCATATTCAAAGCAGCATTATTCACAATTGCTAAAATATAGAAATATTCCAAGTGTCCATTAACTGATAAGTGGATAAACAAAATATGGTATATACATACAAGGAATACTATTCAGCTGTAAGAAGAAATGAAGTTGGGACGCACATGATAACATGGGTGAACCTTAAGAACATTATGTTGAGTGAAATAAGCCAGACACAAAGGACAAATACTGTATGGTCTCACTGTTAGGAACTAAATTCTATGAGTAAACTCCTGGAGGTAAACTCTAGAGTATATGTTACTAGAAGATAGACTGTGGGTTGAGAATGGGAGCTGATGCTTATGTGTATAGAATTTTTAATAAAGTTTATTGTAAAAGTGTGGAAATTTTGAGTTGATGGTAACAGATTGTAGTAAGCACAACTAACACTGCTGATTTATAAATGTGATTATGACTGAAAGGGGTAGTCTGTGGACGTAAATGTCAATTGAAAGGAAGTTAGAGTATAATCTAGGGACTATAACAGTGATTTTGGTGGTGGATAAAGATTGTGGCTAATAGTATAAATATAAGAGTAATCTTTTACAAAGTGTTAAGAATATGGTGATATAAGGGGAAAATATAACTAATGTAACTTATGGATGACAGTTAATAATATTGTAATCTTTTTGCAGCTATGGCAATAAAGCAATGGCAATAAAGATATTATGTCAATTCTAAGGAACAACAATAGAGGGGTATAAGGGTATAAGGAAGTATTTCATCTGTGATGAAAATGAAAGCCACTGAGTGTGTACTTTGAATGGATTGTTCAAAGCAAGGGACTGTATAACTAACACAGGGAATCCAGTGGAGGAAGATGGACTGTGGTTAATAGAAGAAATATGAGAAGGTTCTCTCATGAATGATAACAAATATATAATACTAATATGGGTGTTAATCACCAGGTGGGTTGGGGGAAAAACACACCAAATAATATAAGATATGGTCTACAGTGAGTAGTAATATTTTGTAGATGCTCTTTCATAGTTTGTAACAAATGTTTTTACAACAATGCAAGGTGTTGCTGGTGGGGTGATGTATGGGAGCCCTGTATGATGCATGTTTGTTTTGTAAGTTCACAACTTTTACTACATACTTAATGTTTATTTATGTTCATGTATGAGTGATATACTTCAATAAAATTTTTTTAAGTGAAAACAATTGAATTTCAGATAAACAACAAATAATTTTTACTATAAGTATGTACCATGCAAAATGTATATTTTATTTGGCAACCCTAAAAAGGTCAGTGAACTGACCCAAGCCACAAAAACTGGCCAATGAAGGATGAGTGTGAGGGGGGTGCAGGGCATTTGACCCTCTCTTCCTCTCTGGAGTGGCCTACCCAGATGTTTGTCAGCAGATTAGCTCAGGTGGCTCAAGTGCTTGTTAACCAACCGTATGGGTGATTGATAGACAGGACAAGTATGTATTCAACACCAACTATTTGCTGGGCAGGTGCTAGATGTTGGGAATGCTACTGTAAACACAATCGATATACAAGGGTCCTTGCTATCCCTAGGCTTTAAGCCTGGGAGAAGTGGGACAGACAACAGAGGACAATACAGTCAATGATAGATGTGCTACGTGAATACTTCTTAACTGGCTCTAGTGGGGAGGGGAAGCCATTATTGGTAGCATTTGCTGATTTGGGATACTTCTATACTCTCACCATGGCTGATTGCAAGTTATCAGTGTGACATGGAGTTGGGAAGAAATGTGTACAATCTACTCTCAGGGCCAGTGTGAGCCACACCCTGCCCCCTCTACATGGGAGTAGTTAGAAAGGATACCTCATCCAGTCTCTGGGCTCATTTCTTGTTAGTTTGGGAGAAAGGGTTTAGGCGGTTTAAAGCATTAATTGTTTCCTCAAATTTGGAAGAAATCAAATGTTAAATGGTATCAAATGCATTTTATTTTTAAAGAAGCTTTAGATTACATAAATGTTACATTGAAAATATATGGAATTCCCACATACCTCACCCAAATGCATATTATTATATCTATAATATTTGAATGCTTTGTAAATATTTTACTATAGCATGCAAAGAGGAAAGAGCCTAGGAAATGTAGTTGTAAAGTATGATCATCATATAGATTGGGGCTGAGACCTCTCCCTTTTGCCTATGACCTTTTATCAGGAAACCTTTGGTGACCTCTCCTGCGTTGTTCCTTCACTTGTATCCCAGCTCATTGCTCCTCCTCATTCATTCATTCCACATTCACAGAGCCCTACTAGGGTTTGAGTCCCTGTCCTCATAAAGTACTCAGTACACAGAAACAATGCTTTGCTCAGTCTGCTTTTAGGCAGGTTTACTGCAGTCTCCTTTTAGTTGCTTAGTTCATCCCTATGTTCACATGCTGCCTTTTCCTGTGGAAAACCCCCTTCAGAATATTGTTTCCATAGCTCTTGAGATTTCTCCTTCCCCAAGGAGTGGCCAGGGAAGGAAGGTTTCTGTTCAAACCTTGACTTTCCTGACTTTTCTATATCTTTTCCTAGATTATCTTTTTTCTATCGCTCTAGCCGTCCCATCTATTTATCTATCAAACATTTTGTTAATGCCTATGTATTAGCTAAGGGGCAAGGTGTGGAGGAGACTTTACTTACCATTTAAAAGTTATCAATTACTTGTCATAATTCTTTTTATGAAATTATGTTTGCACAATTTGTGTCCAGGGGCCCTTTTTATGCTTAAATTAGTTACTTAAAAAATATTTCTTAAATGGGCAAAAGACTTGAAGAGACATTTATTCAAAAAAGAAATACAAATGGTAAAAAACAAACAAACATGAAAAAATGTTCGACATCACTAAGGATTAGGGAAATGCAAATCAAAACTACAATGAGATACCATTTCACACCTATCAGATTGGCCACTATTAAAAAGTCAGAAAACTGGAAATGTTGGAGAGGATGTGGAGAGATAGGAATGCTTACTCACTGTTGGTGGGAATGCAGAATAGGTAGAGGCACTGTGGAGGACCGTTGGGCAGTTCCTAAAGAAGTTGAATACAGATTTGCTTGAGACCCTGCAATACTACTACTGGGTATATACCCAGAACTGAGAACAGTGACACCAACAGAAATCTGCACACCTATTGTTCATAGTGGCATTATTCATGATTGCCAAAAGCTGGAAACAACCCAGGTGTTCATCAATCAATGAATGGATAAACAATCTGTGGCTTATTCACACGATGGAATATTACACAGCTGTAAGAAGAAATGAAGTTGTAAAGCATATGACAACATGAATGAACCTGGAGAACATTGTTGAGTGAAGCAAGCCAGACACAAAAGGACAAATACTGTATGATTGTATTACCATGAACCAAATATATTGTGTAACATATAGTATGATTCCATTTATATAAAATGTAAATATAAATCAATTTATAAAGTTGAAATTTGATTAGCGGTTATGTAGGGCTAGAGAAGGCATGCTAAGGGGTGTGGAGTTTTTCTTTTTGGAATAATTAAACAGTTCTAAAATTTTTTGTGATGACAAATGCATTGTGATTATATTAAAAGCCATTATTATATACTTTGGATAGATCATATGGTATGTTAATATATCTCAATAAAACTGCTTAATAAGTAAATAATTGTGCAAGAATAGTTAGAAATAGCTTTTTACAGCAGGGGAAACAGAGATTGAGAGGTGAAGAAATTTCTTGTTTGTTTTTTGTTTATTATTATTGTTATTGAAACAATGAAGATGCTCTAATAATGCTAGAAGTGATGAATGTACAATTATGTGATTATACCAAATACCATTAATTGTACAGTTTGAATGAATTGTATGCTTTATTAGTATGTATCAATAAAATTGATTTGTTTTAAAAAAGTATTTCTTGAACTTTTTCTGAATCTAAAAATAAATATAGGATTCATTGTACAATATTTGGAAAAGCGTAAAGGAGGAAATAACAATTATGAAATCTCACAACCCCAAACTAGCCAGTATTAGCTTTGGGGTACATCTTTCCAGTCATTTTTAATGCATACTTATAAAACAAATTGGGATCATACCCGCTTTTCCACTTACTATAGTGTGAAAATTTTATCATCTTCAATATTCTTTGAAGACACAACTTTAAAGCATAGTATAACATTCCATTTTCCAGCTAAACCACAATTTAATTAGCTACCATTTGCTTGTGGAGATCTCTTTATAAAAATCAGTGCTGACTATCTTAATCGTAAGCTACAAGAAGATGGGAATTGATCATTTAATTGTTTTTCCTAGCCAGCACTCACAGCAAAAATATCAAGTAATTTAATGATGTATGTGCTGTGATCTTCTAGTTATCATTTAAGATAAAAAGCCAGTCTGCATAAAGAGTAACCTGGAGCTCTGGAGAGGGATGGGAAGAAGATAACATGCCATCAAATCCCTTTGGTTGGACTTTGTTTACTACTCTTGAGAAGAATTAAGCTCTGTACAGGCTTGGAATTGGTAAGAGCTTAAGAGGTCATTCAGTAACGCCAACTCTTTTTCATAGATGAGGAAATTGGATCAAGAAGGATTGTTACCTGTGGAGATTAAAACCCAGGCATCTAAACTTCTTTCTTGTCCTGTGCGTTTTTTCACCACAATCTGCTATGCTTACTCTTTTAAAAATACAGGAGATCATACACTTACCTACAAGTTGTCATAGAAACTTTATTTCCCTTTATCGTGTATGTACTTAAATATAAAAATCTAATGGTAAACTTCTAGGTATGTATCCAAGAGAAAGGAAAGCCTACATCTACACAAAGACTTGTACATGAATATCCATGGCAGCATTACTTGTAATAACCAAAAGGTGGAAACAATGCAAATGTCCATCAACAGTGTGGTATAGTCATACAATGGAGTATTACTCAGCAATAAAAGGAATGATTTATCGATAAACACAACTATCTGGATGAATCTCAAAATAATTGTGCTGAGTCAAAAAAGCCAGACAAATGAGTATATTCTGTATGATTTCATTTACCTAAAATTCTACAAAATTCTATAGTAACAGAAAGCAGATCTGTGGTTACCTGGGGCTGGGGGTGGAGTGGAGGAGGAACCACAAAGAGGTAGAGAAAACATTTGGGAGGTGATAGATATATTCACTATCTTGATTGTAGAGATGGTTTCACAGGTGTACACGTCAATACTTATTAAATTGTACACTTTTAAGTATGTCCAACTTATCATATCAATTATACCTCAGTAAAGCTGTTTAATTTGTGAGTTCTACCTCAAGAAAAACAGAACATGACTAAAACCCTCACCAAAGAATCTGAAGCATAAGAAGACTAGAATTATTTCTGGAGATAACTGACAACCAAGGTTCTATTTTGATAGTTTATCTGAACAAAACATTACAATGAGAAATGCAAAGTCATAGAAATAAAAAAATAGAAACGACATTTTTGACTCCCTGGTAATCATGCCAGTTCCTCATGCCTGTACAATTGCTCTTTATTATAATCTTTTAGTGTTCTATTCAGTTTGGTTATTTAAAGAGAGGAATAACCTTGTGGTACTTTTCTTGAACTATCAGACTGTTCTTTTATGTACAGATGCCCAATACCTGGGGCATGTGTATATAGAAAGCTACACTGTATATATAAATTTTAGCAAACGCTGTAATTTGCTTTGAGATTTTGCAGTCAGGACTGTAGGCAGCACTGGAAACAAGTTGGAACCTTCTAGAAACCATACCCGCTTTTACAAGATGAACACTAAATAATTTTCCTGAATATGTGAATTCAGTGTTAATTTTTTTTCTATTTAGATTTTTTCCACTTACTGTTTTAAAACAAAGAACTGTTATACCATACATGTAGTCTGCAAAGCCGGTAGTAATTTTCAATTCCTTTATTAAATATTTTATTTTTTATAAAGCATTCAGAAATTATCTCCCGACACCTCTTCCCCAACTTATTTGCTTAGCTTTTTTATTCGGTAATTACTCCTATTCTGCAGAGGAGGGGACGCACGCGGGTTTTTTGCACAGTACAGAGAGATAGGAAAGAAGCAACTCTCAACTTCTCAGTTCCATTTTGAGAAGCGATCACATCGAACTGCCAAGAAGCGACAGCCGAGCGAGAGCAGAAGCATTTCTCCCCAGGCAGGGTGTGGGTCGGAAGCCGGGCGCGCTTCCGCGGGAGAGAGGGGGAGGCAGGTGGCAGCCGAGCGGGAGCACAGCCGGCGCGGCGCGGCGCGGCGGGGGCGCGTGCGGGGCGCGCCTCCCTCCGGCCGGCGAGGGGAGGCTACCACCGCGCACGCGAGTGAGCGGGCAGGGGCCCCAGCGCCGCGCTGGGATCCGCGGGCGCGCCAGGGGCCCCTGATCGGCCGCGTCTCCTCCCTTGCGCGCTCACTCCTTCCCCATACCCCCGCCCCCAGTCCCTGGCAGGTCCCTCCCCCATGCCTGCTCCCGCGGCCGTCGCCGCCGCTACCGGAGGCGCAGGAGCCTCGCGATAGTGTTTGCACAGGCGGCGCGTGACGCCGCCACAGCCGCCGCCGCCTGTAACTGATGCAGAGGTTACCCCGCCGCCGTCGCCTCAGCCGCCAGCCACCGCCCGCCGCCACCCAGGCGACGCCGGGTGCCGACGCACTGCAGAGGTGCCGGCAGGTTCCGCCCGCGGAAGTCTTCTCAGCCCGCGCTTGGGCCGCGACCCCGGCCTCGGCAGGCGCCCCCTCGACGCCCCCGCGCTTCTTCCCTCCGCCTCTTCCCCGGCGCGCCCGCCCGTTTGCTCTCTTCTCCCCCTTTCCCCCTCCCCGTCCCCTCTCCTCCCCACACCTCTTCCCTCCCCACCTTCCCCCTTCTCGGTTTCCTCCCCCATCCCCTTGACGCTCCCCTCCCTGTCCTCGCTCTCTCGCTCGCCCTCAGCGCGGCCCCCGCCATGACGGAGGCGGGTGCGGGTGCCGTTGCCGCCGCTGCCGTCGCAGGGGGGGAGTCAGGTTCCCAGAAAGTAGCTTGATGAGTGTCCAAAGTAGCAGTGGAAGTTTGGAGGGGCCGCCATCTTGGTCCCAGCTCTCCACGTCTCCAACCCCGGGCTCGGCGGCGGCGGCCAGGTCCCTGCTGAATCACACGCCGCCATCCGGGAGGCTCAGGGAAGGTAAGCGCCGCCGTCCCCGCGCTTGCTCGCGGGCCTCTGCTCCCGCGCCGCGGCCCCCGCTGTCTCCTCCTCACGACCCCGGGGTGGGGGATGGTGGCGAGTTGGATGCAAGGCCACCCGACTCCAGGGAGGTAGTGTGCTGGCTTTGGGAGGTGGTTCGCGGGTTGCGGAGGAGACGGGCAAGGGGGTGCGGGCTGGTGGGGACCGGGGCAAGCGCGCAGACTGGTCTGCTGTTCCTCAGAGTCTGTCCTTCCTAGGTGGGAAGCCTGTCCCCGGGCGTGAGTCCCTTTCTGCCCTGTTTGCTAGTACATTTGGTACTCTTAACCTCCCGGCCTCCTGTCGCTAGTGGGTTTTCCCTCCTGTTGGAGCATTCATTCTCGAGCCCCCTCCCCTTCTCCCTCCTACTCCTCCCACAGAGGCGGTCCCCGCTTTGCGAGCTTTGCTGCCTGGGACCTGGTTGCATCTCGCTTGCACGGTCTTGTTTCTTTAGGGAAAGACGCCGAAAATTTATATCTAGACAGAGTTTAATCCCCTGCTTGACCTCCTACAGCAATTTAAGCGACAGACTGACGCATGAGCAAGGCTTTTTATACCACCACACCAGATGGTTGCAACTTTCTTTCCGCCATCACCTCCTGCGTGTTTATGCATTATCCCTCTACTGCAAGCAGGCTACTGTTGTTCTCTGACAGGGTCTTGGATTTTGTGGGCAATATCTGCGTAAACGATACTGCAAACACGCACTAGATCGGTTACAATTGTTTTCTAAGTTTTCTGGCTTCTTGCATGCAAGTGTACTGCCACCAGATGTAGCAGTTACACAGCCAGTAAGACACCGAAGTGCTTTTGACTAAAATTTCAACTTTATGTATTTAACTTTAAGGATACGACATAAAACGAAATTTTGGGAGAACACGTATTTGTGGGGGAAGAATAATCTGCATGGACTCGAATTTAACGCCCTTTTGTCCGAAAAAATTTAGCGGTACTCATCAGCAATTGGTAAATGGGTTGTTCCCTCCCAGTTGTCACACGGAAGGATATTGGAGCCACGTTTTTTTAAAAAAAACATCTGGAAATTAGTCTATGAATTCTTTAAAGAAATTAGGAACTTCGATTTATATAGGAATCAGCAGGTTAACTTTATTTTGACAATATCTGTAAATATATATTATTCAGAGCCTTGACAATTGTTAATCAAGTGTTTTGTGCTTTGAATCCAGTTGGTTCAGGCATAGCATTCTTTGTCATTTTGTTCCTGTGAGCATGTGTGAAAGTGACAATAGGCTCAAAGATTGGCATGAATTTGCTCTAGAAAATTCATGGGAAGGTTTGATTTATGGCATCCATTAAACATGCTGAATATATTGACATTTTCTCCTTTCATCTTCCAACACTGGATTCTGATTATTAGAAAATAAAAGTTTATTTATCGACTGGCTCAAATTTAGTTCAACTGGTAATTTTTCATTTTGCACTTAAAAATTTGTAAGCACGTGTTGAAAAATATCTTTTGCAGATAGAGCCACTGGTGATTTTAGCATGCTTTTACTTTTTTTTTTTTAAACAAATCAGTTTTATTGGTACATATTAAAGCATACAATTAGCATGCTTTTACTTTTGTAGTTTCATTAAGATGCTTAATGGTAGTGTGAGTTGAGAAAAACAATTTTATTTTCTGTTTTTTTTTTTTTTAATAAGATTATACCTTTTTATCATTCATTAATTTCCTCAAACGTTTACTGAGCATTATTGTGAGCCAGGCCCTGTACTGGATCCTGAATTGTTCATCTGTTGACATCTATGATGACTATTAGTAATTTTGGGTCCACAAAATGTTGATTGTGAGTTTCTGAAGTTACTTCAACTCTAGTTAAAAACACTTCTCAGCTGTACTGTTCTACACTTTTCCTGATGTTTTGAGTTTAAAGGAGTTGCAACAATTTAGCTTGAACTTTGAAATAAGCAGAATTTTTTCCCAGCAGTTTAGATTACAGTTGATTTATGTGTGACCTGAAATCGTGAGTCCCTGATAATTAATGAAATAATCGGACATTTTTATGAAAGTAATATTTTACACCATATACCTGTATAGCCTCTTTTACCAACCATCATATAAGTTACAAACTGTTAACCCTTTCTAGGGTTACATATTCATCTTGAAGGTTGAAGCTGTAGTCTCTGATTTCACTAATTCTAACAGTAATTATATATATGAGGCTCCAAGTTTCAAGATGGAGACTTTTTTTTTAATGGAATGGAATCCCAGTTTGCGTTTTTTTTGTGTGTGTGCTCACTGGGTCAGCTAACCACGCAGTGCGTGGCGGGCTTGCCTTCACCAGGAGGCCCTGGGAACCGAACCCGGGGCCTCCCATATGGTAAACGGGAGCCCTACTGATTGAGCCACAGCCGCTTCCCATCCCAGTTTGCGTTTTAACATGGGTTGAGCACTTTTTCCAGACATACATGTCAGTATATTATGTAAATGTAGTTTAAGAGAGCTTTTGACTTCTGTTGAATGCTAATAAGAACCATTAATATTGATGGAACTTAAATGAGTATTTAATTTATATGTAGTAATTGAAAAACTCAAACTTCAAAAAGATATATGTATATATAAAGATTATATGTGTGGGGGGACGGATGTGGCTCAAATGGTTGGGTGTCCGTCTCCCATATGGAGGGACCTGGGTTCGATCCCCGGGACCGCCCGGTAAAACAAAAAACAAAAAAACATAATGAAAGACACACCAAAGCATGTAATGGAGGTGGCTCAAATGATTAGGCACCTCTCCCATGTCAGAGGTCCCAGGTTCAGTTCCTGATGCCTCCTAAAGAAACAAGGAAGATGAACAGACACAGCAAGTGCAAACAATGAGGGGATGGGGAGAAATAAATAAAGTGAATCTTTAAAAAAAAAAAAAAAAGATTATATGTGTGAACTCGTTTTAAGCAAATAACTTTGTAATTGTGTGCTCGTTTGGTATTTTTATCTTCAAAAATGGGTTATTTGTTAAAGATGTGCCATATGTAAGTATGAGTTACTAACTTTGATGTTTTGATGTATTTGAAACCAAAAATCTAAGATTATATCTTATTTTTAATGCTTCATACTTTGGTTTTATACAAATTCCCTTTCTCACCTTACTCCCATTATCATGTTCATTTAGATTTACTTGATTACAAATAAAATAAAGCTTTAATTATTATAAGATTTAGGAATTATTCAAGTTAGGAAAGTATATGACAAATATAGTATAGACTACTTTTAATCTCCAGATCCCTAAGCTTTTCCTTTATCAGTCTCAAATGTCTCTTAGAGATAAATGAACCGTGTAGCCCTAGATTTCCTGTTGGATCTTTTAAATGAGTGATCTCCATCTGTTTTGTCTTCTAATAATACTATAATTAAAAGGGTGGAGAGTTAAGAAATTAAGTAAATTTTCAAATGAAGGTCAGTTTTACTTTATCGCACTAGTAACCTAGTGTCATATTGACTAGATAGCAGATGGGTTTTTGCATATCAGTACATGGGTAATTTTGAATTATTGCTAAGACTCAAATTATTGCTTATACAAGACTTCTTGCATTTTCTTTCCTGTTCTGTCCTGCCAGTTATAAATAATTTGCTTGACTCTTACATAAACAGTAAAAGTAGTTTGGTTAAAAAGATGGTATCTACAATTAACCTGTTGACCTCTTTGTTTCCATACTTAAATACTGCATCCCTTAGAAGAGTTGAAGTATTTAACTCTAGATGATTAATACCGTAGGGAAATGCTAAAAATTAAGATGTGTCACGTGGCCCTGCAGGCCTTTAATTTCATGAAATCACTGACTGGAGGCGAGGACAAGGCTATATTTTTAAGGATTCTATTTGATATGTAGTAGATACCATCTTTAAGGAAGCACATTTACCTCCTTAGGGAGAGGAGATAGAAACCCAGGATCTTAGAAGTCTGCAAATTTGCCTGATAATCAGGCTGTGTCTTAGTCTTTTTTTGGTCTCAGGACCCTTTCACCCTCTTAAAAATTATCTAGTTTTTTTTTTTTTTTTTTTTTTTTTTTTTTTTTTTTAAGGCAAGAGAGTAAAGAGTTTATTAAGATACAAGAAAACTAGAAGTGAGATAAATACACAACCCGAGACATGGGTTGTGGGTGTGCTTCAGATAATTAAAATTATCTAGATTTTAATATAAGAGATTCTGTTTTTTGTTTATGTATATTGATATTTATATTAGAAATTAAATGAGATTTTTAAAAATATTAAGGATAATAAACCATTACATGTTAAATACAATGTTATGAAAAATAAATATATTCTAAAACAAAATTTAACGAGACTATTGGCATTATTTTACATTTTTGCAGATCACTTTAATTTCTGGCTTACTAGAGGACAGCTGGATTTTGATTCTCTGCTTTCAGTCTGTTGTGATATGTTGTTTTTCAACTCTGGTTGACATGTGAAGAGAATCCAGTTTCACACAGATAAGTAGTTGGAAGAGGAAGAAGTATATTAATAGCCTTTTCAGAAATTGTGGATGTTCTTTCATATTACACCAAAATTCAACAAGTGGTAGTTCTTTTTAAAGGTTACTTGTAAGCAATGTGGAATCTGAAACCTTATCTGTGAACTTTTCAGATTCTTATAGTAAAACCCACTGGTCTATTTTACACTTCAAATAGAGCTTGTAAACATCATGCACTGCTCGCTAGGAAACTTGGTTCACTCAGTTACAGGTCTTTGAAATGTTCACACAATTTATTATATAATATAAAATAAAATTACCTTCTTAGTATCACTATCCATCCCATCAGGAAAGTCTTTAAGTTTTGGAATGCCATCAGGCTTTAGAGTGACAAGTACAAGTTTTCCAAAATTCCAGTTTTTGTTTGAAATCCCAACTTGATCATTAGCAATAAATTTTGTCAGCCATTTTCCTTTAGTAACCGGCTAACTTCATTCACTTTTAAGGAAATGTCTGCCAAATACCTAAGCCTCAATAACTAGTGGAATACCAGGTTAAAATGGTATTCCGTGAAAAAAGTGGTTAATCCAGCTTGCAGTTCAGTCATACAAGTGCTTTTTCTCTATAACCATCATATTTTGATATGATGTGAAATGTGCACTTCCCATTTCTTCACATACAATGTATTATCACGTTAAAACATGTTTATTCAAGGATCAAGATGTTATAAGATTAATAATTTTTAATTTTTCATCAAGGGCATTCTTAAGTAAAATAGGCGTTTTTTTGTTTTGCTGTTTTTGAAATGTAAGCCCTTAGTAGTA
This sequence comes from Tolypeutes matacus, assembly GCA_026826555.1. Classification (NCBI taxonomy): domain Eukaryota; kingdom Metazoa; phylum Chordata; class Mammalia; order Cingulata; family Chlamyphoridae; genus Tolypeutes; species Tolypeutes matacus. The sequence goes on from JAKSZT010053928.1 coordinate 7,465,513, forward strand.
AAAACTGTAATGGCTACTAGTACGATTTGGCGCCTACCCCTACTTTTGCATCACCAGTGCAAATGTCAACATAGTGAAAAAGGCAAATAATGTCTTAATAGTATGTAAATAGTATTTACATCCACTTTGTGCATCCCCTGAAAGTGTCTCTGGGCCCCATGAGAAGTCTGTAGACCATAGTTTTTAGCCTAAGAAGAGAAAAAGTAGTGGAATGAGAAGGGGCAGAGGGAGAAATGATGACTGTCTTTAGTATTTCAAAAACAAATAGAAAACAGATTGATTCTGCTATTTTAGAAGGCAGACTAGCAGGCAAAAGTTACAAAGACATAGATTGAGTTCAGTATTTTTTAGGCAAGAATATAAGAACTATATATAATTAACTAGATTTGTGCAATAATGGAAAAATTTGCATGGTTGAAGTATTTAGCGATAAGAATTTATACCAGATTACAGGGCCATTTTGGGGAGAAGGTGGCGATCAATTCTGTAGATACTTATATTAGGTGCAATTGGATTAAGTGATTTAAGGTCCCATTCAATTTAAAAGCATAAACATTCTGTGATTCTTTGAAAATCCCTAAATATAGTTAAAACTGTATTTATGTATCCATTAGCGGTTTTGAAGATATTCTCTCAAGTCAGTAGTGTGAAACGATTGTTAGTTTTATTCCTATTTTGCACTTTTGTGCTTTTCCTTTGAGGATTTTCCTGTATTTTCTGAAGTCAACATCAGTCTTCCTGCAGTCTTAATAAATTTCCTGTAAAATAGAAGATTTGAAGGCATTTTAGGGAACCAAATGCTGCTTATGATACAGTTTAGTAGAATTGTAATAAATTTTAGCACAGAATTTTAGAATACTGTGGGGAGCTGATTTTTAATTTTGAAAGAGAAACTGTAAACATAGTCTATATAGTTCTTTATTTGTAATTTATATGATTTCAGAAGAAATTTGCTTAAGCTGTTTTAGTGATTTTAAGCTACAGAATCTGAAAAGAGGAAACATAAAGGAAAGTATTTAAATTGATCTCTTGAATTTAAAAAGTGCATATTAAATATAACTGAGACATTAAATAAAATGAATTTTTGTTCTTAATCAGAATTATGTATGTAATATTTATCATTACTTGTAGCAAATAGTATTTTATTTAATTTATATGGAACATCTCTTCTGTGAGTTGGGTTGAAAGATAGCATTTTTAGGTGATAGAAGTTAGGCATAACTTAACTCTTTTTTTTTTTTTTTTTTTTTTTGAGGTACCAGTGTCGGGGATTGAATCCAGGCCCCTGGACCTTGTATGTGGGAAATGGTGCTCAACCACTGAGCCACATCAGCTCCCCTGAGTTGGTTTTTTTGTTTGTTTGCTTGTTGTCTGTTTTTTTTTTGTATTGTTTTAAAGAGGCACCGGGGACTGAACCTGGGACCTCCCATGTCGGAAGCAGGCACTCAACTGCTTGAGCCACATCTGTTCTCCATAACTTAACTTTCTTGAGGTCAATTTAACAGGTGTCGTAAGTGACAGTTAGCTTGAGATTTCATGTACTTATTGCATTTGGAATTAGAGCTCATTTTCTATAGGAGAGCCATAGCAATAAGTCATTTAGATTCATAAAATCCTTCGTGCTTGTTAATAACTCCTAAGAACCTTAGAATAAGTTAGAAAAATAGTGTTAGGAAGTAAGAGAAGTAATAGGGGATAGATGGAGAATGCATTGGTTGTAATTGGAGTCCAAGTGTAGTCCCTTCTTTGCCATGAACTAGCCATGTGACCTTGGACAAGTTGCTTATCTCTCTGCTTATTTCATAAAATGAGAATTATAGAGCTGAAAGGGACCTAGGAAGTAATCTAATTCAAACCTCTTATTTTACAGATGAGGAAATTTAGATAATTTGCCCAGGCTTTCACAGTGAGAGAGTTGGGACCAACTTAGTTTCCACCTAACTCTCAGGTTAGTGGTTTTTCCATTATACTCTGTGGCTTCTTTTCATCTTTAAAATGAGGGGGTAGGATTAGACGTTCTCAGAGCTCTCTTCCAGCTCAAAGTTACTGTCATTCTGTAACATTAGTCCTAATATAACTTATTGGGGAAAAGGTTGTAGGTCTTATTTATTGATTAAAGAAATATTTCTTGCAGGAACAATGTCAAGGTTATGTTTTGGTTTGTTAAGAAAAAGTAGTCATCTTCATTATTACCAAAGGCATTTAAGTTTATGAGCATGTTAAGTATTGTGCTGGGGGAGCTTGTTTTCTTAATGATCTACATAGTAAAATACATAATGAATATATTAAAACTATGTAAATTACATAAATAACAATGTGATGCTCTGATAGGAAATAACTAAGTGATTGTGTCTTAGAAAATATTTCTGGAATATGCCTCAGCCTGGATCCTTGAGTTAGGTGCTTTTGCTCCTTGGTGTCCCATAGATTGTCTATTCTCATAGTACCTCCATCATGCTACCTTTTATTGTAGTTTTATATTGCTTATTAGACAGGAAGGTTTTGAATTCAGAGAGTGTGTTTTGTTCATTTCCCTATTTTCGGTGCATAGTAGGATGTCCTTTATAGATTTGGCACCAAAAATTTTTTTGTGAAAGGACTGTTAAGTTTTCCAAGAACTAAGTAATATATTTTAGCATGCATGTTTCAGACCTAGGAAGATTATTATTTTAATAATCTTAGCAAATTATATTTTAGAGGGTGATAAAGATAGCAGTAATAATAATAGCTAACATATATTGAGCTTATGCATGTTAACTCATTTAATCCTCATAATTGCATGAGGTATATACAGTTTTTATTCCCATTTACAGATGAGGGAAACTGAAGCACAGAGAAGTGAAGTAAGTAACTTGCTTAGAGTTGACCCTAAGTAATAAATGATGGAACTGGGATTTGAACCAAGCCTGTGCACTTAACCACTAGGTTATATTGAAAATTTAGTTTTGAGTAATGTCTTACTTGGTTTTTCTTAACAAATTTTAATTTACTAACTAGTCTTTTAGTCTCATTAAATTTACCTCTAAATTTTTGTTAAATTTTTGCATGAGTTTTCTACATGTGTGAAGATAAGACTTAAAAAAATTTAGAAAGCTATAACAGCTGTGCAGATCTCACCTTTCATTTTTTCAGATGTTTAGTTCCTCCATGGAAATGTTAGAGGTACATATTAATGAAAAATCTCATTTTTAGTTTTGATAATCCAAATTGGAATGCCATTTATCTTAATATTCTTGTCCTCATAAGCCTAGCATACCCGTAGGAAATAAAGATTAGAATTAGAACAAAGAATTTTCTACTATTGATAAAGGAGCAGCCCACTTAATTGTGAAGACATTATAACCTGGTGGATAAGGCTCTGATTGAGTTGCTTTACTGGCAAATCTTTGGCTCTCTCTGTTATTAGTATTCAATATGGTAGGGAAAAGAGGCTTGAAGCTTAATCTGGCTCATTTTTAAGAAGTGTTTTTAAAAGCACTTAGTTTTAATTACTTTATCACATCCTCAAAAATCTCCTGTTAACATGTGTATGAGAGAGAATTTTGAATTGGTTGATATGAATTCAAAGCATGGAGTGGTAACGTGCAGAACTGATCCAGGTAGTAAGTTGTGAAACTTGAATTAAAATCTTCCCAGTGTGGCTTCATTATTAGTTCTGAAATTTTGTGAATTGGGAGAGGACAAGTCATAACCTTATTCAAGTAAAAGTGCTTATGTTATACAAAATGAATTAGAAAGCCAAATGTGAATGGTTTTTTTTGGGAGGTGGGGTGGGGAGTGACTTGCACTATTTGCTCCTCTTTTATATGGATAATAAATCGGTTATACATAAATATGTACCTTTCCTTGTAAACTAGTTTAGCTGGAGAAAACAACAAATTTTGAATTAGTTTTAAATTATTAAGCTTTATCTGGTAAGTGCTGGTATTATTAAATGTGACACATTGTGTGATTTCATGATTCCACACTTAACACGATATATGTATTTCCTATCTGATGATGAATAAATGCCACTGGGGAAGGTCATAGATATTTTTGTGAAGCCTGTCTCCCATGAGACCAGAGGCATGTTTCAGGTTTTTTTTTCTTCTTTTATGATAATAGTGTTTGCTTTTTAAAAAGCATAGTTTTTTCTTTTTCTTTGCACAGATTTTTTTTAAACATCAATGTAATCGTTTTATTAAAATCAGTTAATTTTGTATTCTACTTTATTGTTTCATTTATTTAAAAAATAAGTATAATACTTACTAGTGCCAGGCAATGTTGTAGACATTTTGTAAATTGTAACTCATTTGCTTCTCTTAACAATCACATAAAGTAAGTAATATTATTATCCCTGTTTAACATTCGAGGAAATTGAGACAGAGACATTAAGTAATTTACTCAAGGACACAGAGAATGTGTAGCAGAGCCAGGATTCAGACTGGGATCCTAAGTACATGCTCTTAACAATTAAACTATTTTTTTTTTTTTTTTTTTTTTAAGATTTTATTTATTTATCCCCCCCTTGCTGCTTGTGCTCGCTGGGTCAGCTAACCACACCATGCGGGCGAGCTTGCCTTCACTAGGAGGCCCCGGGAACCGAACCCTGGGCCTCCCATATGGTAAACGGGAGCCCTACTGATTGAGCCACAGCCGCTTCCCGACAATTAAACTATTTTGACTGTCAACATTATAAGCAATTTTCCTTGCTATATTTATATATGTCTTTTTCAGTTTAAATGGTTGCAGATTATTCCATTGAATGAATACTTGGTTAACCATATTTCTTTAGGTACTGTGCTAGTTATGATTCTTTTGGTTACACATGATAAAAACTTAAACATAAACTTCGCTATGTTAAAAAGAGTTTATTGGTTCACATAACTGGGAATTGTGTGTGTAGAGGGAAGGAATGGCTTTGGCAAGAACTAGATCCAAGATCTCAAATGATGTCATTAGGTCTTTTGGACTATCTCCTGTGCGCCTCTTCTGCAGCTGCAGAAGCCTTACTTCTAGCTTAGCAACACTTGAAAGACGACTTCTATTTCCATAAGACCACATATCAGTTTGGGGGGCCGGGGGAGATGCTGCTCTACTCTGACACAACTAGTCATTGGGGCCTAGGTGATAAGGTATAGCAAGGTAGCTGCTATGGTCATGGATTGAGTGAGTTGAAAGCCGTGATTGACAGTCCCTGTGAGATCACATGAATGGGTAAGGGGTTAGTTTTCCTGAAGAAGGGATGATGGTGAACAAAAACAACTTAACTACTCCAGGTAGTCATTTGGGTTATTTCTTTATTTTATTTTATTTTTTAATTTTCTTTGATAGGTAATATAATGAATAACATTGTGCAGAAGTCTTTTTTGAAGGCTAAATTCCCAGTGATAGAATTATCAGGGCAAAGAGTATGAAATGGTTTTTAGAACTTTTGATAAATGTTGCCAAATTAATTGTTTGAAGAATTGTACTCACCTTATATTTATACCAGCAGTGCATGAAGTGGGTATGTATTTTTGAACTAGGTAGAGTTCAACCCATCCTAGGATACTGCGTTTAAAATATCATTAGCTCAGTGTTTTGCACTTACTTAACCTTGAGGATTGCAGGTCTTACACTGAATTTGTTTCTAATCCAGTTTTTCAAATGCTTTATTATATTTTCTGTGTGTAGTCCACTCTCACTATTCTTTTCTATTTATTAATTTTAAATAATAACAAAACCAAAATAGTAATAAATGGCAGTACCCAGCAAGCTCCTGCATTCTACTTGCTATTTGAAATTGACGCCATGTATAAAGAGCATTATTATTAGGAAGTTAGTATGATGTAATAGTTCCAAGCACATTTAGACCTGGGTTCCAGTTTTGAGTTTTGCTACTGTTCTAGTTTTCTTGTTGCTAAAGCAAATACCATACAGTAGGTTGGCTTACACAATGGGAATTTATTGGCTCGTGGTTTTGAGGCTAGGTAAAGTCCAAATCGAGGCATTATCAAGGTGATGATCTCTCTCAGAAGACTGTGGCACTCTGGGGCTGGCTGCTGGTGATCCTCTGCCACATAGCAGTGCACATGGCAACCTCCTCTGGCCTCTCCCTTTTGTTCCAGGTTCCTTTGACTTGCAGCTTCTTGTTCCTGTGACTTTCTCTCTCTCTGTCTGAATTTCATTCTGCTTATAAAGGATTCCAGTAATAGGTTTAAGACCTATCTTGATTGAGTTGGGACACACTTGAACTGAAGTAACCTCATAAAAGGTCCTTATTACTATGGGTTCACACCCACAAGAATGGATTAAGTTTAAGAACACGTTTTTCTGGGGTACCTAGCACCTAACCACCTCAGCCACTTACTGTAATAAATTAGCTAACTTCTCTATATGCCTCATCTATGGGTTTTCTTGTTTGGAGGATGGACATAATAATAGTTACCACCTCATAGGATTCAAAAATTTAAATAAGAAATGCATGGACCTTAAGAATTCAATATGTGTTAACTATTATTATGTGTGGATATAATGATACTTTAGAATTTAATTTTTTCCCCTTGGTTTAAATGGCCAAAAAAAGAGAACTAGACAAGTGCTGTTTGGAGGTCCCTTTTGGCCAGAGCACAGTTGACTCACATGAATTGGCTCTCTAGGCTAATGAATTCCAACAGGATTGTGTCTGACAGATGTAGATTTCAAATGATATTCTAAGTGTCCCTTTCACCTTTTTATTTCCTGTAACTTTCTGTGGCTTGAGAATTGATTAAATTTATGAGACATTGTTATAACATTAAAACATCAAGCACTAGATTTGGAGTAGCAGTTGTTTTATGCTTGATCATTGATATGCAGTAATACACTTTAAAGCAGGGGTTCTTAACCAGGGGTCCATGAGCTTGAATTGAATTTCAAAAAAACATTCTTGTGGGGAGGGGGACATGTTGGTACAGATGTGATATATTTATTAAATAATACGCAGTATAGTGTGGACTTAGTAAGGGCTCTGTGGTTTTTACCTGACTGGCAAAGGAGTCTGTGGAACAAAAAAGTTAAGAACCCCTGCTTTAAAGCATTTTATTGCAAGGTGTAAAGGTGTGCCTGCATTGTGCTTTTTATGTGTTTTTCTTGGCACCTGGAAGAGTACTGTGGTCACTGCATGTTTAACAGTGTAGCATAGGAGTTAAGAACGTGGGTTTAAAGTAGATACACTTGGCTTTGGGTCCTTTCTCCATCACTCTAAGCTCTGTGACCTTGGACAAGTTACTTAGCCTTGTAGAGCCCTAGTTTGTTTTATCAGCTTTAAAATAGACATACGTAACAGTACCTACCTTTAAACAGAATTTTTAAAAAAATTAAATTCTAAAGTATATTTATATCTACACATTATAGTTAACACATACTGAATTTTGGAGTTTTGGGTTTATTTTGAAAACATATAAGATTGTGTGTTTAAAGATTAAACCATTATATAGTATTTGCCCCAGAGTAAATAATTATTGAATATCAACCATTCAAAAAAAAAAAAAGAAAAAAATATCAACTATCATTAAGAAATGTATAGACTTATAATATTTAGTGTCCATTGTCTTAAACCAAGACATTTTAGTACACATGAATATTAAAATTTTTGTTATATTTAGTAGAAAAGCTTAAACAAATGTGTTTTAGTTTGCTAAGCTACTCAAAACAGATACCATAAAATGTTTTTTTTTTTTTTAATTTATTCTAGTAACATATAGAACTTAAAATTTCCCCTTTTAACCACATTCAAATATATGCTTCAGTGCTGTTGATTATGTTCACAACCTTGCACTACCATTAGCACCATCCATTATTTTATATTTTATTTTTCCTTTTATATTGAAACATAACATACAGAAATTGCACAAAAATAAATGTAATGCTCAGTGAATTATTATGAACCACAACCTGCGTGTGATTACACTCAAGCAAGAAATAGTACATTGCCAACACTTCAGAAGCCCTCTTCCTGCCTCCTGTCAATCACTACCCTCTCTCTTCTCCCCAAAGTAACCACTTTGTTTTGCCTGTTTTTGAACTTTATATGAATAGATTCGGTATATATTTTGGGGCTGGCTACTTTTGCTCTATATGTTTGTGAAATTCATCCATATTAATTGCTGCAACTGTAAGTTTATCTTATTGCTGATTAATATTACTTTGTATGAATATACCACAATTTATTTATATGTTCTGTTGCTGATTGATATTTGCATTGTTGACTATTACTAATAATGCTGTTAAGAACACTTTTATGCCTGTCTCTTGGTGTGTGCTGTTAATATCAATTAAGTACCTAATAGTAAATTTGCTGGGTTATAGGATATGAATGTTTGCCTTTAGTAGACACTGTCAGTTTTCCAAAGTGGCTGTACTAATCTACATTCCCATGAAAATTCACCAACATTTGGAATTGTCGTATTTTTTATTTTAGCTACTCTCGTGGGTGTGAGATGGTATCTTCTTGTGGTTTGAATTCTCATTGCCCCAATGACTAAAGATATTTAACATTTTTTTATAAGTTTAATGGCCTTTTGGATGTCATTTGTGAAGTGCCTGTTCAGATCTCTTGCTCATTTTTCTTTTGTGTTGTTTGCCTCTCTTATTTTTTAAAATTTATTTTAAAGACTTCTTATGTATTTTTGGATAAGAATCCTTTTTTTTTTTTTTTTTTTTTTTTTTAAGTATTACAAACATTCCCCCCATTCTGTGGTCTGATTTTTTTCCCCTTTCTCAAAGTTATTTCTTTTAAGAAGCTTTTCCTTATCTCACACTCATGAAAGTCCTCCTATATTAAATATATTTTTAAAAATAAAATTTACAGCCATAAATTTCCCACTAAATACTGCTTTAGCTGTATCCCATATGTTTTGGTATGTTGTGTTTTTATTTTTATTCATCTCAAGTATTTTCTAATTTCCTTTTTTTTTAAGGAGGTACCAGTGATTGAACCTGGGACCTCATACATGCGAATTAGGCGCTCAACCACTGAATTACACCTGCTCACATCTTATTTCCCTTTTGATTTCTTCTTTTGACTCATGGTTATGTAGGAATATGTTGTTTAGTTTCCATATATTTGTAAATTTCCTTCTTAATCGTTCATAAAGAAGACACAGGAAGATCAGCTTTGGTAGTGGACATAGCTTCCCCATGGCTGGCGGGTCCCTCCAGACAGGTGAACCAGGGTGATGGACTACACATATGTCTTTTGTGTCACATAGGGAAGACCCCATTTCCTCCCTGCCAAGAACAGATACTAGTGGGGTTGGCCAGGTGCCATATGATGCACACGCTTAAGCACCACAAAGAAATTCACACTGTACACTAGAATAGGGGAAGATCACCCTTTAAAGAAGGACTTGGGCAAAGCATGAGCTCACTGTCCAGACTCCAAATAAGGGAATGTGCTGGGCCCAGGGCTCTAATGATTAGGGCAGGCCTTGAGAAGGGGCAGCAAGGTTGTGTGATAGCTGCTTCCTCAACAGTTATTGAAAGTAATGAAGTTTCCAACTATTGTTGAATTATCTATTTCTTCCTTCAATTCTGTCAGTATTTGTGTCATGTAATTTGGAGTTCTGTTGTAAGGTGTATATATGTTTATAATTCTTATATCTTCCTCATGGATTGACCCTTTGATCGTTTAAAATGTTCCTTTTTACCTCTAATAACATTTTTTATTTTAAAGTCTATTTTGTTTTGTGTTACTGTAGCCATTCCACCTCTTCTGTGGTGGCTAATTGCATGGTAAATCTTTCCATCCATTTGTTTTTAACCTGTTTGTATAAAGTATTTTTTAATCAAATGTATTTTGACAATATTGGACGATATTGGACAATATTTATTTGGATTTTGTTTTTTTTAAATCCAATCCAACAATCTTTGCCTCTTGATTAGATTGTATAAATCATTCACATTGCATGTTATTATGGATATGGCTAGATTTATCTGTGCTGTTTCACTTTTTGTTTTCTGTATTTCTTGTGTATTTTTGTCCCCCATTCCTCCTTTTACTGCTTTCTCTTGCATTGTTAATATTTTCTAGTTAACATTTTAATTCCTTTAATGAGTATCTATAGGTACAAAATTTGAGTTGTTTTCTTAGTTGATTGCTCTGGGGTTTGCATTAATTTATCAGAATCAACTTAACATTTACACTAACTTAATTACAGTTATATATAAAAAATTCATTCCTATATGGCTTGATTCCTTCTTTCCTTTTTTTCTTATACTGATGCTATATGTTATAAACCCAAAAATACATTGTTATAATTATTAATTTATGTATTTTAAAGAAACAGTCAAGAAAGGAAAACTTGTATGTATTTATACAGCCTGTTATATTAACCTTCTTATTGATTTTTTTAAGGGGTACTAGGGAATGAAACCTTGTACTTGCAAAGCAGGTGCTCAGCCACTGAGCTACACATACTCCCCTTTTTTGATCATTTTTGATTCTCTTCCTTTTTTCCTGTAGATTTGATTTACCATCTGGTACAGTTTGTTCCTACCTGCCTTCTTTGGGCTGTTGTCAAATATGTTACATTTCTACATGTTGTAAGTCCAACAGTATCATTATATACATGTTATAGGTGTAGTTGCTTTGTAGATGCGTTAAGGAGAAGAAAGAACTAATATGGTATAACACTGCTTTTTTTTTTCCCCTCTGGGTACATGTCCCTTTGTTCTTTATTTTTATTTTTTGTGGTAACATGTATATAACATAAAATATACCATTTTAACCATTTGTAAATGTACATTTCACTGGCATTAATTACAGTCACAATCTTACGTTACTATCACCATCCATTACCATAATTTTTTCATCACCCCAAATAGAAACTCTATACTAATTAAACAGTACTCTCCATTCCCCTCTCCTCTGTCCCCTGGTAATTTCCTTATCTAACTTTCTGTGTTGATGAATTTGCATGTATTAATTATTTCATGTAAGTGAAATCATATAGTATATGTCCCTTTGTGTTTGGATTATTTCACTCAGCATAATGCATTCAAAGTTCATTCATTTTATAGCACCTATCAAACTCATTTTTTTTTATGACTGAATAATATTCTATTGTGTATATATATATATATACACCATATTTTAAAATAAATTTTTTTTGAGAAGTAAAATAGGAAGCAAAATTTGAGACCTTTGTGTCTGGAACTATCCTGATTGATAGTTCAGTTTGGTATAGAATACTTCTTTGAAAAACATTTTGCAGTTTTTAGTTGTGTTACAATATACATAGCATAAAAATCATTTTTACCATTTTAAGTGGACAATTCTTTGGCATTAAGTGTCTTGATAATACTCTATAAACTTTCACCATTGTCTATTTCCAGACTATTTTCACCATCCGAAACCAAAACTCATACTGGTTGATAAATAAATCCCCATTTCCCCCATCCCTTACCCCTGGAAACCGCTATTCTGCTTTTGTATATATGAATGTGCTTATACTAAGTATTTCATATAAGAGAAGTCATACAATATTTGTCCTTTTGTGTCTGGCTTATTTCACTCAACATGAAGACTTTGAGGTTCATCCATGTTGTAGCTAGCTCTTTTTGTTTATCCATTCTTCTGTTGATGGACACTTGGGTCACAGCTATTGTGAATAATGCTGTGATGAACATTGGTGTACAAATATCTAAATCCTTACTTTCACTTGTTTTGGGGATATACCTAGGAGTGGAATTGCTGGATCATATGTTAATTCTATGTTTAACTTTGTAAAAAACTGCAAAAATATTTTCCACAGTGGCCACACAATTTTATATTCCTACCAACAATGTACGCGAGGGTTCCTAACATTGTAGTTTTGATTTTAGTTTCTCTAATGGCTAATGATGTTGAGGAAGCTTTTATATACTTGTTGGCCATTTGAATATCTTTTTTGGAGAAATGTCCGTTCAAATCCTTGGTCCAATTTAATGGGTGATTTGTCTTTTTGTTATTGAATTATAGGAGTTACTTATATATTCTGTATAATAAATCCTTCTCAGATATATGGTTTCCAGATATATTCTCCCGTTATATATGTTGTTTTCACTTAATAAAGTCCTTTGCACAAACATTTTTAACTTTGATATAGTCCATTGTATTTATTTTTTCTTTTATTGCTGGTGCTTCTGCTGTGTAATCTGAAAATCCTTTGCCTATTACTACAAGGTCCTGAAGATATTTCCCTATGTGTTCTTGTAAGAGTTTTATAGTATTAGCTATTATATTAGGTTGGTGATCCATTTTGAGTTAATTTTTGTATATGTTGTGAAAGGGAAGTGTCCACACTCATCCTTTCACATGTAGATTTCCAGTTGTCACAGCAACATTTAAGAGTCTCCTATCCTCATTGAATGGACTTGGCACCCTTGTCAGAAATCAACTGAACATAGATGTGTAAATTTATCTACTGACTCTGAGCTCTATTCCATCTCTACTTATGCCAGCATCACATTGTTTTATTACTGTAACTTTCTAGTAAGTTTTGAAATTTAAGAAGTGTGAGCCCATCGATTTTGTACTTCTTTTTCAAGATTGTTTTGGCTATTGAGGGCCCCTTGCAATTCCATATGAATTTGAGGATCAGCTTTTCATTTCTGCAAAAAACAAACAGAAACAAACAAACAAAATGCTGCTCTAATTTTGATAGGGATTGTGCTGAATTTGTAGAAAACTTTAGTCAGTATTGGCATCTTAATAATATTGAGTCTCCCAGTGCATGAACACTGGATGTCTTATCATTTATTTAGGTCTTCTTTAATTTCTTTCAGCAATATTTATAGTTTTCAGTGTACCAGTCTTTCACATTCTTGGTTAAATTTCTACATAGGTGTTTTATTCTTATAGATGTTACTGTAAATGGAATTGTTTTCTTGATTTCTTTTTCAGATCATTCATTGCTAGTATATATAGAAACCCAACTGACTTCTGCATATTTATCTTGTACCGTGCAACTTTGCTGAATTTGTTTATTAATTCTAGTAGCTTTCTTGTGTATTCTTTGGGGTTGTCTAGATATAGGATCATATCATCTTTGAATAGGGATAATTTTACATCTTCCTTTCCATTTTGGATGACTTTTTATTTTTTTCTCATGCCTGATTGCTCTGACTAGAACTTCTAGTACAATGTAGAATAACTAGTGAAAGTGGGCATTGTTGCCTTGTTCCTAACTTTAGGAGGAAAGCTTTCAGTCTTTCATAATTTTTATGTTAGCTGTGGGTTTTTCATAAATGCCCATTATCATGTCGAGAAAGTTCCTTTCTATTCTTGTTTTTAATCAAGAGGGCGTGCTGTATTTTGTGAGATGCCTTTTCTGCATAAATTGATATGATCACGTGGCTTCTTCTTTTCTTTCTATTAATGTGGTATATTACATTGATTTTCTTATATTGAACCATCCTTGCATTCTTGGAATAAAACCCACTTGGTCATGGTATATAACGTTTTTATTATACTGTTATTATATTCAGTGTGCCAAATTTTGTTGAGAATTTTTCCTAATTTCCCTTGTGATTTCTTCTTTGACCCATTGGTTGTTTGATAGTGTGTTAATGTCCACATATTTGTAAACTTTTCACTTTTCTGTTTGTTACTGATTTCTAGCAGTATACTAGTGGTCCGAGAAGATACCTTGTATGATACCATTATTTTTAAGTTTATTAAGATTTCATTTGTGGTTCAACATATGGTCTATCCTGGAAACATTCCATGTATACTTAAGTGTGTACTCTGCTGTTGCTAGGTGGTGTTCTGTAGATGTCCACTTGGTCTAATTGGTTAATACTGTTTAAGCTCTCTATTTCCTTATTGATCTTCTGTTTATATGATCTGTCAATTATTGAAAGTGGTGTATTGAAGTATCCAACTCTTCTGGAACTATCTGTTTTGTCCTTCAATTCTGTCATTTGTTTGCTTCATATATTTTGGGGCTCTATTGTGGGGTGCATATAGTTTATAATCTTTATATTTTCTTTTTTAATTGAACCTTTTGCCAGTATATACTATCCTTCATTGTTTCTTGTAATCTTTTTTTGACTTAAAAGTCTGTTTGGCAGTACAATCCAAGAAAATTTCATTATTTTAACAGAAAATCAAACTCTAGTTTTGCAACAGTTTGATATGAAAGCTCTTTAAAAATATTATAAATAAGCTTATCAAATCCTATTCAACATCCACCATGACAAGTAAAAATCATTTCCATAAACCTTCCACAACTTTATCCACCCTTGCTTTGTCCAATACTTCTTGCTTCTCATTCTGTGAAAACCAGTCATTTTATTTTAGGACAAAACTACACTCTTCTTTAATAACAAGGCACATGCTGTACTTTACATACCTACATACCTTAAGTTACTAAAAAGATTTTTGAATCTGTCTTCAAACATCCTACAAAACATATAATTATTCTTAAAATTAAGTTTGTCAAAATAATAACTCAATTTTGTAAAACACAAATTTATACTTTTCATCATTTTAAAAGACCTAATACATATAATGCAAGCTTATTTTATCAGTAAACTTGTATATTTTGTTAGACCATATCCAAGTATAGTAAAATTGTATACTTGTATTAATTACACTTAACATTGATAGCTCAGAGGACATAACTATTTTAGGGGATGGTTTTTAGAAGTATTGCTTGCTTCATTTTACCATTTTATCAGTATACCAGTGAGATATATTATGAATAATTTCTGAAACAACTTTTTGGAGGTGAGTAGGGGGACTGGTTTAAAGCCATAATTTAATTGCAGGCTTATAAAAGCAGTTAGCGTTCCGCCCCCCCCCCCCCTTTTTTTGTTTCATTGAAGGTTAAAAAAACCTTTTTGTTTCCAGAACATCCCCAAATTATGAGCAACTTTAAAAGCAGACTGGAAAATATTCTGTAACTGTTTTAATTTGTCCCAAGCATAATCCAGGAAAACTTTTTCATAGTTCTCAAGGACATTTTCCTTTACCTACTGGATCTTTTGAAATTTGGCAGTTGGATTTTATTCAGTTATTCCCATCCTAAGGCTACAAATATGTTTTGTTTTGTTTTCATTTTAAAAACAATTTATTGAAGCATATCATTCATACATGAACATACATAAAAAATAAGTGTATAGTAAAAGTTAAGAACTTATAAAACAAACATGAATGACATCATACAGGGCTCCCATACCCACCACAAACACCTTGCATTGTTGAGAAACATTTGTAACAAATTATGAAAGAGCATTATTAAAGTATTACTACTAACTATAGTCCATATTTTACATTCCGTTTATTTTTCCCCCAACCCACCCTATTGTTTTTTGTCGTTGTTCATAAACAATACAGTTTATCTAAAGTGTACAATCAGTGGCATTTGGTATAATCACCGAGTTGTGCTTCACTTCAGTCGGTGTAAGAGCATTTTCATTACTTAAAAAAAAAAAAATCAAATCACTATCATATCCATATTGTGAGTGGATTCTTCTAGGTCCTTGGCTATGTTACATAAAATAATTTAAGAACATGCCAGTTCAGTTAGGCCAGTAGTTTATTAAGGAACTGAGAGAAGAGAATAGAAATGGGAGAAAATGGCAGATTATGGAATACCCAGGAATACTTGTGGACCAGTCCAGGCAGAAAGAGAGCTAGAGAGCTCCTAAGGTTGCTTTTTAAACCATTAATTACCCCTCCCCTTATTAATGTTCGGGGGAGGATCCCAGCTGTTTGCTGTTTTGATTGGTTATCCCACCTATTAATCTGCCCCCCCCCGGGGGGGGCAATGATAAGGCGGACAAAATCCCGTCCCACATAGGGAATTCTCGCGAGGTTCTTCCAGCTGCTTTTTGTTGGGGGTCTTTCCCTCGGGAGAGGTTCCAGGAGGGTTCCATGGTCACATGTTTCATGGCCGTGGTTTTCTGCCAGGTCCCAGATTCCTCTTCTCATTCCCTAAATTAGCCTGCCTCAATATGTTAGCACTACTAATTACAAATCCTATGATGTCCTTTCACCATTTTTATTCATTTGCAACATTTACAACAGCTTTCTACCAATTCTGTACAGATTAAAGCTCAGCTTTCCATTCTTTGGTGATTTATATTCTAGCTATTAACTCCCCGGGTTTACTTATTATATTTAGTTCATGATAGCGAAGTCATACAATATTTACCCTTTTGTGTCTGACTTGCTTCACTCAATATAATGTCCTCCAGGTTCATCCATGTTGTCATGCTTTATGACTTAATTTCTTCTTATAGCTTCATAATCTGTTATGTGTATATACCACAGTTTATCCATTTGTCAGTTGTTGGACACCTGGGTTGTTTCTATCTTTTGGCAATTGTGAATAATGTTGCTGTGAATATCGGTGTGCAGATGTCTGTGTCACTGCTAAATATGTTTCAATAATGATTTGTCTACTACAGCTACTGCCACAATGTTATTATTAGAAAAAAGTAATTTCAAATTGGGGAATTTCTATGGAGCTTCACAGCAACCAAGGACAAATCACGCAAAATATTGCCCATTTAACAACATTCCCCCTGAACCTATCATTCTTAATCTCTAGGCACAGTAGAAAGAATTCTAAATCAAACCCACACCCCCCACATTTTCCCTGTACCCAGCCCTTTTCCTATAGCTTCCTTAACTGGTTTATTTTTATTAGGCCAAGATTTAAGAGGCTCTGGGGGCAGGGATAGGTGAGACAGAAAGAATGCAGCCTAATCAGGTTTTAAGGGTTCCAAATGAGGGTGGTGGGATTTAAGAGAGAAAAAGTGGCTCTAGTATTTATTAGAGCCCATATGCCCTCCTTTTAATTATTTCCAGTTATCAAATCTCTTTTGCTTGAAGATGGGACCCAGACTATTGGAAAAGTCTCTGCCATTTCCGGGGGCAGCCCTAGCAGTTACGTTGAAATATACTTTGTTTTTATTAGAGGGCAAAGAGCAGGGGTGGAGGTGGGGAGGTTGCTACTGTTTTCAAGAAGTTTGGGGGCAGTTTCTTTTCTATAACGTCCATGTTGTTTACCGTGATTACAAGTATAGGTGCCCTGAATTCTGGTGCCTAGAGGGTTTATTGAAGCTTATTTAGCTGCTCTTTGATCTTGGGAGGAATTGGTTAACGTTTGAGTATTCAGGTTCATATATCTGAATGATAAAATTGGATTCTTTTGCAAAACCCACAAAGCCTTCAGTAGGATTTTGGAAATCTTATCACTACAGAGGGGAGTTAGGCTAAGCTAGGACATGGAGGCAGAATACAGGAGGAGTTTGAAAGAGTATTAGAAGTTGGCTTCTTTAATTTCTGGGACCCCAGGTGTACTAATTTATACATATAAGCACTTACTTATTTTTGAGTATTTTTAATAGAGCTCTCCTAAGAATTTTTTGTTAATTTGGTATTACCATCTGGAAGTAGGAAAATATATATTAAACAAGCAGACCCAAATAGTAAGACAACTTCAGTTAAAAATTTTTAGCCATGAGTCAGACACAGAAACATAGAAACATAAAACTTACTGGCTTAAACCATACTTTTTTAGTTTTTCTGTAAACTCTTACTGTGATGCAAAGACATAAAAGATTGAACATATGGGGTTTAATTCTATTTCTCTTCTCTTTTGCAGTATAAATCTAATTGTAATATTGTATTAAAAATAAGAGATGCATTTCCTGGCCAAGATTCTAATTTGTGTTACAAAAGAATATCATCTTTTCCTTTTTCTTTGATTCATAACTAAACATAGACCATCTATCCAAAATACATCTCAGAGGACTATAGTCAGATATACAATTAACATTTCCCATAGTTAAAATTACCCAGCGCCAACTGGAGATTTCCTGGGGTTAGAGCTGCCTAGCAGGATTTGAATCTGACTTCTAACCCTTGTTAGTTTACCCAGAACCAGAAACTAAGTACTTTCTGTGGCTAATTCTCATGTGTCTTGTGGCATGTTCTCAATAATAGATTCTAGGATGGCACTCAAACCCACAATCCTAACAGACAGGGACTTGAACCCCTCAAGGCATACCTGGCACTAGGGTGAGACTTGAACCCATGATCCTAGCAAGCAAGCTTTGACAAGAAAATAGGCACTCAGATGAAGTTACTCACCCAGAAGGTGTCTATTCCCAGAACATTTTGCTTTCCTTAAAATAGCAGGAAATGCTGAAGGCTTGAAGTTCTGACTGGAGCAAAGGGGACCCTGAATCTCAAGCCTCTACACAAAACCAGTCTAGGTGGCCACATAGAGTCAGTGTGGGAGGGGGGCATGCACACCACCGTGGTTGCAATACCTCGGGCAAGTGGTCCTAAGACCAGAAGTGTCCCTTCGTGGTCACCTAATTTTCACCAGCTTGGGCTCACTGCCCAATGCTCACAGAGGCCAGTACTGTGACATCAGGATTTTGAGAAAAGAAAGAGCTGTAACTCAAGGTCGACTAGCTTGGAGACAGGAGACAAGGCTCAATGATCTGAGGGCTAAGGGAAATTTTATGGGAATGGGACATGAGTGATGGGGGGACAGAAGTAAAAAGATTTGACTTGGCATAGTCTAGTTGGTTAATTATACAGTTGTCCATATGTGATAGAGTGGATTTTAGGCTGGATTTCCTTATTGAAGGACCTCTCACATTTGATCTGCTTCCAATGTCTCCTTGTCTTTGTCTTGGTTTTGAGGGAGGTGCCCTCTGTTGCTGGTGTCTCAAAGATCATCTGAAGGATTTTCTGTGCATGCTCAGGTTATATGACTAGCAGTTAAACTCAGAAGAAAAAGTTACAGGAACAAATTGGTCTTTGCCTGTCCAGGGGGAGTAATGACTTTTTAGCTTTTTTACATGTCAGACTAGAAACCGAATGTGTCTTTTCTTTAATTCTTTAAAGTGATTTCCCTTTTTTTAGGTCTTTCAACATATTTATAATAGCTACTTTTCAAAGTAGTTAAGTCCAACATCTGTACCCCCTTAAAGGCAGTTTCTATTACCCATTTTTCCCCTGTGTATGGTATATATTTTCCTGTTTCTTGAATGTTTCACAAACTGGACACTTAAAATATTAGAGCAAGTCTGTATCCCTCACCATCTCAGGTTTTTTTTTTTTTTTTTTTTTATTGCTGCTGATTGCTTGTTTATTTGTTTAGTGACCTGGCTAGATTAGTTCAGTGAAATCTATTTTACCTGCATTGTACAGCCTCTACTGATGCTCCTTAGAGGGTATAGCCTTGGGCATGCACATTGTCTCCAACCACCAGGGGATGTCTGTGGTTTTAGCAAGGCTCTCTTTGTCTCTTTCCTTCACCTCCCCTTTAAGGTTTTGGTTGATCTGCCTCTATTTCTATCACACCCAGCTGTCACCCTCTGATTGTTGGTAGCCGATTGTTATATTGTGTTTCAACAAAATCTGGGGCATGAATTGCTCCACAGTCTGATCCAGGTAATCAAGTCTTTTTGCAGAGGCTGTAGTGGTGTGACTGTTTGATACTTGTGTCAACCCCAAGAGGGCTCTTATTAGTTGTCTCTTTCCTTACTTCTGCTAAACTTCTAGCTGGTCTGCAACTTTGCTTGTTGCTACTACTATCATGGAACTACCAGCCTCCTTTTACTTGTTCACCCTGTCTTAGTTTGCTAAAGGGGTGTCAATGTAAATTACCAGAAATGGATTGGCTTTTATAATGGGAATTTTTTTAGGGTAAAAGCTTACAGTTCTGAGGCTGTGAAAGGTCCAAATCTAGACATTAGCAAAAATGCTTTCTCACCAAAGTCAGCTACTGATTATCCTGGGATCCTGCAATGTGATGAAGCAAGATAGTGGCCAATCTCTACCGAGGTCCCTGCCTTCCCTTCTGGGCTCACAGTCTCCTGGAGCCCAGCTGTGGGTGACCAGGCATAGGGCTTCTCTCTTTCCAGACCTCCTTTCTCAGTCTTGACTACTCCGCTTTCTTCCCAAGTTCAACTATGAGCTATCAAACATATGGCAGGGCTTATCTACACAGCCTTGAACTGCTCCGTGGGCCCAGCCCCTCAGGAGCCACTTTCCATGCTTCTGTGTTCTGTTGATCCCAGACTCTGGATCCTCTCTAACCTTCTTGGAGCTTCTCTCCTTGAGCTCAGCTGTAGGTGAGAAAGTAGCTCTATCTACTTTCTCCTCTCTCTCACGTGGCAGAATCAAAATGGCAGCTTTCTTTTTCTGTGTGTGTCTCGCTCTGTGTCTCCATCTATATAAAGCTCCAGTAAGAGGGCAGAGACCCAACCTGTGTCAAGTCTCACTGACATAGTCCAATCAAAAGGGCTCAACCCACAGGAATGGATTAGTTCAAGAATATGATCTTTTTCTTTTTGGAATTCATAGAAGAACTTCAAACTGTCACACACCCCAAGATCTCCATTGTTTTCAACAGTACCCTTAGGAATGAACTTACCCCATGCTTGGCTGTTCCAAATAAAGTCAGTCCACATATGGACATAAGGGGAGCTCTCTGTTCTTAAGGCTTGCCTCTGCCCCAGGCATAACCTCTGAGTCACTGTACTGGAGCTGGGGACAGATATAGGTGATTGCTTTCCTAGAATTGACACCCCTCCGGTACAAGTGGGGCATTGGAGGAGGATGGTAGACCCTGTTCTTCTTGGCTTGCCCCTCCTGGTAAAGGACTTATGAGTTAGCAATTGCAGCACAGTATTCTTTTTTTTTTTTTAATTTCATTCATTTATCCCCTCCCCCTTGCTGCTTGTGCTCGCTGTCTGCTCTCTGTGTCCACACGCTGCGCGTCCTTCTATGTCTGCTTGTCTCCCTTTGTTGCGTCATCTTGCTTCACCAGCTCTTTGTGGGCGCGGGCTGTCAGCTCTCCACAGGCACAGGCCAGCTTGCCTTCACCAGGAGGCCCCAGGAATCGAACCTGGGGCCCCCCACGTGGTAGATGGGAGCCCAGTCGCTTGAGCCACATCTCCTTCCCACAACCCAGTATTCTTGACCTACTGCACCTGGGGTAGAGCTTCTGCCCTATGAGTTGGGGCTGGGTGGGAAAAGGGAGCCACAGTCATAACAGCTGTACCCTGCATGGAATAGAGGTTCTACCACATGGAGCTCAGGGGGAAGAGAGATGCCTACCCCTTCTGGGGTGAAACTGGGAGCTGTGGGATGCGGAAGCATCATCTTCATGGTAGCATCCACCTGGTTAGAACTTCTGTCACACTGAGCCTTGAGGGTGGGAATGGGAGTGGGTTGTGTCTCAAATGTCAAAGATGCTTGTCATTTTCACCACAGTTTAGCATATTTTCTTGAATAAATGGTTCTCCATTTGCTATATGTCCTTAGGGCAATTTCCAGAGACTTTTGAAAAGTAATTTTCACTAGTTGAATGGTTGTTTTACTGGAGAGAGAGTGTCCACTGGGTTCCTCACACCACTCTTCTAGAGGTACTGCCATCCTCTCATATTATCCTTTAGAAACTTTATTGTTGTTATTATTTTGCTTTTTCATATTTATATTTATAATTCTGAATCTTGTTTTTCTGTATCTCATGAGGTAGGTCTAAGTCTCTTTGCCGTATTGATATTCTGTGATTTCAGCACCATTTACTGCAAAGAACTTTTCATTCCCACTGTTCTGCAGTGCCACTTTTTTTTTGCAAATCAAGTTTCTGAATATACTGAAGTCTGTTTTTGGCCCCTGTATTCTATATCATTTGTTCATTAAAACAGTACCATGGGGAAGCGGCTGTGGCTCAATTGGTTGGGCTCCTGTTTACCATATGGGAGGCCCTGGGTTCAGTTCCCGTGGCCTCCTGATTGAGGCAAGCCGGCCCATGGGACGCGGTAAGTGAGCTGGCCGACAAGATGATGCAACAAAGGGAGACAAGCAGACACAGAAAAATGCACAGCAAATGGATACAATGAGCATAAGCACCAAGGAGGGGATAAATAAATGAAAAAAAATAAACCTTGGGAAAAAAAACAGTACCATGCTGTTTTAATTATTGTATTCTTATAATAAGTTTGATATCTGATAAACACAGGTATTCTGAGTGTGCAACTATTTCTGTGAGCTGGCATATCTCCTCTCACTAGAAAATAAGCTCCACAAAAACAGGAGGTTTTTTTTGGTCCTTGTTTCACTGCAATTTCAAAGTAGTCTAGAAGAGAGTCTGACTCATATTAGACCTCCCTTAAAATATTGTTGAGTGAATAAAAGAATAAATGAATATTCTCTGGCATCCTCAGATTTTTACACTGAAGAAACCTGGTCTCAGAAACAAACCTAAATTTGAATCTCAGTTCCATCACTTAATTCTCAGCCTCAGTTTCCATCAAAATTATTGATATGAAGACGAATGCATAAAATCTCTTGGCATATAGTAGACACTCAATAAGATGGTAGACCTTATTTAGAAAATCAAGGAACTATAATTTCTTGTAGCTCAATATGTATACTTATGTAATTATGTAAATGAAGATTAAAAGCTGTGCTACTTTATCAGGTAGAATTTTTTTCACCCGTAGGAGGTACCAGGGATTGAACCTAGGACCCTCGTACATGGGAAGCAGGCGCTCAATCACTGAGCTACATCTGCTCCCTAATGAAAGTTGGTTTTTTCATGTTTGTTTTTAGGAGGAACCGGGATTGACAACGCAACCTCGTACATGGGACACAGGCACTCAACTGAAGCCAGGGAAGTGTTGGATACCTTTAGGTTCTTGGCTGTGTCGCATAAAATAACTTATTTTAGTTAGGCCAATAAAAAGAATTTATTGAGAAATGGGGGAAAAGAACAGAGCTTGCTAAGATATGGGAGAGAAGGACAGAAATACATACTGAGATTTGATGCAGGCTCCTCTAGGCTGAGAGAGCGAAATTTGGCTTGTGTGGTTACCTTTTAAGCTATTAATTATTCCTCCTCTTGCTAATGTTCAGTGGAGGGGCCCCAGCTGTTTGCTGTTCTGATTGATTATCCCACTGCCAGTTACCCACGGGTCCAGAGGATAAGGCCCCTTAGGATATCCGGGGCTTTTCCTTGACCCCGAATGAGATCTTATTCCAAATAGGGTCCTCATGGGATCCCTCCTGCAGCCTCTTTGGTGGGGGTCTTTTTGTTGGGGGTTTCCAAGCTGGGTTCCAAGACCACATGCTTCACGGTCATGTTTTTCTGCCAGGTCTTGGACTCGTCTTCTCTTCTCCTAAACTAGCCTGCCTCACAACCACTTGAGTTATATCATTCCCCATCAGGTATAATGTTAAACACTGTTAATTGGGAAGTATTATAGCTTCTGTGTTTCTGCCTAATTGTATATTCCAGAGTGGATACAAGTTAGAAGGTCACTGTAATGATCCAGATAACAGAGGACAGTAGCTTAGAATAGGGCAATAGCAGATCAGAGAGGTATCAAGGAGAGAAAAAAATCAACACGATTGATAGATTAAATTTGACAAGTGAGGGAAATGGAAGTGTTTCTGGCTTACAAAGGATAGTAATAGTCACTAAAATAAGGAATACTGAAAGAGGACCTGGTTTGGGGAGAATATCATGAGATCTTTTTTGAAGACATTGAATTTTGTGTGATTTAGGGAAATGAGTCAGAAGGGAGTTTCTCTCCCAGGCCCAACTATCCTGTTTACCTAGCAACAAAGACTGTGGCTCAATAGGAGGCCTATTCCTTGAGCAAAATTATCATTTACAAAGAGGATGGGGTGTTAAGTAGGAAGAAAAGTTGGACACACTGAAAGCCCAAGCTTTGTTTTTTTAAAGCAAATTATTTGAATACAAAAGGGATGGCATCAGGAAGCGGATGTGGCTCAATAGATAGGGCTCCCGTTTACCGTATGGGAGGCCCCCGGGTTCGATTCCCGGGGCCTCCTGGTGAAGGCAAGCCAGCCCGTATGACGCAGTGAGCTGACACAGCAGGACGACCCGGCAGGGGGAGACAAGCAGACACAGAAAAACGCACAGCAGATGGACACAGCGAGCACAAGCAGCAAGGGGGGATAAATAAAGAAATAAATAAATAAAATCTTTAAAAAAAAAAAAAGGAGGGGGACATTTGGGGCTTGAGACCTAGAGCTGCCCCTGCTGCCACCAACATGGAGACTTTGTATGAAGTCCCATTCTTAGTGCTCGAATGTCCCAGCCTGAAGCTGAAGAATCTGCCCTGGATGCACAAGGTGTCCACCATGACAGTGTATGCTCTCGTGGTGTCCTACTTTCTCATCACCAGAGGAAGAATTTATGATGTTATTGTTGAACCTCCAAGTATTGACTCTGTGACTGATGAACATGGGCATCAGAGACCAGTACCTTTCCTGGCCTACAGAGTATACGGACAATATATTATGGAAGTTCTTGCATCTAGTTTCCTGTTTACAATGGAAGGTTTAGGATTCATAATCCTGACCAATCCAATGCACCAAACATTCCAAAACTCAATAGATTTCTTCTTCTATTCATTGGCTTTGTCTGTGTCTTATTGGCTAGTATTCACGAGAATGAAACTGCCAGGCTACCTGATGGATTAGAGTGCCTTTTGAGATGAAATCAATGGATACTGGATTTGCTCCTGTTAATGAAGGTTTAAAGGCTGTACCAATCCTCTAATCTGAAATGTGGAAAAGGATGAAAAGCAGCAGAGGAAGAAACATCTAGTGAAAACATAGGAACCTTATAAAAGCTTGGACTAGAATTTCTTCGTGGTAATATCAGAGAGAGAATCTTATTACAGTATTTTTTTCTTGGTGACCTATGCTGGCATACCAATGGTGTTAAGTGGCATTTTCTTTTAGTTTTTGATTTCTAGAAGGAAATATACTCCATCTCTGTCTCTACAACTATAATATTGAATAAAGTGATTAAAAAAATTTTTTTTACCAGTCCCTAACAGGTTTTGGAGATGACATTTCTGATGTTCAAAAGTTAATGTAAAATCAGGAAGGTGAGAGCCTGTAACTGAGAACTCTGGACAGCTGATCAGCTTTACCTATGGTACTTTGTCTTTAAACAGAGTGTGCAATAGTACTTATTTCAAATATGTATGTAACATTACATGTACTTCATCTTCCCCATTTTCTGTTCATGGACTTGTTCATACTTTTAAAAAATTACAGAACATATAGCTCCTTTATTAGACTGGCTTTTAGCAAATCAGACCTTCCACTTACCTGTTTTCTCCATTTTCACAAGATATTACTGACTTTATAAGTAAGGAGTAAATTTTATTAATTTACTTATTTGTTCTTGAGGGGACATTGAAAAGAGAAGAAACAAACAGTATTATAAAAAGTATGGTCAGCTAAATTTTTGCACTAATGTACAGAGCTAACAATTCTGATGTCTGACTTTTCTCCATTTATTAAAAGACAGGGAAGCATCTACTCTTTAAGCTAAAACTTGTAAAAACGACTTGGATAACTGGGTAACTGGAAGGTTTCAACTCCCTCAAAAAGTTACTGTAGAATAGGGGTAGGTGAACTATTGCCCACAGGTTGGGTTTGATCCACCACCTGTTTTTGTACTGCTCACAAAGAAAGAATGGTTTTTGTATTTTTAAGTGGCTGGGGGAAGAATAAGTACAAATTATATGAAATTCAAAGTTCAGTGTCCATGAATGAGGTTTTATTGGAAACCATTATACTCATGCATTTGCATATTGTCCATGGCTGCATTTGCACTACAATGAGAGGGCAGCTGTGACAGAGACAAAACCTAAAATAACTAAGGAGCCTTTTCAAAAATGTTTGCCAGCCCATGTTTTATACCTAATTTCAAAGCAAGGAATTAGGTACAGAGTAGAAATAAAATAAAATATTGATAAATAAAAATGTTGATTCAGTGAAAGTATTTTTAAAAAATACCATAACCATAGTCTTTTATGTGGCTTGTTATTTGAATTCCACCGCCAAGACACCTACAAACAAGCACATGCTTTGCTTGTAATGCCTGCAGTATCTGGAGTAAGCCCAAATCTTAGGATGAACTCTTGTTCTATTACGCTCTTTGGACATGCTTAATAAACCTGAAATTTATACAACAATGTTAGTTACACAGCACTGTCTTCTCATATAACTGGGCTACAAGTCATTTTTACTTTATATGAATTTATAAAAGTGCCCTAAGTAATAGTTAAAATCTGCAGTCATTATTAGAGCATTATTATTATTTCAATAATAAGCATCAGACAGACAAACAAGGAAATTCCTCACTTATCAATCTCTCTCTTCTTCCCCTCCTGTACATAGCTGCTGTTTCTGGCTATTCTTGCACAATTATTTGCTTATTAAGCAGTTTTATTGAGATATATTCTCATACCATATGATCTATCCAAAGTGTATAATCATTGGCTTTTAGTATAATCACAACGTTGTACATTCATCATCTCAGTGAAGCTTGTTTTTTATGGTAAAGTACTGCCACTGTCATTTTCAGAATTAGCATGATTAAGTTGGTCTATTTTGGGAAAATATTTTTCAAAAATAAAAGACCTGTGCCACCTTAGTTCCTGGTTTTTCGGTGTTTCTCGTCTTGGCTCTCCCTTGTGTCACACTCCTGTTATGTCATCATCTTGCTGCATGCCTCATGGGGCCTGGCGGTGTACCCGCGTGCAGGGCCTGGGGGCCCACGCGCTTTCTATATTTTTCCTTTTTTAATTTTTACTGGGAGGTCCCGGGAATCAAATCCAGGTCCCTCCATATGGGAGACAGATGCCCAACCACCTGAGCCACATCTGTCCCCCTGCTATATCTCTTAATGTTGACCAAAGATACCCAAAGTTAGTCTTTTCCCATACAGGATGGTCATATAATAAATCAGGCTTAGTTTATCACCAGCATTCTAAAAACCAGACCTAGGGAAAAAAACTAGGTCTGGGGATACATGCATGGTTTCTAATATAGCGAATATTTAGCCTATCCTGATTATCACAAAATCAGGTCAGCGAGAATATTCGCATTATCACTGTCCTTTTTTAGGTACATATCAAATGGTAACTTCTGAGCAGAGGGATTTTGGGAGACAGGACTATTGGGACTTTTCACTTTTATATTTCTGTGTTGTTTATTATAAAAAGCACGTGTTACTTTATCAAACCAAAAAAGATTCTTATGTAAGTTAGAGATAAGTTGTATTAGTCAGACAAAGGGGTGCTAATGTGAAATACCAAAAATGGGTTGGTCCTATAAAGGGTATTTATTTGGGTAGAAGTCCACAGATACCAGGCCATAAAGCATTAAGTTTCTTCTCTCACCACAGTCCATTGCCACCTGTTAGAGCAAGACAGCTGCTGGCGTTTGCCAGGGTTCAGGCTTCTTGGGTTCCTCTCTTCCCGGGTCTGCGTTTCTCTCCGGGCTTAGCTCCTGTTTCCTCCACAAGGTCAGCTGTAGACGATCAGGTGAACGGCTCGCTTCTCTTTTCTTAGGGCCTTCTTTCCAACATCAAAGCTGCTTCTCAAAAGACTGCTTCAACTCTGTTCTTGCCATGTCTTTTATATTTGATTCCCCACCCACCAAGGGGTGGGGCTCAACGCCCTACTGACGGCCCAGTCAACACCCTAATCATAACTTAATCATGCCCAGATTAACAGATCAGTTTACAAGCATGATCCAATTATATTTTTGGAATTCACAATTACATTAAATTGGCCAACGGCTACATAAGTGTACCAGTTGACTTTCTAGGAAGTTAGGAGAAAGTCACGTTTTACCAAATTTCTGTTTTGAAGCTTTCCTGGAGAACATTCCTCTTTCCTGAGCTTATGTGTGCTAACCATTACTCTATCCCCTAACCAGTAGAATTGCCATTGCATTTTTGTTAAAAATCACTTGACCATATATGTGTGGATGTGTTTCTGTACTTTTTTTTGTTCCATCGATCTATATGTCTATCCTTTTGCTTATCTTGAGTAGAGTAGCTTAATAGCAGATCTGGATATCAGGGTAATAATGAGCCCTACAAATGTGCTTTTCTTTTTCAGCATGGCTTTGGCCATTCTGGTTCCTTTGCATTTGCTTAAATTTTTTAGAATAGCTGTTGATATCTGCAAAATACCCTGCCAAGATTTTGATTGGTATTACATTGAATAAATAAATTTCAGGAGAATTGACTTATTAACAATACCAAGTCTTCCAATTCATAAATGCCATATATGTCTTCATTCATTTAGGTATTTTAAGTTTTTTATCAATGTTTTGTAATTTTTAGCATACAGATTCTGCACATACTTTGTTAAGTTTATAACTAGATGTTTTTTCTCATGTTTCCTTGCTGTTTCTTACCCTCCTCTTCCTTTTTGGTATTATACATGACAATTAATTTTTTTTGATTGTCAATTCTTCATTGCTATATATAAAAGTATGATTGTTGTGCTTTGAACACATAACTTATGAGTTGCTAAATTCACTTAATTAGTTTATTTAAATTAGTTTTAGGAGCTTTTTTGCAGATTCTGTGGGATTTTCTACATAGACAATCATGTTGTCTATGAATAATGAGGGGTTATTTCTTCCTTTCCAAAATATATAACTTTAATTTTTTTCTTGCCTTATTGCAGTGGCTAAATTTCACTATAATATTGAATCGGAGTGGTAAGAAAAGACATTCTTGCTTTGATTTCAATCTTAGAGGAAAACACTTAGTCTTTGTTTTGTAACTGTTTATGTTACCTCTCTGTTTTTTAATGTTGCCTATAGCTTTTTCATGGATGCCCTTTATTAGATTGAGAAAATTCCCTTTTATTTTCTAGTTTGCTGAGAATTTTTTTAATTATGCATAGATGTTGAATTTTGTCATGTTTTTTTTCTGCATGTGTTGAGATTATCATGTAGTTTTTCTTCTTTCTTTTAATATGGTGAATTACATTGATTTTTGAATGTTGAAGCAACTTTGCATTCCTGGCATAGACACCAGTTGTTCATGATGTATTATTATCTTTTTTATATATTGTGGATTTGATTTGTTAGTATTTTATTGAGAATTTTTGAGTTTGTTCATGAGGCAAATGTTGGCTTGTAATTTTATCTTATTGTAATTTCTTGATCTGGTTTTAGTATCAGAGTAATGCTGGTCTAATAAAATAAGTTGGGATGTTTCCTTCTCTTTTATTTTCTTGGAAGAGATTGCTTAGAATTGGTATTGTTTCTTCCTTAAATGTTTAATAAAATTTATCAGTGAAACCATCTGGGCCTGGAGGTTTTGTTTTATTTTGTTGTGGGAAGGTAGTTCCATTTACACAATTTAGGGGAGTATCTTATTTGGAGGCAGTTAGATTAAGACTATGAAATATTTGTTCATAGTCTTAGTCTATGAAATATTGAGTTTGGAATGAATGGTGGGACAAATAGGAATGAATTATACCATAATTCTTGGTCTAGTTTTAGTCTCCACTCTGCTACTTACCATTTAATGACAGCTAACATGTCTTCTTGGAGCTTGAGCTCTTTCTTCATGCTTATTTTATTAGACAAAGGTGTTATGAAGGTCAAATTTGAGGAGGTAAAGAGTTTTGACGAGTAATAATAGCAAATACATGTAGTTCTTTCTGTATGCCTGGCATTTTTTGTTGTTGTTTTCCTACTCCTCTTTTAAACACACTTTCTATATAAACTCACTTAACACAGTGAACCTCTGGAGTAAGTACTTTTATTTTTGCCTCCATTTTATAAGCACAGAAAAAGGCATGGAGAAAGATTTAATAACTTGCCCCAAATTACACAGCTAGTGAGTCTGGATTTAAACCTATGCAGTGTGGTTCCAAAACCCCTGCTTTAAATTATTACTACCCTGTACTGCCTTTCTAAAATTGAATTTTTTTTTTAATGCTAAAGAAATGATAAGGTAGGTAGTCAATAGTGTGAAATCTTTCTAAGATGTAATAGTGTTATTTACTGTACAATTGTTCTGCTTTCCACTGTGAAGTCTCAAAGTATATATCTGATAAATGTTACTTGTCTAGATATTGTTACATTTTAGTGAACTAGTGGAGGTACAAGTTACTGCTGTGGATGTAGTGATTTGGAGGCAGTGGTGGTAAGGTTGGGCAGGATGTTATAAAAATACCAATTTGTGTGGTTGAGCAAGTAAAGTATATGACCATAGGTGATTTTTATTTTTATTCCTGCCATGAAAAGAGAGTACACAATTTCTGATGTAATAGCAGGATCAGAAAATATGAAGGCTTTGGCGAGATTTGAAAGTACATTATCACGAGTATACTTATAACAGAAACCAGATTCCAGGGACCTAATGAGGATGTAGTTATAATTCAGCAGCTTAAGGAATAAATTAAATGAAAGTATTAAGAGCATGAAATTCAAGTTTAAAAAGTTTTTTAAAAGGCCTATAAATGAGGGCAAAAGGAGGCTAGCTATTGAAAGGAAAATGATTCAAGAGAGAGATTGGATACATATAAAAGCAGCATCCTTTGGATATCAAGAAGGAATGGAGTCAAATGCAAAAGATGAAGGCTTTAGATTTTTTTAATTAATTTTTTTAACCGGGAGGTCGTGGGGACCGAACCCAGGTCCCTCCATATGGAAGACGGACGCCTAACCGTTTGAACCACATCCCTCCCCCATGAAGGCTTTAGATTTTTAGTGGGAATTTTACGTCATTCTTTGGGATGAAAGAAGGAGTGGCCAGAGGAAGACATATTCTGGTAGGGGGATGCAGATAAATGTGAAAAGATGGACTCTATCCAACTTTATCCATCTGTCCTTCATCTAGATAAGGATGAAGGATAAGCTAAGAAAGGGAACTTTTAAAGATAAGGTCCATAGGTCTTAACCTTTGGCAGAGGATTGTTAGGGTGTGTAGAAGGGGGTTAGTGTAGTTTGGAAAATGTTCTCCACATGATTCTGGATTCTTACAGCCTCACTGCAGTGATAAGGTTTTTAAAGACATTTTTTTTCTTTATTAGAGAAGTTGTGGGTTTACAGAGCAATCATGCTTAAAACAAAGGATTTCCATATACCACCCTATTATTAAAACACCTTACATTTGTGTGGTACATTTGTTAAAATTGATGAAAGCACATTTTTATAATTGTACTGTTAACAATAGCCCATTGTTTACCTTAGGGGTCACTGTTTGTGTAGTGTTGTTCCATAGATTTTTTTTTTATTAAAAACTTTCTTTTTTTACCATCTGTACAATCTAACAATTCATCTATTAACCACATTCAGATATATATATATATATATTTCAGTGCTGATAATTACAGTCACAATGTTTTGCTGATAGGTAGCATATGGTAGCACATTGATAGTGTTTTATCAGTAGGATATTAGCAGACATGGATAAAAGAATTATTAAGAATTTAATTGAACTTCAGTAAGACAATGTGGTGCTTCAGTCACGAAGGTGCTAATTTAAAAAAAAACTCAATGTAATTGTTTAAAAATAGTTGTTGCTACCTCTATGATCTGTCTGATGTATGTGTGTGTGTGTTCCATCTGCCTGATGGGAACTGAAAACTATCAACTTTCAAAAAAATCTTCAGAGATAGGACAGTAGTAATACAGTCCCTCCCAGTTTATAATAGTTAGTCATATAAGATACTCACAAATAAAATAATAGTAATGTCACTTAATGCCAAAATTCTGTATCAGTTTAGAATTAGGTAGATTACACCATGATAGCAGTATTTTCAAAGCATAGAATCAGTTTAATGGCTCACAACCAGCATTTTTTTTTTCCTAGCATAGACTAGAAAATATTGGTGTGCACTGCAGGCAGTAAAGTATTTGTAAAACTTTTAAATATATTTATGTATGTTTCCGTATGCTGAGCTGGATGGAAAATTTATTTAACTGTGGGTCATGGTCAAAAGAGTTGGAAATACAGTGTTTTAGAAGAGTAGGATATTCTCCTAAACCAGTATGGACATTATGATGTAAATCTTACAGTACTCACAAGACTCAATTTCATCTATTTATAGCATTCATACATAAACTTTATTGACATCTTAGCTAACTAAATATATATTTTTATTGTTTGTGCATGTATATAAATACATGTATTTTTAAAAATAGGTGCAATGGATGAGCTTCATAGTCTGGATCCAAGAAGGCAAGAATTATTGGAAGCTAGATTTACAGCAGTTGCAAGTGGTAGCACTGGGAGCACTGGCAGTTGCAGCGTTGGAGCTAAAGTGAGTAAAATTGTAATAGTTATTTGATGTTCTTTCTTTGTATTAAATGATCTAAAATACATGTTAACAGCAAAGTATTACTGCAATTTTTATAATTGCATAAAAGAAATAAAGTTAACCTTCTTTCTAATAGAGTATAAAATTTCAGGGGCATTATGCTATAATACAGCATAATATGTTTCAGCGATAAAAAGGCATTTGATAGATTGTACTTCCTTTCTCCTATTATATAATTTCTTACTCTTGCTTCCTTTGCTTCTTCCTTGCTCCAGTCTTACAGTTTAATCAAAAGTGTTTATCAGGCAGCTAATGATACCCAGGGTTATCCTAAATCAGTGGTTTTCAAAGTCTGAACCCTGGACCAGCAGCATCAGCGTCACCTGGGGAATTTGTTAAAAATGTAAATTCTCAAGCTCTATCCCAAATCTGCTGACCCAGAAACTCTTAAGGATGGGACCCAGCAATTAAAAAAAAAAAATCCCTCCAGGTGATTCTGATGCACATTGATATTTCAGAACCATTGTCCCAGATACAGCCTTTGCTTGAATGTTTTTTGTTTGTTTGTTTTCTTTTGTTTGAATTTCAATTTCAGAGAGTTAAGTATACTTCTGAGTTCATAGTACATAATCATCATTGGTCTTTGTAAGGCCTTTCTATTATTCTATTTATTTCTTTACTCCTTTCCATCCTTATACCTCAAGTTCATCTTCCTTCCTTCGTAGTAAACCATTCTAATGTTTTTTGTTTAATTTGCTTGGAAAGTGTGCATTGTTTTGTGAATATATATTTTTAACTTATTTTTTTTAATTTGCTGTATTATATTGCATTGTTTCTTATTTTTCACTAAGTATTATGTTAAGATCCTTCCATGTTGCTATCTATAGCTAATCTACTGCTTCTAACTGCTATATAAAACATAATAGTTTTTCTCTGCCAATGAGGCCTCCCGGTTTCCTTTAGCCCCTACTACCTCAGATTGCAATGAATATCCTTGTACTTGTTTTCTTATGGGCCTTTGTGAGTATTTATTTAGAATATATTCTTAAGAGCAGAATCGTTAGATGGATATGTATATACTTAAATTAAATAAATAGTGTGAGATTGCTATTTAGAGTGGTTGTATTAATCTGGACTTTCAGCAGAGTACATGAGTATCTCTATTTCTCTGAATCCCTACAAATACTTAGCATTAGCCAGATACTCATTTTTGATGGTCCACTTGGTATAAAATGATATCTCATTGTTTTAATTATACCACAAGTTATTTTCAGCATTTCTTTATATGCTTGTTAGCTTTTTGGCAAATATCTTATTAATTGTTCATACTCTGCCTATTTTTCTATTAGAATTGCTTTCTTGTCAAACTGGTTTGTACATGTTCTTTGTATATTCTTCATATTAATTCCTTATTTGTTTTATACTTTGAAAATAACTTCTCCCTTTGTCATATGTCTGTTACCCTATTTGTGGCATCTCTTCATCATTGTTCAAGAATCTTATCCATCATGGACTTTTATTTTTGCTTTGTTACTCACCAGTTTTTTGATTTATGATCTTTACCTCTGAAGTTTTGATTAACCCTTGGTATACTAAGGAAAATAGTCATTTTTACCATCTAGGTTATAAGTGGACCCGTTTTATATTTGTAAGCTATTTTACAACCAGTTTTTAGAAGTAAGGATAAAGGTATCATAAAAAGCAACTTTATTAGAAATTTTAATAAGGATTTAAACAGTAAACCTTTGTATCAAATAAGTTTTGATGCATAAACATAAAAGATGAAAGAATACTTTCATGTGTACTTTGAGCATAATGAAATGGTCCCGGTTCTTGTTGCAGAGTATTATATACATGATAATGTCCTTCTGATTGAATGACTAACTGGATGAGAAAACCTTGTTTCTTTTTTGTCCTTAGGAGTATATTGCTTAATCCATTGATTCTCGATTTTAAGAAAGTTTACGTAAGATGATGTTATCTGAACAGAGATTTCCCTTATACAATCAATTTCATTATCTAGAGTACTGGTATCTGTCTCCTTGTATTTATTTTCTGGTTTGTATAGTAATTGTAAAATTTCTTCCTTTGTCATTTTCTTCTTTTGGCCAGTATAGGTAGGTGGAAAATGAAATTTAGGAATTTATGAATTCTCAGCTGGATTCATTGAAAGCCAAGACTACAAAGGTGGTGTCTCCAGTCTTTTATACCTTCTTTCAAGATGACGCAATACTTTGGACAGGGCAAGAAGAAAAGTGAAAGATGATTTATTTCACTATTGCATCATCCTTTTAGGCCGTTAAATCTGTATTGTTTTTTCTATTGCTGCTGTAACACTTACGACAAAGCTAGTTGCTTAAAACAACACAAGTTTATTATCTTACTGTTCTGTAGTTAGAAGTCTGACACAGGTCTCACTGGGCTAAAAATCAAGGTGTCAGCAGGGATGTGTTCCCTTCTGAAGGTACTAGGGGATGATTTGTTTCCTTGCCTTTTTCAGTTTCTAGAGGTTCTTTCCTCCATCTTCAAAGCCAAATAATTTTGCATCTCTCTGGTCCTGTTTCTGAAGTCACATCTCCCAACCATAGCCTGCAAAGGTTCTTTTATTTTAAGGGCCCTTAATGTGTTGATTGGGCTCACCCAGATAATCTGGGAGGTAATCTCAATATCTTAAGGTCTTTACCCTTGATTACATCTGCAGAGTTCCTTTAAGATAACATGTTCACAGTTTCCAGGAATTAGGGCCTGGGCATCTTTGGGAGGGTCATATTCTGCCAGCCACACCATCATTCTTCTGTTTTATTATTATTATTTTAATCTTTTTAGGCTAATTAGGAATAATTGATGAATAATGAAGAAGTAATTCTTAGGATGATGAAATAATAGAATATTTCAAAATACAGGAAAAGTAAGATCAGTGATCCCATAATTATCTTAGATTCATGAAAGGGTCCAGTGGACATATGATAATTCTAAGATAGAATGAATTTTATTCTTCTGAAAAGAAGAAATTTTATTTTTGTTCTTTGGGTGATCTCTAAAGAAAGAGTAGAAATATTGAAATGTCGATTTTACTGTCAGACCTGCTCAAAAAAGAAGCTCAGAAACTAAAATTGGGTCCAGTGGATCCTGATTTGTCCTGATGTTAAATTAAATACTTCTTCCTCACCTGGGGAACACAAATTATATTCTCCTTTTTTTTTTTTTCTATTTAGATTTTAGTTTTTTCTGTCATATTTGGTCTTTAATCCTTCTAGGGTCCACCTTTATATGGTATTATTAGGGGATCAAGTTTTATTTTTCTCCATCTAGTTAGCCAGTTTTCTTCACACTGCTTCCTAAATCATCCATATATTATCACTAATGTGTGATGCTACGTCTATCATATATTAAGTTGCCATGTATATACGGGTCTTTCTCTGAACCTTGATATATTCTAGTGGTCTTTCTGTGGATTCTTGTGCCAATACCACATTTTTTAAAACTGCTGTTACATTTTGGTATGTCTTTTTTTATGATAGTACAAGTTGCTTCTCTTTGCTCTTCTAAGATTGCCTTATTTATAGATCTTTATTTCTCCAAAGAAAATTTGAGAATTTTCATTTTCATTTTAGCTTTGGGGGCTATTCTTTTTGTATAATAGCTAATTTTTATCTTTTGCTTTAAAAATTTCAAATGGAATTTTTATTCTGATTGTATTAAATTTATAGATTAATTTGGGGCATATTGACATCTTTATAATGTTAGTTTGTCCCATTCAAGTTCATGAAGTGTTTCTTCATTTATTCAGCTTTCTCCATAAAGTTCTTAGGAATTTTCAGCTAATTTTGGATTTTTAAAAAGTTTTTGTGGCTAATTTATTTTTTATTATATTTTCTAGATGGTTATTGTTGGCATGGGATGCTCTTGATTTTTATAGGTTGATTGTGTATCTAGCAATCTTGCTTCTGCTGTCTTTCATTGATTTTGTAAGTTTGTTGATACTGTAGGCTTTTCAAAAGGAAATGATTATTTTCCAAAAATGACAGTTTTATCTCGTATACATCATATGATGTATTTTTTCCTTATCTCGTTGGTCATGTATTGTTGTTCTTGTCCTTAAAGAGGAATCATCTGAAGTTTTTCCATTAAGTTTAATGTTTACTGTAGGTTTAGGATATGTAACCTTGACCAAATTAAGGAAGAGCCTTTCTGGTTGGTTAACAGCTTTTATCTC
Source organism: Tolypeutes matacus (assembly GCA_026826555.1). NCBI lineage: Eukaryota > Metazoa > Chordata > Mammalia > Cingulata > Chlamyphoridae > Tolypeutes > Tolypeutes matacus. The sequence goes on from JAKSZT010053928.1 coordinate 7,501,820, forward strand.
TTTAAAATCATAAGTGGTTGTTGGAAAAAAATTGTTTTTGGCATGTTGAAAGAATCATAAGATTTTTTTCCTTTGGTGGTTAATGTGATTCATATTAATAGAATTTTAAAAAATGTGTAACCTTGCTTACATTTCTGTAGCAGAGCTTATAAGTAGCCCTGCTCAGTACATATAGAAAAATGCACCTAAGTGTACTGCTCATTGAATTTTTTAAAGATTTATTTATTTCCTTTTATCTACCACCACCCCCCCCCCGCCCCCTCCATTTTTGCTGATTTTGTGTCCATTTGCTGGGCAGTTCTCTCTGTCTGTTTCCTGCCCTCTGTTCTTATCCTTCTCCTCCTGTCTTTACTGGGATTTGATCCTGGGAACCTCTGGGAAGGAGGCATCCTACCGCCTGTGCCACCTTTAGCTCCTGGTTTTTTGGAGCATTCTGTTACGTCATCATCTTGCTATGGGGCTTGGTGGGGCTTGGCACGTGCCCGCACACGCACCTTCTATATTTTTTCGTTTTTCTTTTTTTTTTAATTTTACTGGGAAGTCCCAGGGATTGAACCCAGGTCCCTCCATATGGGAGACGGTCGCCCAACCATTTGAGCCACATCTGCTCCCTCATTGAATTTTCATAAACAGACACACTCATGTAACCAGCACCAGCATCAAGAAATAAAGCTGCTATTCTCATATCATGAATGTGTTGTAAAAAAAAATCACACGAGGGAAGCGGCTGTGGCTCAATCAGTGGGGCTCCCGTTTGCCATGTGGGAGGCCCCGGGTTCGGTTCCCGGGGCCTCCTGGTGAGGGCAGGCCTGCCCGCACGGCGTGGTTGGCTGACCCAGAGAGCACAAGCAGCAAGGGGGGGATAAATGAATAAATAAATAAAATCTTAAAAAAAAAAAAAAAAAAAAAAAAAAAATCACACGAGGAATTTATAGACAAATTTATTAAAATTGATAAATAAAATAACCAATATCATATACCGAAATCAGTTATATTTTTACATAGCAACAAAAAAGGAATGTGAAGTTTTAAAAAGATACCATTTACAACAGTATCAAAACTTTAAAATACGTGTACATAAATCTGACAAAAGACACTTGAGACATCTACGCTGAAATCTGTAAAGCTTTATTGAAGGTCTAAATAAATGAGGGATATGCAGTACTCATGGATTGGAAGACTCAATGTTTTTAAGCTATCACTTCTTCCTAAATTGATGAATAGATTCTCTACAGTCCCATTTAAAATCCCAACAGGATTTTTTTTTTTTTTTTTTTGGTACAGAGGGGTTAGAAATGAACAAGCTGATTTCAAAATTTATGTGGAAGTGCAAAGGCCAAAATTGGCCAAAGCAGTCTTAAAGAACAATAAATTAGGGAAATTACACTATCAGATATGAAGATTTATCATAAAGCTAATCATTAAGTCAGTGTGATATTAACACAAGAGTAGAAAAACAGACTGGAAGAGCAGAGTAGAGCCCAACAATTGATCCATCCATACATAGAAACTATATGTGACAAAGGTGACACTGCAATACAGTGAGGGTGTAGCAGTTTGATATTTATGAATTTCAAAATTAGATATTGGATTGTGTTTGTAAATTGGTCTGTTCCTCTGGGCATATTAGATTTCTAGTATTCTAGTATTAGATTCAGAGGTTTCACTTTTACTTTATTAAATCAAGATTAGGGCTTTTGTTTGACCACATCATTAGGGTGTGCAGGATTGAGTCCCCACCCCCTTGGTGGGGATAAAACTGACTCTCACACGGAAGTAAAATACACAGAGAAGAACACAGAGGAAGAGAGACAGCTCATTAGACACAGCAGAGGCCCGGGAAAGAGAGATGAGCCTGATAGTCTTCAGCTGACTTTGTGAAGAGACCAGAGCAGCTGAGCCCGGAAAGAAACGAGCCCCGGGGATAGTGATGAGCCTTATGGAAGGCAGGCGCTGAACCACTTGAGTCACATCTGCTCCCTCTTTTCTTTCTTGATTTGTAGCAACATTATTTACAACAGCCAAAAGGTGGATGCAACCCAGATGTCCATCAGCAGATGAATGGATAACAAAATGTGGTATATGTATATATACAATGGAATATTCCTTAAAAGGAATGAAGTTCTGATACATACTACTATATGAATGAACCTTGAAGATGTCATTTTGAGTGAAATAAGTGCATGACTTCCCTAATATGAAATAGCTAATATATGCAAATTCACAGAGATAGAAAGTAGAGTACTGGTTACCAGGGGCCATGGGGAGGGAGAATGGGAAGTTAATGCATAATTAAGTGTAAGGTTTCTGTTTGAGGTGATGGAGAACATTCTGGTAATGGATGATGGTAAGAATAGCACAACATTGTGTATATGATTAATTCCACTGAATGGTATGCTTGGGAGTGGTTGAGATGGGAAAGGTTATGTTTTATATATGTTTCCACAATTAAAAAAAAAAAAAGGCAACAAAAGAGATGACAATTAAATGCATCCATGATCCTGGACTGGAACTAATAATGGAGGAGAAAAGTCCTGAAAGGACATTGTTGGGACATATGAAAAAATTGGAATGTAGACTGTAAGCTTCATAGCAGTGTTAAATTTCTTGAACTTGATAACTCTATTTACAGTGGTTACATAAGTGAATATCTTTGTTCTCAGGAAATGTGCATGGAAGTTTTAAATGTTCAAAGAACGTGATATATAGAACTCACTCATATGTTTAAAAGATAGATAGATATAGCAAATGTGGCAAAATGTTGAAAGTTGATGGATTTGGGTATTAAGGTAGGAAGTATGTTGGAGTTCTCTCTGGGTTTTATATTATTTTTGTAACTGTACTGTAAGTATGGAATTATTTCAAAATCAAAAATTAAAAAAAAAATAAAAACAACCAAAACAGTAGAATCTTTCCAGTCCCAGATTGAAACTTACCAGAGGCAGCCTCTCACCTCATAGCTTTTTATAAATTATGTTTTGTTTTGGTTTATTTATGCCTATATTTCTTATTAAGATTATACAGTTTTTCCCTTTCTTTTTCTGTTTTAGATATTTACTGACTTCCTGTTACAGAAAGATGATGAGTTAACTCTTTTAAATTATCCAACCTCCTATTCCTTCAGAAATACCAACACTTCCCTGCCCCATCCTGATTTAGATATATTGCAACTTTTGGTTAGATTTTAATGTTTATATTATGACACTGTAATATTAATCACAAATTGAGCCATATAAGAGTCCATGATTGCATTTCTTCTTTTGTAAAACTTTTTGTTTTCCCTAGAGTTATTAGTTGCCTTACTTTTCTTTATTTTTTTAGTTTATATATATTTATCCACATACTCCCCTTTTTTTAAAAATAATTTAAAAATAAAAAAAAAAAAAAAAAAAACATCATCCCTGAAGTACTTCATTCTTCTGTTTATATCTAGGCTACTTGTTCTCTAAGTCTGCTGCATATCCCACATTCTGGAATCTCCCATCCTGATCATCATGGGAATTCCCTTTGTATCTTTCCTGTGTTTGAGTTCCTGTTTCTGTATCCCAGTCTCTCTCTCTTGATTTATTCCTTTGTTTTGGTAGAAGAACTTCTCTAATCACTTTCTTATGAAAGATACATGAGTGGTAAATTTTTTGAGACCTTGCATAGCCTTCTCTTCCTACTTGGTTGTTAGTTTGGCTCGGTGTAGAATTCTAAGTTGTAAATAATTTTCTTGGAATTTTGAAGGCATTGTTCCATTGCCTTCTAGTTTCCAATGTTACTGTTGAGCAGTCCAATGACATTCTGATTCCTGATTCTTTGTAAGTGACCTGTTTGTTCTTCTCTGGAAGCTTTTATGATTTCTTTATCCCAAGTATTTAAAAAATTGCATGGTAATGTGCTTTGGTGTGGTTTTCTTTGAACCAATATACTTGGTTTAAAAAAGTGCCCCTTTCAATCCAGAAACTTGTGCTTTCCAGTTATAAAAAAGTTTCTTGAATTATTTGATTATTTCATCTCCTCAATTTTCTTGTTCTTTTTTTTTTTTTTTTTTTTTAAGATTTTATTTATTTATTCTTTTGTCTCCCCCCTGCTGCTCGCGCTCGCTGGGTCAGCCAACCACGCCGTGCGGGCGGGCCTGCCTTCACCAGGAGGCCCCGGGAACCGAACCCGGGGCCTCCCATATGGTAAACGGGAGCCCCACTGATTGAGCCACAGCCACTTCCCCTTGTTCTTTTTTTTGAACTCTCATTATTTGGGCCAGGATTTTCCAGCCTGATTTTCTGATATTCTTTTTTCTTCCAAAAGATCTCTTTTTGGGGAGAGTTTTGGAAGATTTCCTCAACTTTATCCTTGAATCCATCTGTTGTATTTTTTTCTTTCCATTTCAGGTATCATTTTTTAAATTTCCAGATGCATTTTGTTTGTTCTCTAAATGTTTCCTTTATATAACTTATTGTTTGTATTTTAGTAAAATATTATGTTTGTGTGTGAAATTTTTTTTCCTGTTCCCTGAATTGTCTTATTCCTGTGAGTTCCTTTTTACTTTTTGTTTGTACGTCTTTAGTTTGTAGTGATACTTAGGTGTTGTTCATATCTATGCATTAGGCACTTAACCCCCTACTATAAGCTGTGAGTGAATAGACAAGGCTTATTGACTGATGTATTTTATAATAGGATGACCTGACTGGTCTTTGACGGATATAAACTCTTTATCTTGTGAGATGATCTGTTTCTTCAGAGAGAAAGTCTACGGTCTGCTACCTGTGTGGCATAAATTTGCTTGTTAACTTTCTAGAATTGAGGAAAGGGTTTTATTATTTAGTGTGTAGTCTTGTACTTATTTTCTTCTATTTCCTCACCTCCAGGGTTAAGTCTCATTCCAGAGTTCCCCTGGCTCACCATTTCCAGAAAATAAATTTTCTAGCCTCCTTTATTTATGACGACAAGCTAGCAGTCGGTCATATATCCTTTTCATTCTCATGTGTATAATGTATTATCCTTCTCTGCTTTCAAGAAATTTTCTTTATCTTTGATTTTCAGCAGTATGACTATAATGTACCTAAGTTTGGTTTTCTTTGTATTTATCCTACCTGAGGATCAGTGAACTTCTTCAATCTGTAAATTTATTCACCAAATTTTGGGATTTTCTGGCTATCATTTCTTAGTTTTTTTCCTGTTCTTTGAATTTTCCCTTCTCCTTACATGTATGTTAGACTGTTTATTAGTGTCCAGCAGACACTATTTCAACATTTTCCTCTCGTCTTTGGTTTGAATTATTTCCTTAGATATCTCTTCAGTGCCATCTTTCTCCATTTTGCTACTATGCCCAGTCAGTGAAATTTTTACTTTAGTGAAGTTTTCTATTCTAGACTTTCCGTTTGGTTGTTTTTATTTCTCTGTTGAATTTTCCAATTTGTATGTTTATTACAAACTTATTTCTCTTGTGAATGTACCATTAATAGCTGCTTTAAAATCTGTTAAGTCCAATACCTGGGTTATTTTGTGGTTAGTCTCTGTTGATTGCCTTTTCTCTTCCATATAGGTCACTTTTTTTTTTTTTTTTTTAAGGTACTGGGTCTGGGGATTGAACCTGGGTCCTTGTATGTGAGAAGCGAGCGCTCAACCACTTGAACCACATCTGAGTTGGTTATTTCATTTGTCTGCTTGTTGTCTGCTTTTGTTTTTTTTAAGAGGCATCAGGGAGCGAACCTGGGACCTCCCATGTGGGAAGCATTTGCTCTACATCCACTCCCCTCACATAGGTCACATTTTGTAGCACATGTCTAGAAATTTTTTATTGTATCCTGCACAATGTGTATTATACAATGCAGTGATTGGCATTTGATGTATTCTTCTGGAGAGTGTTGGTTTTTTGTTGTTTGTTTTAACAGGCAGTTAACTTGGCTGAACTGAAATCTAAAACATGCCTTCTTGCGGTGGGCAGTAGCTGACACCTCTCTTCAGTTACTTTAGCCTTATCTGAATGTTTTAGAGTCTGTTCTGCTCTTGTATAAGATTACTGATTTGCCATAGATTTGGGAAGCGTTCATATGCAGAATGTGGGGCTCTTCCTCTGTGGCTTCTTATTTTCTAGCCATATCCCTTCTCACTTTCCAGCTAATGTGGTACCCCCAAGCTCTGACCTCTGGTTTTTGAGCCAGTAAGACTCCAAATTTTGATCCATGTTTTAGCTGCTCTACAGCTCTGACTGGGGCCTTCCCTGAGGTAAAGGCTATACAAACAGGAAACTTGCCAGCTCCATTCCCTTCTTCCAAGTGTTGACACCTATGTGCCTTCTGCCTACTTTTGGTTGTTCAAGTGCCTTCAGGTAGTTGTTTTATATATATATATATAAAATTTTTTTTTTTCAGAGTGGGAAGGTTAGTTTAATTGGATGTACTCTGTTATTACTGGTGGTGGAATTTATATGTATGTTGTATACTTTATATTTTAGAGATAAAAGTATCTCATGAATTTATATTGATACTTCCAATTCAATTTTTTTTTTTTTTTTTTTTTTTTTTTAGGAGGCATGGGGATGAACCCCGGGACCTCCCTTGGGAAGCAGGTGCTTAACTGCTTTAGCCACATCCACTTTCCAATTGACTTTTTTTCTTGCTGTTGTTGAAGGTACCAGGTACGGGAATTGAACCCCAGAGCTTGTGTGTGGGAAACTAGGCGCTCAACCACTGAGCCACATCAGCTCCCCTGAGTTGGTTTTTTTTTGTTTGCTTACTTCTTGTTTTTTTGTTTTTAGGAGGCACCAGGAAACGGACCTAGGTCCTCCCTTGTGGGAAGCAGGTGCTCAACTGCTTGAGCCTCATCCACTCCCTCAATTCAAATTTAAGACTACAAGGTTTTTATTTGCATCTGTGTATTCTTTCTATACTGAGAATCTTTATTCTCAATGATATAAGGCAGATGATAGAATTATAACATCCCACAATTATTTATTTACTTCATTCTACATCTCACGCACAGCAGTCTCAAAATAACAATACTTAGATTATCACAGTGACAAGTGTTCTTTCCTTAATCTTCCATCCCCCTACAGTATTGCACTATAACAACTTTAAAAGTGCATTTAGCCATTAAACATGTCATTTTAGTTGTCTGAAGCTTATTCTCTGGTAGATTGTTTAGGAAGAGTTTATGGGAGTGGTGTTTCCTGATTTATTATATTTTGGTACCAGTTTCTGAGTTAAAAATCAGTTTTGCTAGTTATAGAATATTTTGCTCATAGTTTCTTTCCTCGAATATCTTCATTTTCTTCTAAGTATTGCATTTGAAAAATTTGATTTGATAGTCTGGGTTGATATTCTTGAATGTGCAGTGTATTATTTCAATTGATAGTTTCAAATCTTTTGAATTTTTAGGGAAATTTCTTGAATTATAATTTTTACTGTTTTGTTATCTTGTTTTAGTGCTTTCTGAAGACTACTGTTGTTTGTAAGTGGATCTTTGTTGTTTATCTGCAATAGTTGTTGCTTTCTCTCAAATCCTTATTTTCTATCTGTTCATTTCTTTTAAATTAAAAAATGTTCCTCCTTTTTACCTTCTAGTTCTCTTAAAGCATTATCTGTTGTGTATATTTGCTCTTGAATTCATTCAGGTTTGATATTCATTTCTGAAACTACTTTTATTTCTAAAGCTTTCCTGAGTTCTTACATTATTTTTGAGTTTTTCAAAAATCTTGATTTATGTTCTTTCATGTCTCAAATCATTTTCATAATGTGTTTTACTTAATGTTGAAATAATAGGTTATAGTTTTCATTTATTTTGTGGGTATGTGTTTCTGGCATGCTTTTATTATCAGGATGTTAGTTTGTACTTATTCCCTTTTGTCTTATGAGAACTTGATGAGGTTGACCTACATCATTTTCTGTTGCTACTTTTATGTAAAATTGATTTTCCTGGACTTTTGGAAAGAGGTGTGGTTCAGGATTATTTATCTCACAGTGCTCTCTCTGGTGGTTTTTGTTTTTTTTTTGTTTGTTTGTTTGTTTTTTTGAGGCAGAGGCATGCTTTAAAACTGAGGCATTTGCTTTCAGAGATTTCTAAGCTTGGTTTCCTTCCCTACTTTTATCTGGAGAATCACTTTCTTTTATCCCTCTTGTACTTTTCTTGATCAATTTTGATTCCATGCCCAGTACATTATCCTCATTGCAGGGTCCTATTAAGGAAGGATCAATTTTTGTCGAGGCTAGACTGTTTCAACCTCTTCAGACCTCTCCAGGGACCTCTTGCGCTGACTTTGGAAAGGGCCCAAACCCTTCCAATTATAGCTTCTGTACTCAACTTGACTTGATGGTTTTGGTGAATACCTGTTGTTATTTGAGAGTCTGTTCTTCTCAGATCTGTCACACACCCTGTGTTTGGCTCCTCCCATACAGAAAATGATCTCATGCAGGTGTTATGGTTGCTGGTGATGTGTCCCCATTTGCTTTTATGGGGGAATTCATGGTGAGTCCTTGTTACCTAGTTTTGTTGTAAATGTTTTCTGTGGATTTTTGGTTTATTATCTGGTTTTAAACATTTTAATGTGGGGATTTAGGGATGTTCAGAAACTTTGTAGCAGCCTACATTGCCCCATATAATTTATCACTTCTTAAGTGTTGTTGATGGTATTGTTTAAAGTTTGGTAGTCTTGCCCTAATTAGATTATAACTTTCCTCCAAGTAGTACTTGAATCTTAATCAGTTCAAGTGCTGTCCTGTGTTGAAAACTGCCTTTACAATTCTTAGCATAGTACTGAACATGTATGCAGTAAATGTTTTATAAATTTTTTTAAAAAGATTTATTTTATTTATTCATTTCTCCCAAGCCCTACCTCGTTGTTTGCACTCTCTGTCTCCTCTCTGTGTCTGTTATTGTGTGCTCATCTTTTTTTTAGGAGGCACCTGGAACCAAGCCCAGGACCTCTCATGTGGGAGGGAGGTGCCCAATGGCTTGAGCCACCTCTGCTCCCTTTGTTGTGTCTCTCATTATGTTTCCTTCTTGTGTCTCTTCATTGCATCATCTCGTTGCATCAGCTTACCACACTAGCCCATCACGTCAGTTCGCTGTCTTGCTCATCTTTTTTAAGAGGCACCGGGAACTGAACCTGGAACCTCCCATGTGGTAGGCAGGTGCCCAACTAACTGCTCGAGCCACATCTACTCCCCCATTTTATAAATTTTGATTACTTAAATTTATGACTCAAAGGCATCAGTTCATAATTTATCAAGGGTAATTATAGGCCAGCTTTTGTAACATTTTAATAGTAGGATTGGCAGCTGTTCCTTACAAATGGAAGGGAAGCATGTGGATGACAGTAGACCTGCCTGCACATGACGTTAATTTAATCCATGTGTCATCTTTGGCATATATGCCATAGCCTGTTAGCCTTTGTTTTAAATGTTCCAGGAAGACATTGAACAAATGTACTGATAGTCCAAAAAGTCAACAAAACAATAAGAATCATTATAAGTGATCTGGAAACAAATCAGACATTATCCAACAAAACAATGGCTCATTTCTGTTTATCATTGTTCAAGTATATTATAAAGGAAATGGAGAAACTCTTGAGCACAGAAACTAATATGGTCAAAATGATACAAGATTTTCTTAAGAGATTAAGCCAAAACAAGCAGTACATCAAGAACTGTCCAATGTGTTAATATGGAAAAAGGCAAGAGTGTGTGTATGGGCTATGATTGAATTTTATGAGATTGTCAAGAGAATTGAGGCACACAAATAACTTACAGTTAAAAGAAGCTTAGTTTTATACATTGGATAATAATTTTAGGGACCTTATCTTAACAGATGACCCAATTCCATTGCTCCTGAATTTGATGTTCCAGAAAATCAGCTGATATAACCCAATTCTTGAAACCCATTAATACTTTATTGACTTGATGAAATTTTCTAAGATATTTACAGTGTAAAGAACTTGGTATTTCTTATTTTTACTTCATACGGCGTCCTTGCTTAATGAATGTACTTTATTTCCATTTATGAAAAAGAGTGTTTACCTTTGTAATATATTTATTCAAATTACTACTAATATTTACTTTTAAAAAATTTTTTAACAGGCCTCAACAAATAATGAAAGCTCTAATCATAGTTTTGGAAGCTTGGGATCTTTAAGTGACAAAGAATTAGAGGTAAGTCATTTCTTTGTAAATATGGTGCTATTAAAGTAAAAGCTGGAATCTTTTTATGATTACATGAGGTTTTTCCCTTCAATCCTTGTGCTAAAGGTTAATGCTTTTTTAAGTTTCTTGTTGGATTTCTTTTCTGCCTTATGGAACACAACATTCAGGCTTAAGACTGTATTTAGCATTTGAAAGAAAATATAATTTCATTGGTTATATAGTTGAAATTGTACATTAGTGGTATAGATATCCTTAACAGAAGTTATTAGCCTTTCATAATTTTATGAGATGAAGGTGGTTTTGGAAATACGAGTTTTACAATTTCCTATTTCTTGTTATACTTCCCATTTACTTTGATTCTGGTAAGGGTTTGTATACTTTCTGTGGTATAGAGATACTTTTTCCCCCATTTTTAGGATTTCTTGTAGAATTGTGCTGTTGGTTTTCATTTTTCATATTTTAAAAAAATCTGAAGAATCCTCCCCCCCTCCACTTATTAACTCCAACAAGAAAATACATGGGATCTTATAAGTAGGCATGTGGATCCATGGTATAGATTTTAAGCATGATATACTTAATGGCATCTTTTTTAAATGTCTAGACTGGAAGTTCGTTGGGTGTTAGCATTTATTTGTTGATGCTGCAACTTTATTTTTTGTGGATATGGCTTATAATACTTTATCTCTTCAGATTTTAGAGTTCTGTCACTTATTAAATTTTTAAAGATCTCTGTGTGTGTGTGTGTGTGTGTGTGTTTTCCTGACAATGCTAACTTATTTCTACCTCATCCATTTTAGTTTTTGTTCTGCTTGGGTTGGTGTAGATATAACACCTTGATAATACCAATAGGCCACTAAAACTCAGTAAGCCTTAGCTACTTGGTTTTGGGTTCAGTGGAAAGGGAACATCCAAGGTGGCATCTTTTTAAGCCCTATGTTATTTGAAAACATATAGGAATCTATAGATGGATAGTTATGCAGTTATATGCAGGAACCCTGACACTTCAAAGGAGTGTGGCACAGGGCTCTCACTCATCAGGCTTTCCCTTCCACAGAGACAACTGGCAGGCAGCTGAAAGGACTGTGCAAGTGACGGGACTTTATCTGCAGTAGGTTCCCTTGAGGTAAGCTTTAGTAGCCCCTGTAGCACCAGATCATCAGTTTAGTTTTTTCCAAATGAACACGCGTATACTAAGTCCTCAAAAATTGTAGGTTTAGATCTAGTGAAAGTACAGTTTTTCAAAAACTATATCAAGAATGTTTTCATTTTACATTTCCTGGGACTTTGGAACATTTCTTGATATTTTTACAGAATTGGGTATATTTAGTAATTTTACATGCCTCTTCTTTCATAGGTTTTTGTATTATGAAGGGCAACAAAATAATTTTAGGTCTTGTATTCCCTTTTCTGTTCATCAAATCTGATGTTTTTTTTTTTTTTTTTTTTTTTTTTTTTTTTTTTTTTTTTTTTTTTTGTTTTTTTTTTTTTTTTTTTTTTTTTTTTTTTTTTTTTTTTTTTTTTTTACCAGGAGGGACCGGGGATCGAACCCCGGTCTCTCCATATGGTAGACGGACGCCGAACCTCCTGAGCCACATCCGTTTCCCAAATCTGATGTTTTTGATAGGTTTTTTTAATAGCAAAACCTAGTAGAAGTTAGGTCAACCTATATCAGTATGTCTTTCTTTGTTCTTTATAGGTACCCATATTCCCAGTATAAGTTTTAGATTCAGTATTTAAGATTAATTCAAAGGGATCCATCTATAAGAAAAATTCCACTTCCTTTTTAAAAAATTCCAAAGATTGCTTTGCACTTTGGGCTATACTTTTAGTTAAAATGCTGGTTGTGGTTTTTTTGTTTTTTAAAAAATTGTCCATAGTGGCATTTGCAATGGAACACAGTTTGGTTAACCAATGGATGTACTTAGCATTATTTGGCATTTTTGGCAGCAATAGAAAAATCTTAAAATGCGAATATTCTATGTGTAGGATTTTTCCAAATTGATGGTTAAGCCAAGTGGCATGATATTATGGAAATGACTACAGAATATACATTTTCTTTATGATTTGAAGCCTTCCTTTCCATTTAAGAAGCTGCTCTCTGGAGAATGATTTCTAAGTTTATCTCTGTAGTAAGATATCTTAATTAATGAATTTCCATGGAATAAAATTTCACACACATCAAAATACAATTATTCATAGGTCATTAAGTTAAGTTTTTGGTACTAAACCGTTGTGGAATAGAAGTATATCTTTTTCCTTATAAATCTAAGGGTACACCTACTAGTAAAGTTTATGAGGTATTACATTGTCTTATGATATAATTTTATTCTTTTGCTAATCCATCCCCTGATCCATTAAAGTGTAGAAGAGGGGAGAAAATAGAAATGAAACAAAACAAAATTTCCTGGAGAAAGTATGAATGGGTGAAATCTAGAGCCAAGTGGGCAGTGTTAGTCTTGGAGATAAGACTAGGAACATCTTTTCCTCAGAACTGGGGGAAGACAGATGAACTTGCATACCTGATAACTCTATCTCCTAGAGCAGAGTTTCTTAACCTTTTTTGTTCCACGGACACCTTTGTCAGTCAGGTGAAACCCACAGACCCCTTCTCAGAATGTAGTGGCAGATGGTTTTATGACACTCAACACTGGCATGTCTTTAAATTAAATTTTAGGATTACTTAAAATTATGTTTTACAACTTTTCCATAATTTCAATACCTGATAACCTAACATGGTTGAACATTGGTTCAAACGGTGATTTTCAGCAAACATTTAGAAATTCAAGTTTTCCCATAGCGTCATAAAACCATCTCTGCTATCCTTACCAACCTTTATTGCAGGCAGTTATCCACTGCACTCAGAACATACTACATCAAAATAAAAATCATACTAAGTCCACCCTATACTGTGTATCATTTATTAAATATATCACACCTGCACCAATACATCGCCACAAGAATAATGTTTTTTAAATGTGTAAAATAAAATTACAAAGGAAATCGGTTACATATATTGAAATACAGTTAATAAAATATGTATGATATAACAGTATACCTATGTGTTTCTTTCTTAACACATTAAATAATAATCCAATACATCAAAAATATAAGAAAGTTAAAGTTAAATTTTATTTTTTATAGACATATCAATGTGCAGACTTTTGTTGTTTATCTTGAGTAAGAATATTAAACTGTGGTGTAGTATTTGAGAAGGCAATATGCATATCATGTTGGACATCTAATTGAGTTGATTCTTTTCAATTCAAGCTCATGGACCTCCTGAAATCTTTCTGTGTCCCCCTGGTTAAGAACCCCTGTCTTAGAGGTTATCAGCTGATGAAAGGAAAGAATGAGTGGGTAGTAGGTTTTAGGAGAAGGGAGGGAAGTTGGGGAGAGGGACACTCATCCCTTATGTAAATGTTTAGAATGCCTGAAGGAGTTAGAAATATGGTCTGTAGGCCTTCTCTGCTGGCTAAAAGTCCAGATTATTTAATGAGCGCAAGAGAAGGGGCCCATATCTCTTGGTTATCAGTGTTTTCGAACTTTTAGAACCTGCCTTGACTTGCTCCTTGATCCATTTACTTGCAGTTTTCCTTGCAGGACCCTCATGTCTAAAGACAGACTCTCCTTCTATACAGTTGCTATCTCTTACCACTGTGCTACCCTAAGATGCTAAGATAAATTATGTATCTTCTAGCTTATTTGGAATTCCTAATGATTATTAATACCATAACCATTCCTCTTCCTTACCACTCTTTTTGGATGTCTTAGAATATATTTCTCTGCTTTATTTTATTTCTTACTGAGGTTGGGCTATTTGTGACTAAATACAATTATTGAATTATATCATCTTTAATAATAAGGGCTGGAGAGAAGCACAGTTATGTCTATATATACATGTGTGCTTACATACAAATTCTATATAACACTCATATTTGTAAAGCAGGCATATGCCAAATGATTATATTTATGCCTCAATTTAATCTTTAATGTTCATCTTTCATAATTCTGTCTCAACATAGAACCAAAATTTGTTTCCTTTGTACTGGGCTATTGTGAAGTCCTTAACCCTCTACCCACTGGCCTTTATTAATGTTTATTTTTCAATTTAGTGGTATTTTAGAACTTTTGAGTTATTTAGGATATTTAAGTTATAGATATATGGAAGCTGGGGTAGTTGTTGGATCTAGAAGTTTAAATTAGTTCTACTTTCAGAAAGTTATCATTGTCCTTAAGAAGAATATAATACAGATATGGTGCCTTGGTTGTCTTAATTTACTTCTACTTCTTTAATATTAGCAAGCTATTTTATTAAAGAAGATCTGATTGCTATATTACTTGAACTGAGTTTCTAGAAATAGTCTTGGAACTTAAATCAGATTTTTCTTCCATTTAAGTTGAAGATGTATTGATGATCCTTTGAAGCATTAGTGCTTTGCTTCTTTTAAAAAGATTTTAAAAAAGACTGCATTGTATTTGACTTTTTATTTCCATGTTTTGGGGAGAGAAGAAATTAAGAACAGTCGGGACTTGGACCTAAAACAAGCTTGTACCTGGTTTTAGGGGTGCATTGTTTCCATTTCTAGAACCAGTGATATTATTTATAGAGTTCTTTAATAGATTATTGTATAAAATCTCCTTCTTTGAAGAAGGTATTTCAAAACTACACATATTTATGTATAAATCGATTAAATGTATCATCTTCCTGATATAAGCAAATAGGCTAGATAATAAGAGTAGCAAGAACTTTTTTTTTTTTTATCTTGTCTGAGTACTTAATATGAAAGAAGAGAACTTAAAAGAAGATGAATTTACTGATGTGTTAGTTAAGTATCTCTGAAAGTCACAGTTTTTATGCCTATCCCCCCTCTGAAGAAATTGCTTTGCATTTGACTTATTCTGTTTAAATGTGTTTAGCTTCTCAAGATGTTAGATGCCTAATTAGTACTTTCATCAGGTTTAAGGAGTATTCTTTGTGTCCTTTCCCCTAGATTATTTTCTAAAATGTTTTAGTATATTAAATGATCTTTTTTTTTTTTTAATCAAGCAACAGAACAATATTTGTTATAAGAAGAGGAAATAGGGAAGCGGCTGTGGCTCAATCAGTAGGGTCCCGTTTACCATATGGGAGGCCCCGGGTTCGGTTCCCAGGGCCTCCTGGTGAAGGCAAGCCCGCCCGCACAGCGTGGTTAGCTGACCCAGTGAGCACAAGCAGCAAGGGGGGGGGATAAATGAATAAATAAATAAAATCTTTAAAAAAAAAAAAAAAAAGAAGAAGAGGAAATAGGGGTGAGAAGATAATTGCATTTCAGACACAAAGGACTGGCATGTATTAGAATTAGAGTTGTTACAGAAAGACCAAGGAAGATGCTTGGCTCTTCCAAATGAAAACCTAAGCCCTCTTTGTAAAACAATTTTGAGTGATGTCAGGTGATAAAATATGTTCAAAATGAGTGAAAGCACAAATCATGTAATTATGACTGTATAGGTCATTTCTATTTAATTGAAAAAAGTCACATTTTTAGAGAGATAATGACAAACTAGAATTTGTCCACAGAAAGAAGACCAGGACAGTGAAATTTCTACAAACTACCTTAGATGAAAGGGTTGAAGAATTCAATTAATATTTACTTAACAAATGCAGAATAAATGAACAGGGGGTATTTTAACCTGAAGAATACAGTAAACAAGTTCAAATGTTCAGAGGGCTGACGCACAAAAAATGAAAAATTGGTTGTTCAGTATTTCTCTAAAAGGCAGAACTTGAACTGAGGGATAAATATAATCAACCAACAGACTGCAAGAATAGTTGTACCAAGTGTATTGGAATAGCTTCTCTTCCAATATCATATACTCCATACTTTTCCTTTCTTCTGAAAAGAGGTGTTACTACTGACATTTTTCATGAACGTCTTAAATAAGTTGTATTTTCATGGCAAGCCCTTCACTGCCAGCAATGGATGTACGCACATCATCAGAAAAAGTCTAAAGTTAACAAACTGGTTTTAAAAGGAAATGGTCTTTTGTTCCTCAGCTATATTTTAGTATTCTACTTAGTGATTCTCAGGAGGTGGGGAGAAAGACAGCATATTCTCCAAAGAGGGTGAGTCTGAATCCCAGCAATTGTGATATTACCTTCTGGGGACAATCCTTTTCAAACCCTAAATGAATCACAGGACAGAACTATCAATCAACAGTACTCATGGGAGTGTATTGCGGGGGGGGGGGGGGGGGGCGACAGCTGAAAACCACTGCTCTACATTAAACAGGAGAGTCACGTTTATGAGTCACTAGGAAGAATAACCTTGCCACGTAATACTGATAGGCTCCAATTACAAAAAGAGAATTGTTTCAACAACTATTCAGCACAATGTTTAAGGACAACATATATATACTATACTTTATATTATTTATGTATTTTATCACATACTCAGTAAAGAATGCCAAGGTACTTAATCTATTCAATAAACTGAAAATAAAAATTTTACATTTCTCTATTTGTCAATATACAGGATTCTTAAGGTAGATTTTGAACTCTGAATGACAAATCAGTTTTCAAGGAAAGCCACGTAATTGGTCAGTCTGGCTAATTGCTGTTCATTGGGGATTGGTGGGACTGGGGCAGGCTCTAATAAGGGAATAAACCTGTTAAAGGAAACATGCAGGGCTTCTGCAACCTGCTTTTTGGGCATAACCATTCTTGTGGTGGAGTCAGCTTGTCCATCCTTGTTCTCAAATATCTTTCACAGCCTCTTCTACAGGAAGCCCAACAAAGGCTGCAAAGTCATAAGGAATTATGGAGGTATATGCCTGAGAAACCATGGTGAAGGCTTGTCTCCTTAGTGCTTCCAGGATTGGCTGGACCATCTTGGACCACTGGTGGGCATTGATGGTCGTGTAGATCCCAGGGAAATCTCTGCCAGATTCTCTGTCCTACTGACCAAATTACCTCAAGTTCAGAATTGGCAGATTTTATAGCAGGTGGTACTCTTTTCCAAAGATATGTTACATTATTCATATCATTATGGAGCAGATATAGAGCTAGAAACTGACCATACACTGGGGATGTGGCAATTCCTCCAGGAACCTCAAGCTCCTGATTCTCACATTGATCCAGCAACTTTTTGAAACTGAAGGCACTTTCAGCCATCAACTGCCAGTGGCTTCTTCTCTGCCGGTCCCACCTCTGCACTTTCCCGAAGCTAGACCCCAGACTGGCCCTCCTTAAATGATCTTTGTTGTTCTACTTAATGGGCTCCTCTGACTATCTTTTATGTATCTTCCTGATGGTAGAATTTTCTGTCTCTCATTCTTCATATGTTAGGTGAGCCAAACCAAAACTCTTACTAAGAATTATCATCTTGCCAGTTGTTTTACTGTGTTACCAGAGTGTATAACTATGTTGTTTTCAAGGAGAGTATTCTTTGTTTGCATGGAAAATGGTGTCTCTTGTAACACTAATAAATAAATACATTTTCTGAGTAGAGAAATGCTAAGTTTGTTTTTTTCTCCTTTGTTAAGACTAATAATAAAACTTACTAATTATAGGACTTAAAATTTCCTGTGAGGGAAGTGGATGTGGCTAAAGTGATTGGGCTTCTGTCTAATCATATGGGAGGACCCAGGTTCAATCCCTGGGGCCTCCTGGTAAAGGCGAGCCAGGCCCACAAGATGATGATGCAACAAAAAGATGTAGAGGAGAGTCAAGGCAAGACCCACCAGAAACCAGGAACTGAGGTGGCGCAAATGACAGGGTGCCTGTCTCCCACATCGGAGGTCCCTAGGATCTAATCCCGATGAAGCCTGGTGGAGAAAAATGAAAAGAGAAGGCAAGTTAAAAAAAAAAAAAAAAAAAAGAAACAGGCACAGAAGATCACCCAGCAAATAGGCACAGACAGCAAGTGGGGGGAAGGGGGAGAATTCCTATGAAATACCTGGAATTACTGTGTAACTTTTCCTTTTATTTAAAAAGAGAAAACTGTTCTTAATTCTACCATTATACATGAAAGGACACTGTTACAGGGACTATATTCAGCTACAAATTATAGAGTGTCCCTTAAACATGTTGTATTGATGAGGTTCATAATAAAGAAAGTGGTCTGTCCTGTTGGAGTAATCCACATTCTTAGACGCTTGGAAGGAAAAGTAAACTGGAAACCAAATGTGGATCTAAAAATGTCTCTGGGGAAGCGGCTGTGGCTCAATCAGTAGGGCTCCCGTTTACCATATGGGAGGCCCCGGGTTCGGTTCCCGGGGCCTCCTGGTGAAGGCAAGCCCGCCCGCACGGCATGGTTAGCTGACCCAGCGAGCACAAGCAGCAAGGGGGGGGGGATAAATGAATAAATAAATAAAATCTTTAAAATAAATAAATAAATAAAAATAAAAAATAAAAATGTCTCTGTGCACTTGCATATTCTCCTATATTTTCTTTGTAGTTACCAAGGGGCTTAAATGTAACATCTTAAAATTAAAAAAAGAAAAAAGAAAACAAAAAATCATTTAACATCCTAAGTGTATGACAGTCTCATTTGCTTTGATATCAACTTAACTTCAGCAGAATACACAAACTATATTCCTATTTCCCCCTCTTGCCCACCTTTATGTTGTTCTTGTCAAAAATTATGTTATACATTATGAGTTATTATAAAACCACTGATTTATCATTACATTTTATGCATTTGCATTTTAGATCCTATAATAAAAGGTGCAGTTACAAATCAAAAATAAAATAGTACTGGCATTTATATTTACCCATGTTGTTACTTTTATGAGATCTTTATTTCTTCATGCAACTTTGATCTGTTGTCTATTGTCCTTTCCTTTCAACCTGCAGAACTCTGCTTAGCATGTCTTGTAGGCTGGTTTAGTGGTGATGAATTCCTTCAGCTTTTGTTTACTTGAGAATCTCTTAATTCCTCACTCATTTTTGAAAGACAGTTTTGCTGGATATAGAATTCTTGGTTGCCATTTTTTTTGTGCTGTTGGCACTTTAAATATGTCATCTTACTGCCATCTTAGCTACTGCCTTCATTGCTTTCTTCAATGAAAAGTCAGTGCTTAATCTTTATTGAAGATCTTTTGTATGGGACCCATTTCTTTTCTCTTGTGGCTTTCAGATTCTTTATCTTCAGCATTGGACAGTTTTGAATGTGGCAGTGTGTGTCTATTTGGGTTTATCCTGTTTGGAGTTTATCCTGTTGGAGTGTCTTGGATGTATATATTCATGTTTTTCATTAAAGTTTGGAACTTTTCAGTCATTATTTCTTTGAATATTTTCTCTGCTCCTTTCTCCTTCTGGGAGTCCCATAATGCATATATCAGAATGCTTGATGGTGTCCCGCTGGTTCCTCACCCTCTGTTCACTCCTCATTCTTTCTTCTGTCTGCTCCTCAGACTGAATTATTTCAGTTGTCTAATCTTCAGGTTCACTGATTCTTCTGCAGCTCTAGTCTGCCATTGAACTCTTCTAGGGAATATTTAATTTCCATTACTGTGTCTTTAACTCTGTTTGGTTCCTACCTAATTTCTCTTTCTATATTGATAAATATATTGATATATATTCTGTTCACCTATCATTTCCCTGACTTCCTTTATTCTTTGCCCATGTTTTCTTTTAGATCTTTGAGCGTAATTGGAACCATTTGAAAATAATCTTTGTCCAGTATGTCCCAGGTTTGGTCTTTTTCATTGGTGGTTTCTGCTGCTTTAATCTTTTCCTTTGCCTAGGCCATCACTTCCTGTTTCTTTGTATGTTTTGTGATCTTTTGTTGAAATCTGGGTATTCAGATATTTTGTTATTGCTGGAATCTTAGACTCTGAGGTATCTGTTCCTTAAGCTTGTATCCAACCAGTGTTAGGACAGTTTTCCTTGAATGCTAGATGCTTATTTTTTAAAAAGGGAAAATAAGAAAACACCCTTCCCATTCTTTGCGAATTGACCTGTGTGAGTTCTTGCTTTCAGGGCTTATCCATAAAATGAATTTGGAGATTAGCTTGATGCCAAAGCATAAGGGCTACCCTAATCCTTTCTGTGAGTCTTGTCTTAGACATGCACATGTGGCCTTGGGAATTCCCTTATTTGTACACAAGTTCTGGGACAGTCCCCTCTGACCACCACCACACAAAGTGGGCCAGATATTCAGGATCTACACTGGTGCACAGGCCAGCACCACAAGATCTTACCACTTTTAAGATGCCTTTTTTCTTGATTCAGTTCTTGCCTTGTTACCGCAATTCTTTAACTGTTTTCTGAGCTTTGAGAAGGGTATTTCTGCCACTTCTGTTACTGTGGTCTTCAGCTCTGTTTGGTTCCTTTTCCTAATTTCTCTTTCTATATTGATAATCTCTTTGTGTTCATCTATTGTTTTCCTGATTTCTTTTAGTTCTTTGCCCTCCTGTTGCCTTTTTCTCTTTACTGCAATCATTATGCATTTTTTTTTATAAAACAAAATAACATTACCCCCAAAAGGCTGTCCTACTTCGCCATAGTAGAAGATGTTAAATTAGAGAAATTTTACCTTGAAGAAAGAAACTTCTACAAAGTGTTTTAGTTTCATAGGTTGCTAAAGCAAATACCGTGAGATGGGTCAGGTTAAACAATGGGAATTTATTCGCTCACGTTTTGAGGCTGGAAGAAAAGTCCAAATAAAGGTGTCATCACAGTGATGCTTTCTCCCCAAAGACTGGCTTTCTGGGGCTGGCTGCTGGCAATCCTTGGTCCTTAGCTTGTTACATGGCAGCATCTCTTGATCTCTCTGTTCTCGGTTTCATTGATGCTTGTGCATACTATCTCTCTCTCTCTCTTTGAATTTCATTCTGCTTCAGTAATAAGATTAAAACCCACCCTGATTGAGGTGGGGTATACCTTAACTGAAGTAACCTTATCAAAAGGTCCTTCTTACAATGTGTTCACAGGCACAGAAATGGATTAGGTTTAAGAACATGTTTTTCTGGGGTACATAACTCCAAACCACCGCACAAAGTAATTTACATTTCTTAAAAAAACAACAGCAGCAGCAAATCCTTAAGTATCCTGAAGTGTATAGCTAGTGAAGTATCCAAAGATGTTATCCCAAATAAGTGAGAATTTCTACATATTCTGTGTCCTCCTCTCGCATTCCCACCCCCACTCCCTTAGAGATTGGAGATTATCAGTATGTTTTAGCATTTTAGTCATTCTAAGAAGCTTTACAATAAAGAAATCTAACTTTGTTTACCCAATTGAACCATCCCTTCTCATTTAAAATGTAACTTCTCAACATGTTGCACCAGTGTTCCTTGAAATATACCTTAAAAAACAATATGCAAACATTACACTCTTTAGCTTTTTAGGTAGAAAATGCTGCTTCCAATATAAATGTTTCAGAATTAAGATATTCTGTGTGAATTTTCTTGTTTATTCAAAAGTAGCTTGTCAAGATTTAAGATTGAATTTAAATGTGATCCTGCCATGCCTAAAATTTAGTATAATATTAAGCTAATCTGAAAAATCATATTTTCTTGACCTTAAATTTTATTTTTTTTTGCACAAATTAAGTTGAAGGATATTAATAAATTATTTTGAGGGATCTTTTATTTAAGATAGATTGAACATTCTTTATAAAAATGTTAACTTAGAAATTTAAATTTGGTGATGCTTTTATTTCTAGGAAAATAGAAGATTGGTTATAGTTTGAATTTGGTCATTTTGACAATGAATTACATAAATGAATTACCTACCCACAGTTGCTGATACGTCAATCTACCTCCTGAGTAGATTATCTGTTATGGTGGATTTCTTTAAGATCTCTGGTTTTGATAAGAAAATATATATGTAATTTGTTGGATATATTGAATTATATTTACAAATATAATTTGTAAATACTCAAAAGTAAAATTTTGAGTTTTTTTGTATAGTGGATTCATTCATTTAGTTCTTGATGTAGTGTGTTAGGGGTAAAAAAAAGAGCATTTGGGCCCACGCGCAAAATTATGCCAACTGCATTTAAATCCTGGATTTTCCACCCTGGCAGTATTACCTTGAGTATGTTATTTAGTAGTTGTTCATGTACTTATTGAGCAATAACTATATGGTAGGTATGAAGGGTGCAGAAGATTTAACTGTCCTTAAAGAATTCACAGAGTGGAGGCAGGGACAGAAGATATAATGCTGTGTTTAAAGAATTCAGAGATTAGTAACATTCAGTCCAACCTCTCTGAATCTTGTTGGCAAAACGGAGATGAGAGAACATGCCCAAGATGAGTCTTAGAGGAACAATAGATGCTCAATATGATTTGGGTTATATATTATCATTCATATTATTTTAATCATAGGACTTACTCAGACATCAAATTTGGACTAAATTCCTTCCTTACTTGGAAACCAAATAAGCCTTAAGAAATTTAAGTTACTTGATGTGATTCATTCATTCAATCATTTGTTCATTCAGTATTCATAGAGTGCCTACTAAGTTCAGAAATCATTCTGAAACTCGAAGTATCTACCAGGCTTCTAGAATTTGAGAGCCCTGTGCCATTGCCTTGTGCTTCTCTGTTCTTGGTATCAATTTTTGACTGAGCACAATAGTCTGTCAGACTCCACCAAATTTAATTGTTGTGTTAGCCTGAGGAAAACACTTGCTGTCAGTTAAAGGAACAAACCTGTAATTAGTGACAGAACCACCATTTAGGGCAGGGGTCGGTAAACTTTTTCTGTAAAGAGCCAGAGAATATGTATTTTAGGCTTTGTGGGCAATACAGTCTCTGTTGCAGCTACTGAACTTGGCTTTTGTAATGTAGAAGCAGCCATATATACAGAACAATAGTGAATGAGTATTGTTGTGTTCCAATAAAACTTGTTTTATGGACACAAATTTGAATTTCTTACAGTTTTCACAAGTTACAAAAAAGTTCTCTTGATTTTTTTTTTTTTTTAATGTTTATTTTATTTTTCTAATTTTAATTTTTTAAAATTGAAAATGTAAAAGCCATGCTTTGTGCCCTGGCTGTTCAACAACAGGCAGTGGGCCATATTTGACCCATGAGCCATAGTTTACTGACCCCTGACTTAGGGCATAATCTACAAATTTGTCATGATTGTTTTTTGATAATAATCACCAAGCATTAAGGTCTTACTTAAGTAGGGATTGTTTATTTCAGAGTTTTATCTTCTGTTCTCTTTTCTCATCTGAGTTTATTTTTATAAGCTAAATATATATGAGTAGTAGAAAATGAATAGGAAAAACTTGAGGTGATATGTTTATTTATTTATTTGTTTGTTTGTTGCCCTAACCAGGCAAGACTTTGAAAGGGCATCTTTTTTTAAAGGCTAATTACTCTCAAGCCAAATTCATCCATCTCAAATCAAATTCTGTAAATATGAATTCCAGATAATGTGCAAGGTCTTCTATACTTGGAATTTTTAAAAATTTATATAATAGGAAATTTTATCTTTTAAATAAACTGTATATAAATAATGAGACATTTACATCCCATCAGCACTAATAAGCAAAAGTTTTTGGTCTTGAAAATAAAAATATTTTTTACAATTATTGTGATAATTTTTTTATGTTAAAACTATAATTTAAAAATCTGTTAACTTGCTTTCTGTAGACACCAGAGAAGAAACAATCGGAATCATCCAGGGGAAGAAAGAGAAAAGCAGAAAACCAGAATGAAAGTAGTCAGGGTAAGTGATAAAAAGTTTTCCTTCAAGCCAGTAGTCATTTACAATTAATTGTTCTGAATTTTAATCAATTAATATTTTAATTGTAAAATAAGTGATTTCATGTTTTTGTGAATTTCATAGCTATTATGTAATTTATGCATTAGTTATAGTTTAGGTACATAATTTGCATAAGAAATAATATGAAATTGCAATATTTTTGTACACAGGTAGTTAGCATATGGTTTTAGACTTTTGTACATTTTCCTTATTTTTTTTTTTTATTTGGGTCCCAGAAAAAAGGTATCATATCCAAATCTGGCAAGCATTATCATACCTCCTTTCATTTTCTCTCTTTATATGAATTGTATTGAAATGGCTTCTTGTTTTTTATTAAAACTTTTAGATCCCAGTTTAAAACAAGTGCCCAAACTATTGCTCCTTCCTTTTATTAAGAAAAAGCTATATAAAATTAGTCTTTTATTATTGAGACTAATAAAACATCAAGTTGCTCTTTACCCGTCTGTTCTTCATCCTTTCTTGCATACTTTACTTTGCAGGTATGATCTAAGAAAAATATTTTCATTGGATTATAAAATCTCATGTACTTGGCAGCAAAATTGTACTTTAATTGGGGCACCCAAACACTGTAAATTAAATTGAACCCTTAAATCATGTATAATGATGCTGTATATATAATGTTACACATCTTGGGACCGGTGTTTAGCCTTAAGGTCTAATGCCATGAACCCATGACCCACCGAATTATATATGGCATTAGAATCAAGGAGTGTATTTGTAGCAACTATCCTATGGAAGGAAGGGGTTAAGTGTCTCTAGGTGTGTAGTACTTTGTATCTCAATTTGTGCTGAGCTTCATTTTGATCTTGGTGTAATTCTCCCAAGTTGTGGCTAACGGAGATATCTGTCTATCTAGATATGTATGTATAAAGGTAGATTTGTTACCATGTTTTCAACTGCAGGGTAAAAAGCTTACTTAAAAGCAAGCCCCAAAGTAGGGTGGGACTTGTGGATTGGTTGATTCAATATATGTCTTTTCTTTTTTGAGGTACTGGAGCCGGAGATTAAACCCATGACCTTCCCGTGTGGGAAGCCAGGGCTCAATCGTTTGAGCCACATCTGCTCCCCCAATATATGTCTTAATAATGTACATTTTTTCTTTACTGTGTCATCCACAGAATTGTCTGATTTTCTTATGGTTTTAGGTTTCCTGTCAGTTTTCATTGGATTTACTTGTTTCAGCTTTTCACTTGTATTTGCTTTAGATAGAGGCTGGCTTTCTGAGTTTTTTTACCCTAAAGAACAACCAAGAACAAGTCCATTGCAAATGTCTCCTGTCATCATATTGGCCAGGATTGGATCCTGGATCCATTCCAAAATGAATATGTCCAACAGAGCTGTTATTACTCTTTAAAAAATCAGGTCCACCCCTGGAATTGAAGATGGAGTAAAGTTTCCCTTAGAAATATGGCTTCTGTTGAGAAGGGAGGATACTTGAACAAAATTGGATTTCTTATAAGGAGGAAAGAGGAATTGGGATTGGAGGCTAGTTGGGAGTTCATATCCCCTGAAGCATGTGGGCTGCATAAGGGAGGGATGTTTTAATGGAACAAAATCTGGAGTCAACTTAGGGAAGAAGAAATGGGGAAATAGCTTTTAGATAGACACCAAAAACATCTCTGCCTTTGCTAAAAGATAGTACCTCTTCAGAATCTGCAGTAAAGTTGTTAAAGGTATTCCATAATACAATCAGTTTTTCTTTCGTTAGCTTGAGGAAATCATATATTCTATGTGGTAATAACTAATGGAAAGTGCCTTCCCCCCAAAATAGCATCCCTAAACACCTTATTTCTTAACTTTTAATAAAAGAAGAGTATGATCTTTTAATGACCTGGTTGGTGTACTTTATCAATATGGTCATATAAGAACAGTATTTAAAATCTGGTTTATTAAAAACATGCTGTTAATTTGGAAATGCTTTTACAAAATAACACTTATATTGAAGCATATTGTTGCCAGTTTGACAGGGATATAGTTTATATTAACCAGAGCTTTTGTATTATTATTTATAGGTATGAATGAGTTTATCAGTTACGTAGATGCCACTTATTGCTTATTTTTTATTCATTGATTTGCTTTTTTGAAATAATTTGCCATTAAGTAATATGGGTTCTTAAAATAAGAGATCTCCTAACTTCATTTATGTATTTGATTCTCCAATAATTGGGACTTTTAAAAATGGATATGTTTCTATTGAAATGTCATTTGGTTTTTGGATTTCTGGAATTGGGATCTGACCTTCTGAAGACACTTAATACTCTTGTCATTCCCATCACTACCCAACTAAAATATCATATGCCTTTTTATTAAATAGATGATTTTTATGTGTATTTCTTTGGGAGGTTAGTTTTTTTTGTTTTTTTTTTTTGTTTTTTTTTTTGATGTTGATATGTATGATAGTCATGACTGACTTTATAAGTTTTTTTACTTTTATATTTTAGGAAAAAGTATTGGGGGACGTGGCCACAAAATTAGCGACTATTTTGAAGTAAGTTCTTTGAGGATTATCTCCAGTTCCTAATTCAATATGATTCTCCTGTGGGCTGAAAGTAATTTCTTTGAAGCACAAGGTCAGCTCTTGATTACCTGATTGATTGAAATAGAGCTTTAGTACTATGTGATCTTCCTAGGAACATTAAAATTTACTTTTACATTTGCATGGCACATCACAATTTTCAAAGTTCTTTCTCACATATTTGCTTATAACAACCACATACGATCGGCAATATAGGTATTAGTATTCCTATTTTACAGATAAGAAAACTGGGGACCGGAGATGTAAATTGACCTACCTAAAGGCATATTCTAGATGATAGCGCAAAAGAGTAGAATTTCAAGTCTACAAGCTAGTTCACAGTTCTTTCTACTGTTAATACAGGCTTTATTATACTATAGCAATATTTGAGCTTTGTGGATGGAGATTTTGGCTGCTTATTTTACACTAGAAAACCTTACTATGATTATTAAAACAACAAACATCTACTCAACTGAAAAATACACTTACTTGAGAGTGAGAGCAGAATTAGCTAATTTGGGGGAAGGATTGAATTTGGGGTCCCTCCCCCCACCTCAATTTGTTTTCTTTCTTGGGTTTACAGGATCTAAGGTAATAAAATTGTTGTTGACCCATGATACCTAATGCTCTTTAGTTGAGGTGTTTGTCACTCAGAATCATTAAGAACCTTTGCCAAAGGTGGGATCAGTTCAAATAAACAAATGTTTCATGAATGCTCACAGTGTGCTAGGCAGTATGTTAGGCACTATATATAAAATAAATGAGACAAAGTCCATAGGTTGCAGGAGATTGCTTAATGAACACACTAGGAAGTCACCTTTTTGGTTGCAATTCAGTGAATAATTAAACAAAAGTGATGAAGTGGGCAATAAACTATACCCTGAGAAAAAAAAACAGTAACAGCACATTGTTTTCACTTCCCATCCTTGGTACAGAAACATGAGAAATGAGAAAGGTGGCTATGGAATAAGTAGGCTAAGTGACTTCTCTTCATTTGTAGCTAAAGCATGCCCTTAGTAAGAAAGAACAGATTTTGTGCCGTTAAAGAGAAGGGAATTGGTCTGTCTTTATAGTTCTTTTATATAGTGCCATGAGCATTTGGATATTTAATAGATTTTGAAAATGATGGTTCTGTTTTAAGATAGTTAATTATATTCACTAACATCTACATGTAAACATTTTGTAAAATTTCTTGGGATTAGAGGACATGCTGGTTCAACAAACATTTATAAAAAGAACTATGCTAAAATTAAAATTCATGGGAAAAATAATCAGGTTCACTGTTTCAGGGGGATTTATTTATCTTTGAGTCTACAGCATTATCAAAGGAAGGAACAATTATAGTCAGAATGTTAGAGAAATAAGGGTCTTTACAAAATCTAGTCTTAATTTAAAATAAGATATATTTAAATTTAATCTTAATGCTGTGTCTCAAAACAACAATCTAAAGTCTGATTTAGTAAACAGAAATGTTTCCTTTTAATTTTCCTCAGTACCAAGGTGGGAATGGCTCAAGTCCAGTAAGAGGCATACCTCCTGCAATCCGTTCTCCTCAAAATTCGCATTCACATTCCACTCCTTCCTCATCTGTAAGTTTTTATCTTTCAGAATTTTTCATGCTTAGTCTGTGTCTAGAGGGTAATGCATATTGAATAACTTTTATAACTTATAATTTGTTTTATTGAGAATCATATATAAGTTACTGTTTATCTCTACTAAAAATCATTCAGTGAGGTGAATTGAATCCTTTAATGAAATTCTGATGTATTAGGACTTTACTTCTGAATGTGAGCTTAAATTAATGATTTCCTGAATTAATTATATCCAAGAAGTAATGCTTCTATAAAAGAATGCTGTTGAGCACATAGGACTGAAATGAACACTCTTTGGATAGTCCGTATTCATTTATTGCTTGCTAATTTCTAAATTTCTCATCAATTAAATTTCTTAACCACTGGAATGATAGCACAATTCCTTTCTAAGAACCCTTAAGAAAAAGGTAGGCAGCCATTGGCTTTGGTTCATTTGGATGTGCATAGGAAGAAGAGGTTGAACCTGAAAACATCTTAAACTTTTTTGAGATGCAATTCTTCTCTCTCTAAGATATAATTGTTGTTGTTATTTCATATGTACGGTTTTGCATATTGGGTTTAATTTTTTTTAATATACTTTCGTTATTTGGAAGTTCAACATCTAACCTGAAAAACAATATTGGTTTTTAGTAGTTTAAGATAAATTAAAGACTTTTTTTTCTTACATTAGAGTTTCACTTTATTCATGTACCCCCCCCCTTTTTTTTTTTTTTTATTTTCCTGTGTTTTTAATATCTTTACTTTAAAATAATTTCTTTGGCCTTATTTTAACAGTTCTAAAGCATTAAGATTTCTTTTATGTCACTAAACTGTGAGCTCCTTGAAAGCAGGGAATATATCTTTGTAT
Source organism: Tolypeutes matacus (assembly GCA_026826555.1). Taxonomy (NCBI): domain Eukaryota; kingdom Metazoa; phylum Chordata; class Mammalia; order Cingulata; family Chlamyphoridae; genus Tolypeutes; species Tolypeutes matacus. The sequence goes on from JAKSZT010053928.1 coordinate 7,530,618, forward strand.
CTCTCGTTATGCCTTTTTTTTTTTTTTTTTTAAGATTTATTTTATTTATTTATTTCTCCCCATCCCCTCATTGTTTGCACTCTCTGTGTCTGTTCATTGTGTGCTCATCTTCCTTTTTTAGGAGGCACCGGGAATTGAACCTGGGACCTCCTGTGTGGTAGGCGGGAGCTCAGTCGCTTGAGCCACTCTGCTTCCTTCTCATTATGCCTTTTAATAAAAGGTGATTAAAAAGTTTTAAGAAATCAATTATGTTTCAACTCTGGTATTATCACTTCTTCAGAGGTGTGAAATAGTTGTTGCTAAGTAGAAACTTAATTTATTTTCTTGCTAAGGTAATATGTTTAATATATTTCCTTAGGTTCGACCGAATAGCCCTTCTCCTACTGCATTAGCTTTTGGGGACCACCCTATTGTACAACCAAAGCAGTTATCCTTTAAAATTACTCAGGTAATTTTAACTGAATTTTTTCTATGACTTCTTAGATATTACTGACTAGACTTTTACAGACAATTAAGATGTTGCTGTTTACTTTCGACATAGTCATAAAGTAAAATTGTACATCAAGAAAGGTAACTTTCTAAATAAGGAAACGGTTTATAGGGGTAAGAAATTGAAACTCCTAAATTACTTAAACACTGGTAAATATACAAATGTTTTTTGCAATTCAGGTAAACAGAACAACCATAACATGTCAGTTTTGTTTACTGATTCCTTTTAAGCTTAACAGCCATTTATTGATATCTGTATTGATAACAGTTGACATCCTTATCGGGCCACTACATTTGTTGTAAGTGGACAGTTCATAAGACAATGTTTATTTATACATATATATACACACACACATATGTTACAAACTTGGAAGATCATTTTAAATTGAGTTATTTAGACATCTTGTTTACTTACTTAGTTTTTATGAATTTTGAGTACCAAATTTTTTCATTTTAAACTTTTATGTGTGGCAATTGCTGGATGACAATTTCTCATACTGGGGTTTGGGAGAGGAGGTCCTTTTGTTTGACCTCCTTGGTTCCCTGGTTTATTTCAATTAGATTTCTTTTCCTGGGCCATGTCCAAACTGTTTTGCATGCATCAAAACCACTTTCTTTGGATGATGTTAAGAGTAAGATTACAAATGGAATCTTTTCTGTTACTGAGCTGAGTAGCAGCAGCTTATAAAAAGTTACAAAGTTAAAAAAAAATCAACTAGAGTGACCCATAAGGCAGTGGTTATATTGAAATTTAAAGAGAAATTTCCATATTCTAACAATTTAAACAATTAACTTTTTTTTTTTTTTTTTTTTGAGATATGCTAGAGATTAAACTTTGGAACCTCATACTTGGGAAGCAGGTGCTCAGCCACTTGAGCTACATCCACATGCTCCCCTTTCCCCCACCCCCTTTTTTGTAGTTTACAGCATTTATGCGTCTGAAGTTATTAAACTTAAAACTGGACTAAATTTTTTTGGGATAACCTTAACATGCATAAACAAACTTTTTATTATTTCATTTTTTATTTTATTTTTTAAAGCCAAAGTAAAATCTAGTTTTATGTTTCTACACAGTGATATATGTAATAAAGATAATAAAATAGCTTTCTTTCATTTAGACTGATCTCACAATGCTGAAATTAGCAGCATTAGAAAGTAATAAAAACCAGGACCTGGAAAAGAAGGAAGGTCGTATAGATGATTTGCTCAGGGTAAGTAATAAGTTATGGAGGGAAAAAATTTGAGTAAAATATTTTTGGCAGCAGTTAAAGTGAAAATTATTTTATTAGCTCTGTATATGTGAATTGAGAAACAGAGAGATTGTTGATAAAATTTATTTTTATATGATCAATTATTAGATATCCATACCATGTTATTTTTAAAGTTAATTGATTTTGTTATACATGTAACCGATATTTGATGAAGTCAGGAAGTAATTGCTATAAACCCTGTGAGATTTTTAAGAGAAACCTGAAAAACACATCTAAAAGTATATTTATAATGTGAGTCAGGAAAAAAAGCAGTGGTTCTCACCCCTTGCTGCTTACTAGAATCACCAGATGAAAAGGTTGGGGCATTTAAAAAAATGCTTGAGCCCCACCGGCAAGGGTCTGATTAAATTGATCTGATGTAGTCCTCAGCAGTGGTAGTTTTAAAAACTTCCCAGATGAATCTAATTTAAGCCAGCACTGAGAACCATAGATATAGAAACACAGTAAAACCCACACCTGTGAACCAATGATGACTTCCAGTACCTTTGAAATATTCAGTGGGTCTTTCCTCATCCTATCCCGCTCACTCCCTCACATCCATTTATCATTAGCCACTCTTCTGAATGTTGTATTCACCATGCTCTGGTGTATCTTTTTTTTGAGGTACTGGGCCAGGGATTGAACCCAGGACGTTGTATGTGGGAAGCCGGCACCCAACCACTGAGCCACATCGGCTCCCCTGAGAGTTAGTTTTTTAGTTTGTTTGCTTGTTTGTTTTTTGTTTGTTTGTTTGTTTGTTTTCAGGAGGCACCGGGAATTGAACCAGGGACCTCCCATGTGCTTCAGCCACATCAGCTCCCCTGATGTTTCTTTGTGGTTTTATTGCATATATACACATTCCTAAACAATATATTGTTTGTTTGTTTTTGAACTTTAGACAAAATTAAACTGTATATACCCTTTTGCCATGCTTGTTCTCACTGAACATTATGCATGAGAGTCATCCACATTGATGATTAACTGTAGGTTGTTCATTTCATTGCTGTATATAGTAAGGCATTATATGAATATACCATAATTTACTTATCTTTTCTGCTTTTGGAGTAATAATACAACTGGAAAATGTTTCCAGTTTTTCCTAGTACAAACAATTCTGCTAAGAACATTATTGTGCATGTCTTCTAAGGCAAATGTGCAGTAATTTCTCTATGGTATATAGATATATGTATGCTTAGGAGAGGCACGACTAGAGTACAGGGCATGCACATCTTCATTTTGATTATTCATGTTTCTTTGGTGAAATAACTGATCATGTTTTTGCCCGGTTTTTAAAAATTGGGTTGTCTTTTTTCTCTTTGCCACCAGTTCTCTTGGTTGTATATGTTGATTTTCTCCCAGTTTGTTGTCTTTTCATTTCTTTACGCTGTCTTGATGATTGGATGTATTTTCAATTTTGATATCATTAAATATATCAGGTTTTTTGTTTATAGTTTGTGTTTTACTTATACCAAATTAGTACCAAATGAATACCAAAAGAATTAATTAATTCTGTTTTGCCCTAAGGTAAAAAGGATGTTTTTTTAAAATTATACTTTCTTTTAAAAGTCTTATAGTCTTGTCTTTCAGAGTTAGACAGAATTAATTATTTATTTATTTGTTTGTTTGTTTGTTTATTTATTTATTTATTTATTTGACAAGGAATTGAACCTGGGACTTGTGTGTGGGAAGCCAGCTCAAGGTTTTTTTTGTTTCTTTATTTAAAGGAGGCACCAGGACCTGAACCTGGGACTTCCCATATGGGAGGAGGGTGCTCAATCACTTGAGCCACATCCACTCCCTTAGTGTAAATTATTAATCTCATTGGAATTGACTTTTTTATTTTTTTTATTTTATACATTTAATAATTGAAAATATAAACAATTAAAAACTAAAAAGATAAACACAGATGAATAAATATATACATTTCTCAAGTAAATGTAATAGGTACATATAAAAATTTTTTTTAATCAAACAATATGTTACACAATATATTTGGTCCATAGTAACACATTCATACAGTATTTGTCCTTTTGTGTCTGGCTTCTTCACTCGACATAATGTCCTCCAGGTTCATCCGTGTTGTCATATGCTTTATTATTATTATTATTATTATTTTTATTCATTTATCCCCCCCTTGCTGCTCGTGCTCGCTGGGTCAGCTAACCACGCCATGCGGGCGGGCTTGCCTTCACCAGGAGGCCCCGGGAACCGAACCCGGGACCTCCCATATGGTAAACGGGAGCCCTACTGATTGAGCCACAGCCACTTCCCATGTCATATGCTTTAGACTTCATTTCTTCTTACAGCTGCATAATATTTCATCGTGTGAATAGACCACAGTTTGTTTAGCCATTCATCTGTTGATGCACACCTGAGTTGTTTCCAACTTTTGGCAATCGTGAATAATGTTACTATGAACATTGGTGTGCAGATGTCTGTTCGTGTCACTGCTCTCAGTTCTTCTGGGTATATACCCAGTAGTGGTATTGCCAGGTCATGTGGCAAGTCTATATTCAACTTCTTTAGGAACTGCCAAACAGTCCTCCATAGTGGCTGTTACATTCTGCATTCCCACCAGCAGTGAAGAAGTATTCCTATCTCTCCACATCCTGTCCAACACTTGTAATTCTCTGTCTTTTTAATAGTGGCCATTCTGATAGGTGTGAAATGATATCTCATTGTAGTTTTGATTTGCATTTCCCTAATCATGATTGATGTTGAGCATTTCTTCATGTGTTTTTTTGCCATTTGCATTTCCTCTTTGGAGAAATGTCTATTCAAGTCTTTTGCCCATTTTTTAATTGGGTCGTTTGTCTTTTTATTGTTAAGTCATAACATCTCTTTATATATCCTGGATATTAAACCCTTATCTGGTATGTGATTTCCAAATATTTTTTCCCATTGAGTTGGCTGCCTTTTCGCCCTTTTGACAAAGTCCTGTGAGGTGCAAAAGTGTTTAATTTTGAGGAGGTCCCATTTATCTATTTTTTCTTTTGTTGCACGTGCTTTGGGTGTAAGGTCCAAGAAACCACCACCTACTACAAGGTCTTGAAGATGTTTCCCTACATTTTCTTTTAGTAGTTTTATGGTCCTGGCTTTTATATTTAGATCTTTGGTCCATTTTGAGTTGATTCTTGTATAGGGGGTGAGATATAGGAGTCCTCTTTCATTCTTTTGGATATAGATATCGAGTTCTCCCAACACCATTTGTTGAAGAGACTGTTTTTTCCCATTAGCGTGGGCTTGGTAGGTTTGTCAAAAACCAGTTAACTGTATAGGTGAGGGTTTATTTCTGGGTTCTCAATTCTATTCCACTGATCGCTGTGTCTATCTTTATGCCAGTACCATGCTGTTTTGACCGCTGTAGCTTTGTAATATGTTTCAAGGTCAGGCAGTGAAATTCCTCCCATATCGCTCTTCTTTTTTAGAATGCTTTTGGCTATTTGGGTGCACTTACCCTTGCAGATGAATTTGGTAATTGCCTTCTCTAATTCTGTAAAGTAAGCTGTTGGGATTTTGATTGGTATTGCATTGAATCTGTAAATCAGTTTGGGTAAGATTGACATCTTCATGATATTTATTCTTCGAATCCATGAACACGGAATGTCTTTCCATTTGTTTAGGTCTTTTAAAATTTCTTTTAGCATTGTTTTGTAGTTTTCTGTATATAGGTTCTGTACTTCTTTGGTTAAATTAAATCCTAGGTATTTGAGTCTCTTTGTTGCTGTTGAAAATGGAATTTTTCCTGATTTCCTCCTCAGGTTGTTCAGTACTAGTGTACAAAAACATTACTGATTTTTGTGTGTTGGTCTTGTATCCTGCTGCTTTGTGAACTCATTTATTAGTTCAAGTAGCTTTGTCATGGATACTTGAGGATTTTCTAAGTACAGGATCATGTCATCCGCAAACAGTGAGAGTTTTACTTCCTCTTTTCCTATTTGGCTTTCTTTAATTTTTTTTTTTTTTTTTTTTCCTTGTCTAATTGCCCTAGCTAGAACTTCTAGTACAATGTTGAATAACAATGCTGACAATGGGCATCCTTGTCTTGTTCCCCACCTTAGAGGGAAAGCTTTCAACCTTTCCCCATTGAGAATGATGTTGGCTGTGGGCTTTTCATAAATGCCTTTTATCATATTGAGGAATTTTCCTTTTATTCCTATCTTTTGAAGTGTTTTTATCAAAAAATGATGCTGGATTTTGTCGAATGCCTTTTCTGCATCTATTGAGATGATCATGTGGTTTTTTTCCCTTCAGTTTGTTAATGTGGTGTTATTACATTGATTGATTTTCTTATGTTGAACCAGCCTTGCATAGCAGAAATAAATCCCACTTGGTTGTGATGTATAAGTCCTTTTCATGTAGAATCCTTATCTGGCTTTGGTATTAGGGTGATGTTGGCTTCATAAAATGTGTTCGGTAATTTTCCCTCCTCTTCAGTTTTTTAGAAGTGTTTAAACAGGATTGGTGTTCATTCTTTTTGAAATGCTTGGTAGAATTCACCTGTGAAGCCATCTGGTCCTGGACTTTTCTTTGCTGGGAGATTTTTGATGATGGATTCAATCTCCTTAAATGTGATAGGTTTGTTAAGTTCTTGTATTTCTTGTAGCATCAGTGTAGGTTGGTTGTGCTTTTCTAGAAATTTGTCCATTTCATATGGGTTGTCTAGTTTGTTGGCTTATAGTTCCCCATAATATCCTCTTATGATTCTTTTTATTTCTGTGAGGTCATTTGTAACTTCCCCCCTTTGATTTCTGATTGTATTTATTTGTATCTACTCTCTTTTTTCCTTTGTTAGTTTAGCTAGGGGTTTGTCAATTTTATTGATCTTCTCAAAGAACCAGCTTTTGGTTTTGTTGCTTTTCTCTGTTGTTTTTCTGTTCTCATTTTCATTTATTTCTGCTCTAATCTTTATTATTTCTTTCCTTCTGCTTGCTTTGGGATTGGTTTGCTGTTCTTTTTCTAGTTTCTGTAGTTGTTCAGTTAAATCTTTGTGAGTTTGGCTCTTTCTTGTTTTTTTAATATAGGCATTTAGGGCTATAAATTTCCCTTCAAGACTGCCTTTGCTGTATCCCATAAGTTTTGATACATTGTGTTCTCATTTTCATTTGTCTCAATATATTTACTGATTTCACTTGCAATTTCTTCTTTGACCCACCGATTATTTAGGAGTGTGTTGTTCAGTTTCCACACATTTGCTAATTTACTTTTTTCCTGTCTATTACTGATTTCTAGTTTCATTCCATTATGATCTGAGAAGGTGCTTTGTATAATTTCAGTCTTTTTATATTTATTGAAAACTGAATTGTAACCTAACATGTGGTCTATCCTGGAGAAAGATCCATGGGCACTTGAGAAGAATGTGTAACCCGCTGAGTTTGGATGCGGTGTTCTGTATATGTCTGTTAGGTCTAAATCGTTTATCATATTGTTCAACTTCTCTGTTTCCTTGTTGATCTTCTGTCTAGTTGTTCTATCTCATGATGTGAGTGGGCTGTTGAAGTCTCCAACGATTATTGTAGAAATGTCTTATTTCTCCCTTCAGTTTTGCCGGAGTTTTGTCTCATATATTTTGGGGGACCCTGGTTAGGTGCGTAGATTTAATGACTGTTATTATATCTTCCTGATGGATCGTCCCTTGTATAATATATAATGGCCTTCTGTATCTCTTATCACTTTTTTGCATTTAAAGTCTGTTTTGTCTGATATTGGTATCGCTACCCCTGCTCTTTTCTGGTTACTATTCGCATGGAGTATCTTTTTCCAACCTTTACTTTCAGCCAGTTTGTATCCCTGGGTCTAAGGTGAGTTTCTTGTAAGCAGCATATGGATGGCTCATGTTTTTTTATCCATTCTATCAGCCTGTATCTTTTGATTGGGGAGTTTAATCCGTTCACGTTCAATGATATAACTGTAAATGCACTATTTACTTCCTCCATTTTTTTCTTTGGTTTTCATGTGTCATCTTGTTTTGTCTCTCTTTTTACTCTTTTTGGTTATTGTTTCTGCTATTCTTTGTTCTATACTCTCCTCCAAGCCTCTCTCCTGTCTTTTTCTTTCCTTTAATATTTCCTGCAAAGGTGGGTTCTTTTTCGCAAACTCTCTTAGTTTCTGTTTGTTTGTGAATATTTTATACTCACCTTCATTTTTTTTTTAAGATTTTATTTATTTATTCATTTATCCCCCCCCCCTTGTTGCTTGTGCTTGCTGTGTCCATTTGCTGTGCGTTTTTCTGTGTCTGCTTGTCTCCCCTTGCTGGGTCGTACTGCTGCGTCAGCTCACCACGCCATGTGGGCCGGCTTGCCTTCACCAGGAGGCCCCAGGAACCGAACCCGGGGCCTCCCATATGGTAAACAGGAGCTCTACCGATTGAGCCACATCTGCTTCCCTCACCTTCATTTTTGAAGGACAGTTTTGCTGGATAAAGAATTCATGGCTGGCAGTTTTTCTCTTTCAGTTTCCTAATTGTATCTTACCACCGTCTTCTCGCCTCCATGGTTTCTGAAGAGAAATCTAAACTAAGTCTTACTGGATATCCCTTGAATGTGATGGTTTGCTTCTCCCTTGCTGCTCTGAGAATTTTCTCTTTATCTTAGACATTTGATATTCTGAGTAGTATGTGTCTTAGAGTAGGTCTATTTGGATTTATTATGATTGGGGTATGGTGTGCTTCTTGGACATCTAAGTTCATTTCTTTTGTGAGAGTTGGGAAATTTTCAGCTATTATGTCCTCAAATACTCTTTCTCCCCCTTTTCCCTTCTCTTCTCCTTCTGTAACTCCCATGACATGTATGTTGTTGTGTTTTGTGTTGTCATTCAACTCTCTGAGCCCCTGCTCAATTTCTTCCATTCTTTTCTCTCTTCAGTTTTAGCTGATGTGTCTTCTGTATCACTTACTCTTTCTTCTATCATTTCGAGTCTGCTGTTGTATGCCTCAAATGTGTTTTTGACCTCACCAATTGTGTCTTTCATTTCCATGAACTCTGTTACTTTTCTTTTTTTTTAAGATTTTTTATTTATTTATTCATTTATCCCCCCCTTGCTGCTTGTGCTCGCTGGGTCAGCTAACCACGCCGTGCGGGCGGGCTTGCCTTCACCAGGAGGCCCCGGGAACCGAACCCGGGGCCTCCCATATGGTAAACGGGAGCCCTACTGATTGAGCCACAGCCGCTTCCCAGCTCAATGTCTTCTTGATGTCATTTATCTCTTTAACTATATTGTCTTTCAACTCATTAATTTGATTTTGGAAATTTGTGCTCATCTCACTGATTAGTTCTCTCAAGTTCTGCGTCTCTTCTGGGCCTTTGATGTATTCCCTTTTTTTGGGCCATGTCTTCTATTAGTATGGCTCATAATTTTTTGCTGGTGTTTAGGCATCTGGTTAGGATGTAGTTTACTCAGATGCTCAATCTCTTTCTCTTCTATAGGGATTTATTGGCAGGAGGCTGTGAGTTACCACAGGTCTTTGATTTTTGGCTCAACCTGGGTTGTTAGGGTTGTCCTGCTGGTTGCTCAAAACTGGGCACTGGACCCAGTAATTGGTTGTAGACTCACTTCCTAGGGCCTTGGGCAGGGAGGCTATGAGGCCAGGAAAAGACTCTTCTACTTATTTTTAATTTTCTTATGCGCACTTCCTTGGCTGCCATGAGATGGCACTCTTTGGCAGCAGTCAATTCAATGCCTGGTTGGAGTGTATTTGTTGTGACACAGACCAGATCAATGTGATAGAGCTTCCTGTCTGGAGGCTAAGAATTCCTTGTAATTCAAACTTTCTGAGACACTTTTCCAGTCTTCGCTGGCAGCCTCCTCCCTTTTCCGAGCTAGGAAATAGTTCCACTCCCCTCTGAGTTCTCAACAATCAGACCCTGTTAGTAGAGGAGGAGATTGGGAGGTTTGTATATCTTTAGCCCCTTGCAGGCTCCAAGGCAAACAATGGTGCAGCCCCATCTAGCCTGGAAGGGCTAGGACAGGGCAGAAGAAACCTGCCCAGTCAAAAGCCAAGTCAGCCCCAGGCTCTCTCTCCCCTCTCCTGTGGACTCCTCAACAATTAGTCCAGGCTAGAGGAGAGAGATAGAGGTAGAGGCTAGAAGAGAGGGTCATATTTCTCTAGTCCCTCACAGGTACCCAGGGCAAACCACCATGTGGTTTCATGTGGCCTGGAAGGGCACGTGTGGCACTGCAGCCCAAATTTGCCTGTCAGAACCTGAGTCAGCCTTAGGCTGTGTCCCTCTCTCTCCCCTTTCCTGGGGTGGTAGATCCCTGGAGCCCCCTTTGTCTGTTGTCACAGGCCCAGAGGCCTGAGAATTCTGAAGAGTCTTTAGTGTGGGGGAGGGTGCCAGCAGCAGCAGGTGCTGCTGGTTCCAACTCACGGTTCTGTTCATCACGATTTCTCTCTTTTGTCCCTCTCTCCTCTGGGTGATGTGCAGCCTTCACCTGCTGTCCTAAACCCTAGAAGATCTTTTTTGGTGCTGTTTCAACCTGTCCTCTAGCTATTTTTATGGAGAAGAGATTCCTGTGTCTTAAGAATGGTGTGAATAGAGTTTCATTTTAATTTCTTTCTATGTGGATAACCAGTTGCCCAATCCCAATTAACTGAAAGTTCATTCTTAGCCAGCTCCATCATGTAATCTAGTTTATATATACAAGTAGACTTATTTTGGGGTTCTTTTTCATGTTCCATTGTTCATCTTTTTTCTCTTTTATCATTTAGAAATTGTCTTTAGCTATTAGGAACAGATAATATAAACACCAATACTTTAAATGAGATACTAAGTTTTTTTTTTTGTTTTGTTTTGTTTTTTTTGAGAGAAAAACAGAAGGGAGCAGCCCAGGAATGATGGCACCACGGTGTCATATTTGGCACCTTCATTCTGTTCCCTTATTCTCATCATGGCTTTCATCTTGAAAGTCGCATTAGCATACAGAATATCTATCCGAATCACAAGTATATCTATGCTCCAAACAGAAAACAGGAAGAGGAGAGGAAAAACAAATAGGGCAACACTCTGTGTGTAGCCTTCTTGGATATCCCTTTGAACAACTTCTGCTTACATGTTATTGACCCCATCCTTAGTTGCAAGGGAAGCTGGGAAGTGTGGTCATTTAGCTACACACATTTCATCCCAGAATAAAACATTAAGGTTCCATTATTAAGGAAGTGGGGGAAAATGGATTTGGGTCACCACAAATACTGAAGCTTATATTAAATTTCAATATGTGGCTGAATAAATATCTACTCTTTTTAAAAAAAAAACAAAACAAAACAGTTTTTGGCCCTTTTCAGTCTTAGAGACATTTTAGAATCAATTTTTCAAGTCTATTTCTCCCCCCCCCCACACACACACACACAATATGTTTGGATTTTGTTTGAATTGCATTTAATATATGACTCAATTTTGGGAGAATGGACATGTTTAGAATAATTAATGCTTTTATATGGGCGTAAGAGAGCTCTCTGTTTAGATATTTTAAAAAAAGATCTTTCATTAAATTTAATCATTTTCTTAATGAGTTTGCACATCTTTTGTTACATTTATTCTTGGATACTTTATTATTTCTTTTAAATATGCATGGGAAGCGGCTGTGGCTCAATCAGTAGGGCTCCCGTTTGCCATGTGGGAGGCCCCGGGTTGGTTGGCTGGAGGGGGGGGAGAAATGAATAAATGAATGAATGAATGAATGAATGAATGAATGAATGAATGAATGAATGAATAAATAAATAAACAAACAAACAAACATGTATAATTTTTTTTTAAACCATCACTGGATTGTACATTTTATTTGTGGTGTTTTTTTCTGAATTGTACATTTACCCCCTCTCCCCCAATGCTATATCTGCTTCTCTGCTTTAGGAGGCATCAGGAATTGAACCTGGGACCTCCCATATGGGAAGTGGGCACCCAACTGCTTGAGCCACATTTGCTTTCTGTATAGTTTTTAAAAAATATATTTTCTTGCTGTTTCCAGTATGTAGAAATGCCTTTGATTTTTGTATTATATCCAGCCACCTTGCTAAACTGCCTCACCCTGCCCACAAGGTGGCTCCCTCATCTGTTTGCTCATTTTTGCTCGCTGTTTGCACTCACCATCTGCTCATTGTCTGCCTGCTTTTTCTTTAGGAGGCACTGGGAATTTAACTTGGGACCTCCCATGTGGGAGATGGGCGCCCAACTGCTTGAGCCACATCCACTTTTAATTTAATTGAGCCACTGCCTTTTAATTTCTGATAATTTTTCTGTAGATTCCTTTGGGTTTTCTGTGCGGGTAATCATATCATCTACAAATAGTGACATTTTTATTCTTTCTTAACCCTTACAACTTTTATTTTGGGCTCTTTTTAGTCTGACAGACATTTAGTAAAATGTTAAGTAGTAGTGGTGATACTAGGCAATCTTGTGTTATTCCTAGTTTTATAAAGAAAAGTTTCCAACATTTCACCATTAAAATATATGTAATAAGTTTTGGTAGATGCCCATTATTAGGTTAGGGTAATAGCTTTCTATTTCAGTTTTGCTAGGAATTGTATTGAAGGTCTGTTGGTATTAAAATTCTGTTTCTCTTCTGAAAATCTCTTCTTCCTTGAAAAACAGTTCCATTGTGTATATACCTTCAGGTTGACAGTTATATTCTCTGAACATTTTGAAGATACTGTGCTACTTCCTTAGGCTTCCATTGTTGCTGATAAGTACCTCCATGATTGGCCTGGACAAGTGGTTTTTATGATGTAGTCCCCAACCAGAAGCATCAGCACTACTGGGGAACTTGTTGGAAGTAGAAATATTCAGGCATACATACCCCAACCCCCACCGACGATTTACTGAACCAGAAAATTCTGAGGATGGGGTCTAGCAATCTGTTTTAACAAGTCCTCCAGGTGATTCTGTTGCTACTGTAGTAAACTAGCCAGGGTTTTCTAGGGAAATATAATCGACAGAAGATATCTGTAAGTATTAGGAGATTTTTATAAAATTGTCTCACGTGACTATGTGATACACAAGTCCAAATTCTGTAGGGCAGGCTGCAAGCTGGGAATTCCAATGAAGGTCCTCTATGAATTTCCTGGGAGCAGCTGGCTGGCAGAAGTAGAGATGAAAATTCTCTCTTCTGACTGCTGAAATAATCACTTCTCCTTTTAAGGCCTTCAACTGGTTGATTGTAGATATAATCAGTCATAGATACAATCAATTTAAATTTACTAATGATTTAGGTCCACAGAATGTCCTCCTAGTAACAATTAAGCTAGTGTTTGCTTGACCAAACTATTGGGCACCATTACCTGGCCAAGATGACACATGAGCCTAATTATCACAGGCCCTTTCCCTGATCATATGATTGTCTACAAAGTGAACAAAATTGGTACCCTACTGCCAAGAAAGAATGGAAGGGATAGTTAATTATTGGATGGGCAACTGTGTAATCCACAAGTTTAATGGAGAAAAAAAAATTATCACTTACAAGAGATGGAAGAGAACTCACATTATTTATTTTTAAGTGTTAGACACTATATAGACCATATTTCATTTCATTTAGGTGGGGTAGAAGGTGTTATCCCCATTTTGGAAATAAGATAACTGAGCTTAGATTCAGATAAATTATTGTAGTCAAGGCTATATTCCTTAAGTGTGGATTTGAATCCAAGGAATATGGATACAAATTCCATGTACTTTCTATTACACAACTAATCAACATTAATCAATACTAGTATCCCATGGGAAGTTCTTTCATTCCCAGTATCATACTCAAATATTTAAACTTACTAATGCTATCTCTTTATATCATTTATTCAGAACATTAAAAATTTCCTAAGTGTTTCATTTACATATAAAGTCTATACCTTTTGTGTTTTCTACTCATGTTTATAGGCTAACTGTGATCTCAGACGGCAAATAGATGAACAACAAAAGTTACTTGAAAAATATAAAGAACGATTAAATAAGTGCATATCAATGAGCAAGAAACTTCTTATTGAAAAGGTAAGTTAAAAGTTCAGTAATTTCTCCCTTTCCCTTCACCAACCCTTTTCCCTTTATAAGCTTTGAAAATTTAAATGAATAAATTTGAGTGATAATTTTTCTTCCTATTCCTTTCAGAGTACACAAGAAAAACTGTCAAGCAGAGAGAAGAGTATGCAAGACAGGTTACGCCTTGGGCACTTTACAACAGTTAGACATGGTGCTTCATTTACTGAACAATGGACAGATGGTTTTGCATTTCAGAATCTTGTGAAGTTAGTCATTCTTACATTTTTAAAAATTTTGTATTTGTTTAGGTTTTCATTACCTTAAAAGATTTGGATTTGGCATTATGTACTACATCTACTGCTTACTATTCTTTGAAATCATAGAATTTAGTACAGTTGAAGATGTAAACAGAGTGTTGGATTACAGTTTCGGCTTTACTAGATTTCTTGATTAGCATTTATCTATAGAGTATAATATATCATTCTAAATGTGACTTTCCAAAGTATTAACTGACCCTGTAGCTTTTTAGATGACATTTTGGGAGGAAGATTGTTGACAATTTAATTTTCATTTGAAGATATTTGGTCATATCCTGGGATTTTTATACTTTATTTTTTCCCATTCCCCAATCCTTACTTTAGTAATTAATATTTAACACTTGCCTATTCTTCTATTCCTAAGGAAAAGACAGGAAATCTTTCTCTTCTGCCTCACACTTATAAATCAGCTGACTTGACCATATGATTTTAGCATTTCTGGGGCAAACTTTAAAACCAAGAATTCATTGTTGCCATGTTTTCATGAGTTCAGGTAGTGATAAGTAAGGTTATGTTGACTGTTTATGTATTAAGGAGACAGGACCTATGTTATTTCTTTCTTTGCTGGAAAATTTCTAAGAACCTGAAAAACAAGAGTAAGGCCAGCATCTGCATCAGCTTTCCCAGAGTCAATCCACTTATGGAAAATGGAGGCAAGGCCTTATTTTATATGGTATCACATACCATTGCTATTTCAAATGCTGGTTTCCAGTATTGCCATACAAAGTAGCCTTCTGCCTAGGTGCTGTTCTCTCCCTCTCAGCAGATTCGTTCATCTTTTATTCAGTAAAGCTGTATTTGGTATTAGTCACACCATAAGGAAAGGCACTGTTCTTGCCATGCTGGGGAGTTTGGATTTTATTCGTATAGGTAATGGAGAGCTATTAAAGCTTTGTATGTAGTATGTGAGATCAGAATTGAGTTTTAGAAAGATAAGTCTGATGGTAATGTGGATAAAATATAGGAAATAGGTTAAATTGTTGACAGTTACTATAGAGAGGTGGTCCAGATGAAAGATGAGTAGGCTTAAGCTAATTATTGACAGTAAAAAATGGAGAATAGGAGATAGATTTGAGATAGAAGCCATAATTTTTTAGTGATTAATGAGCAAGTGTCTCTGCTATTAAATTCAGACCTGCAGTAGTCTTAGTAATGAATTTTAAAAAGGGCCTACTGTGTGCTGTTACATATACATACTCACTTTTATATATAAAGCTGTTTATAATCACTGGTATAATCCAAAAGTGGTTTGAGGACAAGAAGAATAAATAAAATTAATATTAATTTAAAAAAATAAATAAATAAAACATAAAAGAAAATAATGTTAATAAATAATCTCTAAATTGGATAGTCATTCCTGACTAAGCAGTTATTAGCAATATATCCATTCCAGTAATTCTTTACTTTCCATTAGGATTTTAATCATTAGATTTATTGCTGTTTATTTTCATTTATAGCTTTTGACTATATTCTAAACTACTTTAAAATTAACCTTTTTAATACATCAAAATTAATTATTTCCACTTCCAAATGAAAATGGGAGTATGTCTTGTTTTTACCTTTGTATTCTTGAGATTTTTCTCGACCCTTTTGCTCTTCTACTTAAGTACTTCTTGATTCTTTTATAATTATCTCATTCTACTCTATCTCACAAGAACCATAAAGCAGAGAAACATGTGTAAAGCCAATTCTTCATCAGCAGAATAGGAGCTAATAGTCCTTGTGGAAATGGGGCTGCAGGTGGGGTAAGGGGGGTGATTGACGCCTTTGACAGGGCTTTTTTAAATTTTGGGGGGGATGGTGAAATAACCTAAAAGGGAACTTGGCAACTATTAGAACAAGCTTAAGGAACTGTTGAATGGTTGCTTTAAAAAAGCTTCAGTTTTACCTGCTGTTTTATGATGAAATCGTTTGGCTTCAACAATGAGAATTTATCTGCTTACAATTTTGAGGCCAGGGAAATGTGCAGAGTAAGGCCTCAAGGTTAGAGTACATACAGTTCCAAACCAACACACCTACTTAATGCTTGAGTCAAATTGCTACAATCTCCAACCTGTATTTTTATAATAAACATCTCTCTTAGTTTTCAGAATTAGTAAGCTATTTGCAAAATTGTTTAGGTTTTTGAATGGGAAACATTAATACTTGTATTAAGTGCCCATTTTTCAAAGTCATGTTACTATTTCCTGCCATTTCCTTGTTTCCTTTCTTTAGATTGTCAAAATTCCTTTTTTCTCTATAAATTTCTTATATTAAGGTCAATTTTTGTTTCCTTTCCAAGTAACTTCCTATTCCCCAAACTTCTTTTTTTTTAAAGATTTTATTTATTTATTCATCTATCCCCCCCTTGCTGCCTGTGCTCACTGGGTCAGCCAACCACGCCGCACAGGCGGGCCTGCCCCCACCAGGAGGCCCCGGGAACCAAACCCGGGGCCCCCCATATGGCAAATGGGAGCCCCACTGATTGAGCCACAGCCGCTTCCCCCAAACTTCTTTTTAACATAAATTTGGAAAATAACACTTTTCATATTAAATATATATTTGCCTTTCGTAAGTTTGTCTACAAACAGTCTTGAGTTAAGTGATGAGATGCATGTTTAAAATCTACCCTGTACTTCTCGCTGATAAATCTTTTTAGCTCATTCATTTATTATTTTTTTTTAATCCAGCAAATATTTATTGAGGACCTAGTATGTGATTAGCACTGTGCTAGGTACTAGGGATATAGTAAGAATATTAAATAGATAGGATCTCTGCCTTCATGGAAGGATGTAAGTGAGCCACACACTTTTCTTTTTTTTGTTAGGAATGGGGTAGGGGTACAAGGTAACATGAGATTATATATGGCAATATATTTTTCCCTAGTTCAGGGAGTTTAGGGAAGGCCTCACCTCATTTAGAAATGATTGTTTCAAATGACACCTGGAGAATGAGTTAAGAGTTGATTCAAAGAGGTAGAACCTTAAGTTTAAAAATTTGTATTAGATGATTTTTCATGTTTTTAAAAATGTAAACCGTGAAAAGTAATGGAAGGTTACTGTGTATGTATGTGTGTGTGTATATATATATATGTACTTGTTTGTTTGTTTATTCACAGGCAACAAGAATGGGTGAATCAGCAAAGGGAAGATATTGAAAGACAAAGGAAACTTCTAGCCAAACGCAAACCTCCTACAGCTAATAATTCTCAGGCACCCTCTACTAATTCTGAACCAAAACAAAGGAAAAACAAAGCAGTCAATGGAGCAGAAAATGATCCCTTTGTTAGACCAAACTTACCACAACTGTAAGCCTCCATTTTTAATTTTCCTTTTTTTAAATTGTTGCTAGTAAGCATAAATGTTAGCAGTGATTTATAGTTAATACTTTAGTAAAAATAGTTGAAGGAAGGAAGGCAGTATTGAAAATTTAGCTCTTATTTAATAATCACAAAATATCAGAATTCTACTTTTTTAAAATGGAGATTTAGGAAGTTGAGCAAGGCTAGAATCCACTTTTCTATGTTTGAATGGTAAGGAATCAAAGTTTTGATTATTCTAATTCAGAATTCCCATTAAATGTTCCTTTTTCTGAGAAAATGTTAATTTAAATAATATAATATGTTTTCTCAAACTATGAAAGGAACATGTTGGTGCTTTATGAGTATTGTATTTTCCCCTTTCTGTTCTCTTTTGTTTTCTAAATTTTCTGCATTGATGAATTACTCTTTAATTTGAAGGATGAAGAAATTTTTAAAAATAGTTTTTAGTTTTACTATTTTCTACAATTATTATTGTAGAAAATAATGGAAGAGCATAATGAAACAATCTAGACCATGATCCCATCCCATAGAGAATACACTGTTAAAATTTTGATTTGAAGGTATATCTGAATTTAAATAATTCTTCTGTTTTAGAAGAAATTATATAAATTTATGTGAGTAGAGAACAAAAGGTTGAAGATATAAGAGAAGGTTGCAATAGAAGAGATTCCTGATGTAGCAAGGGATGGGATTCTAAGCATGGATGAAAGATTATCTTTCAACAGAGGGAAAAAAAGAATACATCTATACAAAACATCAAACAGCAACTTTTTGTTCTCTACTGGTTCCTTCCTTTAAAAAAAAACATGTATAAGCCTCTCCCATCTTTAGCGTAAAACACACACACACACACACACACATTTCTCCCTCAATTATAAATCCCCCTAGTCTCTATATTCTATCATCCTTGTATTCTCTTCCACCTCACTTTACGTTCTCTTCTGTTTTAACTGAAATTTTTCTTTAAAAAAAAAAATTATCTTCTTGATGCTGAATGCTGTAGATACTTGAGTCTTTAATTTACTTGGCAGCTTTGAATACTGTTGACTTTTAATTTTTTCCCAAAAGACTCTTGCCTTAGTTTTTTGTTTTTGAATTAATTTTATTTACAAACACTCCATAGCCACCAAACATACACTCCCCTCCCTCTTTCCCCTGGTAACTTTTAAATTGCCTTAGCTTTTGAGATATCTTGTTCTCCTAATTTTCGTTTTAATTCCTCTGGTTGCATCATCGCCATCTCTTCTATGAACATCACTTACTAATCTGTAATATGTAGATGTTTCTTAGGATCTGTCCTAGGCCATCTTATTTCACACTCTGCACCTTCTGCTTGAGTATTATCTACTCAAGGTTTCAGTTTCCTTATACGTGCTGCTGATACCCAATCTTTCTCCATCTCACTTTCTCTCTTGAGTATTAGATCCTTACATCTCAATCTTGACTGGCATACCTCTACTTAATTAATATCAATACTGAAATGCCCTGACCTCTAATGCAACCTGTACAAAACTGTATTTACTGTTATCTTTCCCATTTCTGTCTCTGCACACACACACACACACACACAAACACACACTCACAAACTTTGCCTTCCTTGTCTTCTATTGGCGAATAGCACAACCATCCACTCACTTAGTCTTTCATCCCAGAATTCTGGAAGTCACCCTTAACATTTTAGATCTCAAAGCCATTTGTTATTCTTAATCCATTTGTTTTTTGTTTTTTGTTTTCATTAGTAGGTAATAATGATTGTATCTTTCAAAAAGCCCTCTCAAAAACTGCTTCCTCCTTCTGGACTACTAATTTTCTTAAGCTATTGTAAATTGGAATTAAAGTGTTTGGTTACCAATAGTAAAAAAAAGTAAGCAAACAAACAAATAACTTTCTAAAATGTATATAGTAAATTATTTAATTTTTGTAAATTAGTAAATGTGTTGCTAACCAAAAAAAAAAAAAAAAGGAAATACATGTGGATAGGTAGGTGGGTGAACAGTCATTGAAAGAAAGCCTGTATGAACTTTTAACTCTACCCCCATCAAGACCCAATCTTTATAGATATCAAATCTGTCCATTTATCTAAGTCGCACTGATACCATCCTAACTCAGGTTACTGCCATCTCTTATTGGGTTATTGCCTCTCTCCCCTTGCCAAACACACACACCCCGTCTTTAGTCCTCCAATCTGTTTTCGTGGTTGCAGGCAGAGTCATTTTCCAAAAATGAAAATAAAATCTCCCTATTTCTTTACTAAATGGAAATAATAAAGGTTATAAACACTTCCATGGCTCTCCATTACTTGAGTGACATAATCCAGCTCACGAAGCATTTATGATCTGGCTTCTTCTGAATTTTGAATTGAATCCCCAAATTTTGCCATTGACCATTGCCCTACCCCCCCCCATATACCCATCTTTCAAACTTTCATACTCCAACCCACTGTCTAACTTCTGTTCATCTTTTAAATCCCAAACTAGATATTGCCTCCTGTGAAAGCTTTCCTGGCCCCTAAAGGATAGGAATTATTAGTTTAATATATTGCCATAGTGCCTGGTGTCCCTTCAGTCACAGCATTACTATCTACTCAGTTAACGACACTAGAAACCTGGGAGTCATCTTAGTTGTCTCCCTTTCTCTCATTCTCTATGTCTATTTCTGTAACATTTTCAAATCAGTCCTGTTCTCTCCATCTTCATTGCCACTGTCTTATTAGGACCTCATGTGTTGTTGTTGGTGTTGTTTTTAATTATCCTAGATTACTGTTTCTCACATGTTTTCATGCTTAACCTCTTTCAGTGACTTGCAACTCTCAAGATAAAACCTCATCCTCGTAAAGACCCTTTCTAAGCCTTCTCTTGTATTTCTTTAGCCTTATCTCCTAACATCCATCCTGTGTATATTCTATGTTAAACTCCTTCAGTTCTCTAAGTGGACTTTGCTTTCTTGTTTCTATACCTTTGTACATCTTCTTCTTTGTCTTTCTCCACTTGTCTTTCCTATTCATCCTTTAAGGCTTGGCTCAAATGAAAGTTTCAGTAGGAAGCCCTCTCTAACCTTTTTTCTTCCCAGTTTCTCCTTATTTCCCCTCAAGTTAGGTGCCCATAGCCTTTTGTACATGCCTGTCTGTATTGTAGTATTTATCCCATTATTCTTTCTCTATATGATCAATATCTAGCACAGCTCCTAGCATATGGAAAGTGGTCAATAAATATAAATTACAGTGCATAAGCATTTGATTGAATTTCATTTTCTCCTTCTCAGTAGACCATGTTTCTAGATTGTCACGGGTGTTTTGCTTTCTACTTGTCTTCCATGAATGTAACAAGTCCTAACTGTAGTTTAATATCATTGTCCTGCCTCATTTACTTACCATTTTATTTGAATATGTTGGCATAGAACTAACCTTGGAATGATAGTGCTATATGTTCTTAGAATGGAAGTGGAGTGATAACTACATAGCAATTTGATTGCATCCTAATACATATGCAAATTTAAATAGGGAAAAAAGGCACAGAAGCACTTTTGATTCATAAATATAGTTGGAGAAATTTTTTTAAATGCAAATTTTAGCAGCCATATTCTACAACTGTCTTCTAAAAACTTTTGAATCATCATTTAATGATAACTAGGCTTTGGCTTGTATGCAGAGCATCTAGTATAATTAGAATACAGATCATGAATCCTTAATTTTTTTTTCTATCAAGAAATTAACATAGAAAACGAAGTTACTACTATGTAGTGTTTAAAAGTTCAGACTCTGGTGTCAAATAGTTGTGGATTCCAGCTCTGACTCTTTCAGATTGTGTTATTTTTGGTAAGCTATTTCATTTCTTTGAGCCTTTGTTTCCTCATTTGTGAAAGCAGCTACAGCCTAGTGTTGAAAAGATGAAATGAGATAATGCATGTAAAGTATACATATGGTTCCTGGCTCTTGTTTTTAACTACCAGCAAAATTTAGTCGATTTGCTAAGATAGCATAGTGGTTAAAAGCATGGACTCTGGAGCTTAAATTTTTGCTTGCTTCTTAGCAGCCATAGGACCTTAAGAGAGTTATTTAACTTCTTTGCATATCCCTTACTTGGAGATAATAATAGTCCATATCTCACAGATTTGTGAAATTTAAATGAGTTAATACACATAAAGCACTTGTAATAGTGTCTGGAATATAATGAGCACTCAACAAAAGCAACTTGTTGGTGCTCATCATTTTTGTTGATAGATTATTTTTTAGGTAGTAACTTCTGCATTAGTCACAAAGACTTATTCAGAGTAAATAGTCTGGATGGCTAATATTATCTATGTATAAGACCTTGATGATCCTTGCATTGCTTGTACATTATTCATTTTTGTCAAGACTCTGACTTATTTCAAATTAAATTTTGATTTTATTTATTTATATATTTCATGTTTCACAAAGGGTGATTGCAAAGTATACAGAGTAATATTATACCTTATATTTTATATTAATGAAGTTTTAGAGGTCACTGTGTTTTCCCATAGTGGCTTTAATCTTTTTATTTTTTTAAACAAATCAATTTTATTGTTACATATTAATAAAGCATACAATTCATCCAAAGTGTACAAGCAATGGTGTTTGGTAATTATTATTTAATATTTAATATTCATTAATATTTGGCATAGTAAACCAAGAATATATTTTATCAGACATTAAATTATATTTAGTAATTTATACATTTCCTGTAAATCAGCATATAATTGATTTTTAAAATCCTCTCTAAAAATGTTTAATTGGAGCATTTAATCTATTTTCCTTTCATTTAATTACTTACTTATTGGGGTTTAAATCTGGTCTTTCTTTGTCCTTTCTATTTATCCTGCCTAGTCTCTGTCCCCCTGGTCTTTTTTTTTTTTTTTTTTAATAGTACATTTTTAAAAATTGATGAGTTTTTTTTAAAAATTATTTGAGTCTTTTCCTCTATTACAAGTATGTATGTGTTTACATACTTATACATACATAATCTTACACATCTGTCTACGAGACATGATTGTCTTGAATAATCAGTGTTCATCAACATATTTACTATTTGTATGAATGCTCTTCATTCAATACTATATCTCTTATCTTACATTATATCAGGCAGAGTAAAATTTAGCTCTCCCCCCCAATAAATAAATAAGTGAAATAAAGTGGCTGTTTCGTGATTATAACTACAAGACACAACTCTACTAAGCTTTCTGCCACTATATAGCAAGGATCCCTTTTCCTCCAGGTTTCAGTATTACATTCCTTACTTCCTTCTGAGCCCTGACCGGAAGCTCTTTCAGTGTCCCTAATTCTTCTAATAGTTTGTTCCTAACACTGTAAATATTTTCTTTACCATGTTTCTGAATTCCTTCTGAGCCCTCACTAACATCCATATTTCTATTAATAGCCTGTTCAAGGCAGTCAGGCTCTTTTTTTTTTTTTTTTTTTTTTTTTTTTTTTAACTCATGTGCCTCAAATTCTTCTCTGCCCACTGTCCAATTCCAAATCTTATACATTTTTAAGTATTTGTTACAGCAGTACTCCATCTCCAGGTACCAAGATCTGTGGTTCCACATTTCTATTAAACTATTGTAGAAACAGTTATTTTTTTATTATTATTAAAAACAAAATTCTCTTTCACTCAGACTCACTGTGGAAATCATCAAGAGTTAAGCTATTTTGGGGGTTTAAATTTCTTGACTTTTTAAATAGAAGTCTCATATAAACCTACTGAACAGCTTCATCTGCTTAGGAGATTTAGCATGCTCCTAAATAAATACTCATATATGTATATGTTCTCATAAAATGTTAATGAGTCAGTCTTACTAATCATTATGATTTGTATAGAGAGAAATTGGGTTTTATCTTTGAACTGTCTGTGAATGAAATATGTGCTAAGCACTGACTTGCTTAAGCGGTTAGATCTTTTTCAAGTACCTTAAAAACACATCATAAAACATTGATGTGGTAATTTAAAAACATTATTGTAAACATTATCCTATCTTGGCTTTTTTCATTATATATAATAAAATTCAATTTCTTTAAAGAAGGTTGCCCCAGTTCCTTTTATCTAATTATAAAAATTTCTGCTTTAAAACATTTTTAATTAATTGAAATAGACAACAGACACTTCTAAAAGCTACTACATGCACAGAAATGTAAGAAACAACTCTTTTGCCCCATTGAGGTTAGCATTCTAGTTGAGATAAGATTCTGGAATAGGTTTTCTTAATCTTGTATCTGTGAACCCCATAATTACATATAAGTGAAATTCTCTGGGGGGAGAGTGTCTATAATTTTTTTCAGATATCTATGATCGTAAAATGGTAAGAACCACTACCCTAAAAAAATTCGGTAGCCTCACATTTAATATTGTATGTAAAATTTGCTTATTAATACTTAATATTGATTTTCCTGAATTTTCAAATCCAAACAGAAAAATTAGTACATATACTTTTACTACTTATTTTGACACTTAATAACAGTTTCAGTAATAGTAATCAAAATGCTGTAGGTGTGGGAAGCGGCTGTGGCTCAATCAGTGGGGCTCCCGTTTACCATATGGGAGGCCCCGGGTTCGGTTCCCGGGGTCTCCTGGTGGGGGCGGGCCGCCCGCGCGGCGTGGTTGGCTGACCCAGCGAGCACAGGCAGCAAGGGGGGGATAAATGAATAAATAAATAAAATTTAAAAACAAACAAACAAACAAAAAAAAAAAAACAAAATGCTGTAGGTGAATAGCTAAGCTGTGTTGCTCACATTTACCTACCATTAATCTTTACTGAGACTTGTATGTGTTTAATATCAGGATTAGAGTTATGAAATAATGCTTTAAGTCAAAACTGTTTGAAATTAATGAAGTATCATTGCACTAAGTAAATTTGGGAAGGAAGTATTTGTGTACACCTGCTTCAGCTATAGGGATGATATGAATGATTTATATATGAACTACAGCACATGAATATATTATCAATTGGAAATAAAAGTCCTTTTGAAATATGCAGTATATCATGCTATAAGATTAACCAAACAAAACTCGATGAACTAATCATGAAGCTCATTGATTAATTTATCATTAAGTCAAAAGAATAATAGTAATTGAAAACTGCTACCAATTCAAGGCAACAAACTATCATATCCTTCCCCCGTATTGTAGTAATTCCAGCCATCTGTATGTACAGGAGCTTTGCAATTTTGCATGGTAGCGAAATTTCTTAATAGAATATAGTTTTAAAAATCTCAGCAAACTAGTTATGTACTAATTCTAGTTTATGAATACCAGAATTTAGCTGTGCTTTGTAACTCAGTAAGTTACTAAGTGGCCTCAATGTCATTTGTAAAAACCAAAGTAAAGAATTACATTTTATTCCTCTGTAGAAACTAAAAATAGGATTTGCATATTTTTAAAAATTATTCCTGAGCCCATCCTAAAAACCATACTTTAAGAATAAGAAATTATGATATTGTTATGCTGGTAATGAAATTTCCATTGAGGCATATATGCATTCCCAGAAGCTTTTTACCAACATTTCTACAGTTTTTCTTTACTGAGTTTGTTGAGATATTATCAATTTTAGTTTTCAGACCTCATTTTCTTTCTTTATTACTTTTTTCTCTTCTCTCTCTCACTACATCTACATTTACACTAAATTTATCTTCAAAATTTACTGTAAACAACCACTGCAGCTATCAACTTTTCGTATAGTCAGAGTGATGAAATGTAGTGATTATGTTTGCATAAAATTGGGTACAGAGATTTAAAATCTAATTTAAAATTTAATTTAAACCTATTTAATAAAATAGAAACATCTTAAGAGTTTTTCACTGGAATACTAACTGAATTCCTCAGTGTTTTTTTGCTTCCTTTGAATATACTTTTTTTAGAATTAATAAATTTAATTAGCATCTAGCTAAAGGGAAATAGCATTTATACTAAATGTTGCTGTGGGACCTGAACAAGCATAAAAAAATAGGGTTGGGGGAAGCGGCTGTGGCTCAATCAGTAGGGCTCCCGTTTACCATATGGGAGGCCCCGGGTTCGGTTCCTGGGGCCTCCTGGTAAAGGTAAGCCCGCCCACACGGTGTGGTTAGCCGACCCAGTGAGCACAAGCAGCAAGGGGGGGATAAATGAATAAATAAATAAAATCTTTAAAAAAAAAAAAAAAAAAAAATAGGGTTGGGTGCTTAGCCAGAAACCTTCAGAACACATAAGTGAACAAACAAGGCCTTGAATATGATAGATAAAGCAATTCTTTCAAAATCGGAGTATGAAATGGAAGTTGATTTGTTGTTGAATAATTCTTTTTCTTTTTGCTTTATCAGAATACAAAATAAAGCATTTTGTCTTAGGAAATGTTATAAAGTATATAGGTCTTACTACAGTCCTGCATACATTGAACTGTTTCTTGTTTCAAAGTTTTATAAAAGTTTTTGAAAAATTAATAATAAAATAACCATATAGCACTTCCAAGATGTAAAGTCTTTTATGTATTCCATTTTTATTAGGAATTTGAGGCTTTGGCTATAATTTTAGCATTCCTCTATTTTTGCCGATTTACTCTTAGCGCACAGAAGCAGAGAAGGGTCTTTGTTTCATTAGAATTTAACATTCTTCCTTAGTTTTTGTTTGTTTATTTTTTTAAACCAGTGACCAGATTGGACTTATTCCCTTTGCAGTGATTTCACATTATTCTCAGAGTAAAATTCAAATTCTTCACATGGTCTGCAAGTTGGTACATGATCTTGCCCCTGTTGCCTCTTCTATTGCTCATAGCCTCTTCGATTACACTCTTGGTGATGCTTCCATTTCTTGTCCTTTTACTTACAAAGTTTGTTTTCTGCCTTAGAGTCTTTATAGTTGCTGGAACCTGTCTTGGATGCTTTCTCCCAAGTGCTTGTAGTTGTTTCTTTGACATTTAGCTCAAGAGCCATCTCCCTAACACCCAGTCCAAATGCACATAATGCTGTCAGTTATTATCAAATCACGCTTTTTTGTTTTCTTCATAACACCATTATTTGAAATTATTTTATTAAATCGTTGGACTGATTGTCTACCTCCTTTTCCCCATTATAGAGTGTAAGCTGAAACTAAAATATTTGGAGAAATTATCTTGTTTTTCACTGTATCCTTAACATCTAGATTCTAGAACTTCGGTTGGTATATAGTACCTAATAAATAGTTGTTGAATAAATCATTTGGTTACTTGTGCATTCCATCCGTAAGTAGCAAATGTATTCTGAAGAATATCTTAAGGAATTTTTGGCTTACATGCTTTGGGATGAAAGTTGTGAACATTCTGACATTTCCATTTGATTAATTTTATCTTATTTTGCTGGTTGTTAATAAGAAATAATCTTACTATCTAGAATCACAATTTCATTTTTGGCAGGTTGACTTTGGCAGAATATCATGAACAGGAAGAAATTTTCAAACTTAGACTAGGACATCTCAAAAAGGTATGTGAAGCATATGCTGGATTTTTAGCTTAATTTGTTCCAGGGGAAATGGACCAGCTGTGTTGTAGGTCTTAAGGACCCAAAACCTAAGAGAGGATGATCCCAAATGTAAAACTTCAGACAAAAAGAGAAGGCTATTAAAGTTGCATTTTTATGTTGAACATATTAAAATAACATTCCTTTATCTTGTGGCAGTTTGAGATGTTGATAAATCATGTCCCTACAGTAAAGGAGTGATTCCTGACAATACTTCCACGGTCTTTAGTTACTATGTTTAAATTCCACCTTCTTGTGTTTCCTCATTTTTAAGACCAAATGTAAAATTCCATATTATTTGTTTATATTTCATAATAAATATTATATGAACACTTATTCTATGACATAAGCTCTTAAATACTTGATTAAACATATTAATTTAAATATGAACATGGAAAATTTTTTAAAAGCCTAATCATCAGTATTAGTATAAAGTGGTATAATTTAGAAAAATAATGCTTTGTGCTATTGTAGTAAATTTTTATAATGTATAACTTTGTACTTGTTTGTAAACTATGAAATTATCAGTCCGTTGTTTTAACACCTCTTAATTTTATTTCAAATCATTTCAAAGAAATAGTAATGACAGTAGATTTCCCCCCCTCAAAATGAAGTTGTTGACAGACTTGTAAAATTCTTTTTCTTTGACCCAGTTTTTTATTCTGCTTTCTGTTTATCAGGTTACTTAAAATTTTTTTAAATAGGCTATATTATAGCTAAAATTGAGTTGGTGAACTAATTAAAGATAGTATCTGCGATGTTATCTCCCTGGGGAAAAGGTAGGACAGAGAAGAAGCTTATTCTGGTAGCGGCTACGTCACACTATGTACTAATTATTAGTCTTTGGAATGCTGTCAGCATGCTGGGAACTCCTCCCATTAAATTACAGGGAACAGGAAAAAGAAATCATTTGCGTTAATGTCCTTTACTATACCATATCTGTCTATATGCCTGCTCAGAAAAGCTTCAACCTAAACTACTTGAAAACAGTGAATTCCAAAATGATTTCTCCTGGGTTTTTTGTTTTGTTTTGTTTTTTTTTTTCTTTTTTTTTTTTTTTTTTTTTTTTTTTAATGCTTCCATTATGTTCTGTTGTAATTATTGACTATTCCTCCTACTCTATGAGATATAGTAGACAACTTCAGTTTGGAGTCTCTACAACAGATTGAGTTATAATGGAACTAAGAAGGGATTTTGTAGTACAGAATGAGTTGCAAGTGTCTGTGTGACTATTTTAAACTTTTGATAATTCATAGAGAATTATGCTTGATGTCCCATATAAAGATTTTACCAATTATTTTCTAACTAGCCTTTTGTGATACTAAGATACTAAAAATTCTTAGAGTTTAGATGGGAGGGTTATTATTTTCACATATAATACCAAATTTAAAATTACTCTTTCTAATGATGGCATTTTACGTGTATGCCTTACTTTACAAATACCTGTTATAAAATCTGATGTTTTTATAAAGATGATTAAATTAGGAGTTGGCTATTTGTATTATAAAAAATACTTCACTTGTGTACAGGCTTCAGAAGAAGGATTTTGGTTTTGGTTTTGGTTGGTTGGTTGATGCCTAGTACTTTGAAAACATAGTTCCTGTGAAACATTTCTGTTTTCTAAAATGAAGTATACTTTTCTGTCTAGGTATTATATGAACATTTTGTAAACTGTTCAGAATACTACATCTTCTCTTCTAACTTCCATATTATTCTCTTTCCCAGGATTCAACTTCTACATTTTCTTTATTTGCACATTCTTTCTAATAATCATATTCCCTCTATGTTTTTCCTCTTTCTTTTTGACTTTTATCGAACTTACTGAGAAGTCTTAGATTTCCAATTTTATCTTCTTCTTAACCAGTTTACAACATAACTTTTCTTTGCTTTGACCTCCATCATGGAATATGTTGGGAGAGTGCGTGAACTGATAATGCTGGAAACATACTCTTACGTCTTGAATTCTCATGTTCTCTTCTGAGAGACTATTTTGAGTTAGAAGAAGGAATGCATTATAAAGAAAGTTGTTAGCAGTATATACGGAGAACAGAATTAATCAATAACTGCCACCTTTAAGCACAAATAAATAGCCTACATACCACTGGGTATTAAATTTTGAATTATACAATCAAACAATAATAAGCAGTAAGTTGTATGTTTTAAAATCAGTTTTTTTGGTATACTAAAGCATAGTTGGAAAACAGGTCATTTTGTTTTCTAAAAAGACAGATAGATTGGACACTTTTAGCACATAAAGGACAAGCTTGAGTCGAGAGAAAAGGTGTTACCACTTCTCTCTTACCACCTTCATACTCCTGGGTTTATTAAACTGAAATTAACTGTGCTGCAACTTGTAACTCTATAACTTCTACCATAGGCTGGATCAGAAATGCGAATGTTTGCTATCCATGTAAGCCGTATAGGAATTAACCTTTGTTGTATCAGTTTAGGATTTTGATGTGGAGCCTGGCATACTCTTGTCTTTAGCAAGGGTGATTTGCTCTTGCTCTCCCTTTAATAAACCTTTTTTTTTTTTTTTTTTTTTTTTTTTTTTTTTTTTTTTTTTT
>JAKSZT010053928.1:7560073-7616284 GCA_026826555.1 Tolypeutes matacus
TAAAAAAAATTTTTTTTTTTTTTTTTTTTTTTTTTTTTTTTTTTTTTGATGTACTGGGGCCAGGGATCGAACCTGGGACCTCCCATGTGGGAAGGAGGTACTCAGCCACTTGAGCCACATCCGTTCCCGTTTAATAAACTCTTAAAGTTAAGTCGAATTATTAAATTTGTTAGTAGTGCAGGAGAAATCTTATGTTGAGGACACACATACTGTATGGACATAAAAGAATATGTCCATTTTTTTTGAAATGGGAAATTTATGACATGCATTGCATAATAATTGAATAGTAGGTTAACTAAAATACAAAAAAATAAGTTTAACATTGAATAGAGTTCGGTTTACATTTTATGCTGCTCTGTAGGGTTTAAAATAAATCCAAAGCTGTTGTAGTGTGATAGAGTAAGGAATGGGTATCACATAGAAATCTCCAGAAGTAAGTAGCTGAAATAAATAGATGTTTCTAGTTATCATCAAAAACTAAATATATACTTAATTAAGGATTAACCAATTTTGTCTTCTGAGATTAGGAAAATAACTTTATATATCTCAAGAATTCTTTCAGCTAATATTTACTGTTTATTTAACATCAGTTTATGCAATTATTGCAGTTTATAAAACACTTGTACATACTATATCTCATTGGAGATTAATAATCTTTAGTCAGGTATTATTATACCTACTTTACAGATGTGGTTACTGAGGCTCAGAGAGTTAACTGTAGACCCTGACATTTGATATATCCCAGGATTTCCAAGAAGTACCATTTTAGCATATTATTTCCCTCATAATAAAATACTTTAAGATATGATTTTAGATTTTAATGGCCCTGTGAGGCCATTGAGAATATATACTAAGAGATCTATTTTATTGTGCTTGCTCATTCATTAAGTGACTTATTTCCGCACACTGCCTGATACAGGCATGATTCAAATACCTATTTCAGCAGGATTACATAACACTACATCTTACCGACTTGGTTGTTTTAACTTGTGAGGGGTTAACTCTTTGAATGCCAAGGTCTTTATATGCTTTGTCTGAGCTGATACAGCTAGAAAGTGACAAAGCCAGAATGAGAGCCTTTTCTTACTCATATTTCAATGGCTATACCTATATGCTTTGTTCTTGCAATTCTTTTGTTGTAGATGGATAGCAAATTTATCCTTTATATTCAGAAGAATTAATTTACTTGTAGCTTTATTTGCTTCTTAGAGCACTGGGTGTTTTGCTTTCTTTAAGTCTTTTTGGGAAACATGTTATTTCCTTTTCATTGCAGATAATGGAGAGCCCTTTTAAGTATTTTTCTCTCATATGTACTTTCTTCTCTCTCTTTCTCTCCTTTTTCACCCTCTCACATATCACCTTTCTTGGGAATTATGTTAGTACTGTTCTATCAGCTAGAATATTTCTACATTCCTAGCAAATATATTAATTTCTACTCTAAATCTGTTTTTAAAGGTCAGTAGGGAAGTACATTATATGTAAAAATTATCAGTACTTTTTGAAGTAATTTTACTTTTTATACATCTTAATGATTTTGTGAAATAGAACTATATAGTAAAATATATGGAAAATATACAAATTATTCCTGAAAATATTTGAAAAAGTAACTTTTTTTTTACCAGTAATTATATATGCAGACTTCCCCAATTATAATTATTAAAACCTTGTTGCAAGTGAAGTCATTTCATATCTTTTTAAAAAGTTCTTTTGAGGCACAGCTACTATCCCATTTTTGTACCTATGCCACATGTGAAATCTGTGGATTTAAGAAAATGAATAAGTCAGTGTGCTTTATATGGTTGTTCCTGTTTAGATACCAGTCTTCAAAAAATTTTAGGCATGGTAAAACAATTTATCTTTGCAATTAGAGGAGCTCTGCTAGGTTGTTATTTCTATAGTTCAGACCATTTTTCTGGAGTTGATGAAAACTATGTGGATGTGTTTTTCAAGTATTGTTACTAAATCAACATAAATAACAACAAAAAATTCCCTGAAAAACTACCTTCCTTGTCATAGATTTCTCCATAGTCATAATATTACTTAAAAGATACGAGTTACAGTCATAATAATTCTTTGATGAGGGAACAAGAGTTGTGAGAGTTACTAGGACCAATAGCTATGCCTCACTATTGCTGTTACTCTGGTTTGTGATATGAACATATGTGGATATGTGTTGGTCTTTATTTGCTAGTCTCCAAATTTTGTCATCTTGATTTAAGTATTTGATTAGTTGGAGAGAATGCATATAGAAGGTTTGACATCTTGGTATGGGTTAAAAATAGTGTAGTAGGGACTGACTCTGGTATGTATGTATATGTATGTTTGTGTTTATGTGTGTGAGTGTGTGTAGGTTTGATTTATAAGTCCTCAATATAAGTGCTAGAAGTTTTATTGGAAAACATAATCAATTTGTAATTGGAACAGGATTAGTCAAGAATCATCAGCAGCAACACAAATGTATCTTTGCAGACCGAAGGAATCAGCTAAACAATTTACAGTCATCTCAATCTACTAAAACAAAAATCGCATCCAACATGCCACCTGACACCATTTCTTTCTCTCTCTCTCCTTTGCTCCTTGCGATGTGGCATTCATCTCTCCTTGTGCCTCCGTTCTGAAGAAATAACAGTATAGCAACAACTCTGCCACTGAAATCCTGTTCTCTGATCGATATTGGCATCTGCAAAGAGAAACAACCAATAACAGGCAGCAGCAGCATCAGTATTAATCTTCCATGATGAAATCTTTACAGGTCAAGAACAAGCACAGAGCTTTTTTCTCACTCCTTCAAAGTGGACCATGCAACTAGTTGAGATGGAAGACAATGGATTGTCTACAAGCCTTTTGAACAGTGGAGAATACAGGGCATTGGTTTTAGGTGAATTGACCCCCAAATATTCTTGAAGTTTGATACCCCTTTGGTCTTTCTTTCTAAGATAACATTGTCATCTGATTTATCCAACCCTTAGGATGACCCAAAACGATTACCTTGCCTATGTGACATTTCTTGTCACTTTAAGTTTGAATAAAAATATGAAAATAATCAGCAGTATAATGCTAGAAAACTCAGTTTCTAAATCTGTGTGTTCACCTTTATATTCATGGCCCTTAGTAGATGAAATTTTGGGGAGTTCTTCTCTCAAAGCCAAACACATTGTAAATTATGTGTTTCTGTAAAACCTAACACATGACATTACTAGGCAGTAGTTTTCAGTGGAATTCTGATGAAAATGCACTATCACAGAGTCACCTCTAAGTCATTGTCTGAAGAATGTTATGAACTGTTCCTGACTACTTGGTTTGTGTGGGCAAGAAAGGTGCCAAGAAGAGTGTTGGAATTCTAAACTTGACATTTTGTGCGCTGAGAGACTTTGGAGCTAACTGTAGACAGGAAAACTCCCCATTTTTTACCTTTTACTTTCATTTTGAACTTACAAACATATTCTTAACTCTGTGTTTTCCTATTTTTAATCATACACCTTGACTTAGTAGGAGATGATAATCATTTACCGAAATGTAAATTTAGAGGTAAGATGTGCTTGACATCCTTAGTGTTTAATATTAAACCAGTTGTTTTATAGGCAGTGGGAATTCAAAAAACTTTGGGAAGGGATCTTAAAAGTCATGTTAGCTATTAGTTAGAGCAGAGTTTAATTCAGGTTTATAAGTTCAAACCAGTATTACTATCTCATAACAAAAGTAAACAGTTGCTTGACCAATAACTTTTCTCAGTCAGAACTATAAATGCATAATGAAGAATAGGCTTTTCCTATTACAATTTACCAGAAGGTAAATCTTTTCTTACTTTAAAAATAATGGAATCTACCAACACTCTGGAAAAGATTAAAAGGAAGCAGCAAGCTGGACAAAGGACAACAATATTCTGAACTCTAAAGCATTGTACCTGTGTATCTTGGGCTTGGTTGTCAGCCTCTTGAGTTAGTGTATAGCGTCAAGGAATTTGATCCCCCAAAATACAGCAGCTATTGACTTCTTTCAAGAAGTATAATACATATTTAAATTTTGCCCATCAGTTGAATTAGTACATTCATATGCTGCTGGGAAGGTAGGTTTTGGGTTTTGTTTTGTTTAAATAGATTGGCAACTGACAGAATAGAAAACCTGCCATTTTAATTTAATCACAGTTAGGGTTTTCATTGTATGTATTTATGCATTTGAAAAGAGAATGATACCCTACCCCCCCCCTAAAAAAAGACAGAAATGAAGTATAAATAGAGGAAAATGTCAAGAAAACATTAATATTAAAAGTTCTAAGATAATTATCTAAGCAAGTTAAACATACCTAAGGGAGATAAATAAGGTCCCATCAGTAATAACCAGTTCAGTGATTGGAGGTGGGAGTGGAGGGAGCATTGATATTGTTAGGAAAGAAAACTAACAGGAATTTAATAATTTTTGTGCCTTCTCCTCCCATCGTCTTCCCAATCTCTGTAATCATATTCAAGCAGAATTAGGATTATTAGGTAGTAGATTCAAAACTGATTTCTGTAAATTTAAACCTGCTTTGTCTAGGTGTTAAGACCTTTAAAAATAGTTTATTTTATTAAAACTTAATTTGAGGACCTGGAGATAATTTAGAGGGGATTAATATTTTTAGTTCATATTGCTAAAACGAATTTGCTGTTAACACTTTTTTTTTTTTTTTTTTTTTTTTAGATTTTATTTATTTATTCATTTATCCCCCCCTTGCTGCTTATGCTCGCTGGGTCAGCTAACCACGCCATGCAGGCGGGCTTTTGCCTTCACCAGGAGGCCCCGGGAACTGAACCCGGGGCCTCCCATATGATAAACGGGAGCCCTACTGATTGAGCCACAGCCGCTTCCCTTGTTAACACTTTTTGAAACCTAATTCTGTACTAGTTTCCTTAAACCAAATAATGTTGTTAGGGTGCTGCTGAATAGAATATTCTGAGCTATACGCTTTCTTTGCTTCCACCACTTTCACAACCTGCCTTATAGAAATTCTTTTATCAACCCTCATAGATTACAGGGAAGTTGAGAATATGTGAAAATACTTCCTATCTTATCTTGGCTTTATAGAAAAACAGCTCTTGGAAATGGAATATTTTTGTGGAAGATAAAATGTAACATACATTCAAAAACATTTGCCATATAAGTTTAATATTTATAGGAAAATTTATCATTTTACATGTAGAAATGCATTTTATGACCCTTTATGATTCAGACCTTTAATGCCTACACATGCCACCTCTCTTTTAATACTGGCCTTTTTAAAAAGTGCCATTGCAGGAAATGCTCAAAAATACCCAAAATCCACCTGCTATTATTAACCTGGCATTTTACAGGTATTCAAAAATACCTGTAAAAAGTTTACTAAGCTTTACTTTAGGGTTAAAGGGTTGAGCCAAGGTGCCAGAATAGACTTTGATTACAAATAGAAAG
The DNA here is from genome assembly GCA_026826555.1 of Tolypeutes matacus. Lineage (NCBI taxonomy): Eukaryota > Metazoa > Chordata > Mammalia > Cingulata > Chlamyphoridae > Tolypeutes > Tolypeutes matacus. Next base: position 7,565,498 of record JAKSZT010053928.1, read on the forward strand.
CATTTCTATCCTAAATAAAGGTCTGGTGAGGGATAAACAGTTAGGCTTAGGCTGCTGTGGAATTTAACTTCCATATAAATTTTAAAATTGAAAAATTTTGGAAGGTGTGTTTTGCAAGTTACTTAAATGATGAGGTAGTATTGAGATCTGTTTTATAATTATATGACTTGATATATTTTTTTATGTAAGTAATTCTGAATATTAAAAATATTTTTTTAAAATATGTTGAAACAGCTGTAGTGTGAACTGGTAAATTGTCAACTGCTCTAACTTTTTGTTTAGACAGAAAAGAACCTTGTCATTTCATTGTGTGTTTGATCACCAAACCTACCTCTTTCTTTAATACAATCTATTCCTAACTCATGTCCTTTCCTCTCTGTTGCCTAGAGAGATCAGTTCATTTTCTAGATGTTCTGTTTGTCTCTTTGTTTCTTCTAGACCTTCCCTGCTTTAGCTTGCTTGGTTGCTTTTTCTTTTCTTTTCTTTTCTTCTTTCTTTCTTTCTTATTTTATTTTATTTAACTTTTTTTTTTTTTTTTTTTTTGGCTTTAACATTGGAAATTTATTTACTTGCAAGTTTTGAGGTTAAGAAAACTGTCCGAATCAAGGTATCATCAGGCAATGCTTTCTTCCCAAAGACTGGCTGCTGGTGTTCCTGGACTCCTCTGTCACATGGTGGTGTCTACTGGTCTTTCCCATCTCTTCTAGGTTTTATTGCTTTTAACTTCTTGCTTCCGTGGTTTTCTCTCTCTTTTTCTGAATTTCATTCTCATATAAAGGACTCCAGTAAGAGGATTAATACACACCATTGGTGGGTCCACTTCTTGGCCCCAAGATGTCTTCAGACCTCAGCCTCCCTGGTTCTGCCTTGAAATCATTTTTCTTCCATCTGTCCCTTTTAGTCCAGACTGGCAGTGGTTCCATTCACACAGATCTCACCAAAAACTTGTTGGTTTAGCATGTATTACACGGGAGTCCAAACCACCAGACAGGAGGACTTTCCACAGATCCTTTCTGGATAACTGCATTTCCAGTCCTGACTTGCACTGAAATGGCTGACTGGTTCCATTGTCAGTTAACCCTCACATGGAGCACTATTCTCTGGGACTTGCTTTCCAGAAACTCAGAGTTTTCCACCATCAATATCTGGTTTCTTTGTGCCCTGAAGTTTAATTCTCAGCTTATCCCTTTCTCTCACATTTTACTATAAGCTGCATAGAGAAACCAGGAAACACTTTCCATGTTTAGTTTGGAAATTTCCTCAGCTAAATATCCAAACTCATCACTTTCAAATTCTGCCTTCCATCCAACACCGGGACTGAATTTTGTCAAATTCTTTGCCACTTTAAAACAGGGTTGCCTTTCTTCCAGTTTGCAATGATCATTCATCATTTCTGTTTACGGCCTAATACGAAGTACTTTTAGCATCCAGATTTCTACCAACAGTCTCTTCAAAGCAATCTAGGCCTTTTATACCAAGCACCTCACAATTCTTCCAGAATCTACCCCTTACCCACTTAATAAGCCATTCCACATTTTTGGTATTTGCATAGCAGTACCCCACTCTACTGGTACCAAAATCTGTTCTAGTTTACTAAGCTTTCGAAAGCAATATACCAGAAATGGGTTGGCTTTAACAATGGGAATTTATTTACTTACAAGCTCACAGTTTTAAGACTGAGAAAAATGTCCAAATCAGGTCATCATCAGGCAATGCTTTCTTCCCAAAGACTGGCTGCCAGTGATCCTTGGGTCCTCTGCCATGTGGCAAGGCACACGGCAGTGTCTGCTGGTCTCTCCCTTGTCTTCGGGATTTCATTGCTTTCATCTTCTTGCTTCCATGTCTCTCTCTCTTTCTCTCACCCTTCTCTGCTTTAACTAACTATTCAGCTAGTGGATGATCAAGGATTGAAACTTGATATTCTTACTAAGTACCATCTGGCTGGTTGAATGGAGTCCTTTTTATACTCGTAATCTGGCCTGACTTTCTTTCAGGATTCCATTCTATAATGATTTCAGATCAAGTGTTGAGCCAGTTCATCCTTCCTTCTTATTCCTCTGAACAAGATTGATTCTGAGGATAGCCCAGAGGTTAATGTCAGACTTAAGACAAGCATGGTATATATAGCCCACAGAATAGATCTTTGGAAGTGATGAGCAACTAAAAAAAAAATTAGTTGTTGAGACTACTACGTTCTAGACTATTGTATTCCGGGACCAGACCAAAACTGAGCTTTGCTACTTTCTGTAAGGAGAAGGATGCTAGACAGTATTGCCCTAGCATTTGCCTTACTATTTTTCCTCAGTGGAATTACTGGAAAAAAAAATCAGAAAATTACTTAGAACTTACTTTGTTTTATGATCCAAGTTATTGTGGAGTAAATACCAAGTTACAAGATCGGAAATGTGAATATATTTCTCAGACCATGGAGAATTTGTAACTTAAGTGTACATAAGGCTCCGTTATGTTTTCTTCCCATGACATTTCCTCTTAAATACCTTGTATCCACCTTTTTTTTGGTCCTACTACTCTGACTTTTTTTTTTTTTTTTTCCCTTCAGTAAACTTAACTATTGCTCTTATTTTGTAAGATTTTTAGGGACAGATTTGTCATGTTTTACAGAGAGAAAAAAGCTTACTTAAATTTACACATACATTTTTTTTTTCTTAACTAAATATTTTGACTTAAGGAAATTTAGCTTCTATAGGTTTGCTTTTGAAATAGTATCCCCATGCCATAATTTGAAATAAAGGTTAAAACAAGTATTTCAGCTGGTATTCTAATAGGCATTTCACAGTTATATCAGATTGTTTAAAATGTCACCAGGCTACCAGATGTTTATCAGCTTCTTACATGTGTAAGAATCAAAGTAACAGGAAGAGAAAAAGTTACCACTTTCCAGGTTCTATTGTGTAAATGAATTTTAATTCATTCATACTCATGGGCATACCTTGATATGGCCAGTTTCTTTTTTTTCTTCTTCTTATTTTAAGCTATGTTTGGAGTTTATTGTTCCAAAACTTCTATTTTTTTCCTGTCCTTATAAGAATTTCCAGTGATTGAATCCCTAGAATGTTATGTTTTTTCTTTCCTTGTTAACGTTAGTTATTTGAGTAATGCCATATTAAATGAGGAAATAATCAGTTTAGTGAATCTACTTTAGAAGAAAATCTCCAAAAAAATCAAGAAAGGATAATCTCCATTTGAATTTATTTTGAAAGTTTCTATTCATCATCTAATGCCTAATCTGCATTAAATTTCTGCAACAAATAGTGGTTGAACTTTATTTTAATATAAAAACAATTACTTTAAGAAGCTCAGAAAAATAGCACACTTAAATTTTGTTTTTCAATCTGGAAGATTTAATTTTTCTTCACAAATACTTAAATTCCTTTCAGTTTAAGCCTTAGATACAGATGTAATAGACTTTATCTGTCTTTGAATGGAATGAATATTTGCTTTTAAAGTACATTTCAGAATTAATTTTTTTAAGGGAAAGGATGTTTTAAAATATCAGATGAATTACTAAAAGAAATGAAGGTACTAACAGGATAGAGAAATATTTAAATGTACTATTAAAAAATATCCTTTGTTCCATGTGGTCTAGATTTATAATTGTAGCAGGCACACATTTAGGCCAATGCTATCTGTATTTACTCAACAGATATTTATTCAAAAATATTATTGGGCATTTCTAGAACTTTCCACTGAAAGTTGATATATTCTTATCTATCCTTAAAGTAATACTCAAATTTATATTGACAAATGAAAAAGGTATGTGTGACATGAGTGGTTATGTTTGCTTGTTTTTTTTGTTTGTTTGTTTTTGGTGTTTGGTTAAAAAAAAAGTTCTAAAAATTATATTTTTTGAGACATGAAAAATGTATTTATCAAAAAATTTTTATACTAAATATTAAAGTAAATTTCTTTGGGGTTTGCTGAGACCTGCTCTGCTAACTCAGGATTTACCGCAGCAATTCACACTGCTTTTGTATTAATGTTTCTTTAGGATTACAGTGGGATTTATCAAAAATGAGTGGTCAGATTGTGTTTGTGTGTTCCAAATGTTCTAAAGTCTAGGAATTATCAGTGATTCTGTCTTCTTCCTTTTGACTATTGTAAAATATCTTCATTTCATTTTTTACTTTGTTTTGTAGCAGTAAATTATTTCCTTTTAAATTAAAATTTGGAGGGACCAGAAATAAAATTTTTAGCTCATTTTGTGTTGTATGTCAATTTGACTACCTTGCAGGTCCCTTTCAGTTTAGACATAAAAATAGATTTCTTGTAGTACAGAATAAAGCTCAGTATCTCATTAGATACAGATTTTTATGTGGAGCATGCTTTCTTGAAGTAGGCTTTTGCCTTATCTCTTTTTATCTTGTAGGCATTGGAAAGAGCACTTTGGTCCTTCAACTCAGTGGTTCTTTATAATACAATATTCTTCTCATCATTGTAAAGATTGCTGCATGGGTAAAAAATATCTTTTTTATATTGCAAATAAGTTGAGCTTGTTATAGTCCCTCTCTTTATTTTCAGGAAGAGGCAGAAATCCAGGCAGAACTTGAACGTTTGGAAAGAGTCAGAAATCTTCATATTCGGGAACTCAAAAGAATAAACAATGAAGATAATTCACAGTAAGTCATTATTTGTGTTTCACAATTTCTTATAAATTCTCTCTGCACACCCCCATTTCCACAAGGAAATACTGTGTTTGACTTTCAGCAATGAAAAAAAATTTTATATAAATTATTATGCCTCGTAATGTTAGCAGGGCCTATTTCATAGGGCTAGCTGGGAATTAAATGAGTTAATACATGTAAGTGCTTAATAATTAATAGGTGCAATAAATGCTAACTAGTAAGAGTAGTAGTATTATGGATTAGTGTTTTAAGTTTTTTAAGAATTTGTACTTTCTGAATTGGGAATTAAAATTTTATCTTGCAGAAGTCCAAAGACAGTAAAATTTAATCAGGAGGAAGTTCAGTTTGTTATAAATTATTTTTAATCATGTGTCAACACCTTAAAATCTTGCTTTTAACCATACCTCCCAATATACAAATATATTTTTCAAGGGAAGTAATTCCTGCTGAGTTGATACAGAATTTCATAAAGCTTACAGCAGTACAGTGGTTGTTAAGTCTTTGTGGGAATGCTGTCATTTGTCATTCAACCTGAATATTCAGCAGTAAAAGTTAAGCTATGTGCACTAAAGCCATAAGGTGAGTGATAGAGAAGTGGTAAAGAAAGAAAAGAATTATGGAATGTAATTTGAAATTGGCAGTAGAGTAACTGGGAAAGAAATAGCTAAGAGTGGATTAAGAGAGAGGAACTTTAATATAGAAGAAACCTTTAGTGTGTGTTTTAACGTGCCTGAATGTTTTTCCCCCACTTAAGGTTCAAAGATCACCCAACATTAAATGAAAGATATTTATTACTTCATCTGCTTGGTAGAGGTGGCTTTAGTGAAGTGTATAAGGTAATATAAATTTTAATCTATTTTTCAGACTAATAGAGCAAAGATATATAGGAGTACATGGTTAAGAAGACGTAGTTGTCTTGTGTATTAATTTTATGATTTTATGGCTAATTTTATGTCTTGACTCTTATTCTAAAAAGTTTGTGATGGTTTACATTGTCTTATCTCAGGAGTCTAAAGACTGTACTTGCACCTGCAGGGTCTCTCTGATATTTGGTACCTAGTCAACATTAGCCAGTCTGGTACTATTTTAACAACCATTTGAATAAAGATAGGCAGGTAGCTATTTAAAACAGTACATTTCTGGAAAGACTGTACCCTTTAATTTAAATGTTTCAGAAGTTTACATGTCAGATTTCTACCTGTTAAAAGACCAGAGTTTCTCAAATGTATCTGTAGAAATGTAGATATTTTTACTATGTTTACTGTTTTGTACCTTACTTTTTTTCACTTTGTTATACTTTTGTGCCCACCTTTAAGTATTGGAGTTCTCATTCTTTAATCTCTTCGTGGAAGAATTTGTCCATGGCAGTTTACTGATTATTTAAGTGATTTAACTTTTAGTCCACACTTACTTTCTGAACTCCATACCTGAATATCTAACTTACCTGTTCACATCATATGGATGCTCTGTAGGTATTACAAACATATATCTGAAATAGAGGTTATCATCTTCCTCTGCTCCGGAGCCCTTTCTAACATGGCTCCCTACTTCAGTAGGTAGCATTGCCATTCATCTGCCTGGTCCTTCAAGTGAAAAACATAGAAACCATCCTTCAGTCTTGCCTTTCCCTAAACTCCCTTCCCTCAACATATAACCAGTCCCTGGTGCCTGCTGTTTTTTAAGGTTATGAAGCTCTCCTAAGTCCAGCACTGACTCTTTCCTATCTCTACTGCAGTCCCTTGGATCAGAGCCTCACTGTCATGTGCTTGCGTTGCTGCCAGTGCCTCCTAGCTGATCGTCTTCTTTTGCGTATTGTGCCTTCTCTGGTTAATTTTGTATGCTGCAGTTAGAGTCACCTTTTTATATAAGGCGATTTGATCATTTCACTCCCCTGCTTAGAAGTCCTGGGGCTCCCCATTTGCTCCTAGGATAAAGTCATATTGAAGGTCATACTCTCACCTTAAACATTAATTTCTCTCAAAGGTTTCCCTGAGCCTCCTCATCTCAGATCAGATTTGGTCTATCTTTTATCAGTTCCTTGTGACACTTTGTGCTTCATTACAGATCTGCCTAGTTAGTGGTTAAGAGCTTGAGTTCTGAAGCCAGATAGGCTGAGTTTGAAACCTGACTAGTCTTAACTTTGCTATTTTTTAATCCTGTGAACTTGGGCAGAGTAGTTACTTACCATCTGCCTCACTTTCTTCATCTGGGAATGATTAAAAATACCTACATAATAGGGTTGTTGTAATGATTAAATGAGCTTACATGGAACCATGAAACTATGGTGCTTAATAAATATAAGCTTTTAACATTATCATTAGAAATCTCTCTGTTCATTGAGACAAGGGACCATGTCTTTGTAGATTACTGAGGATGACCTTTATTCTAGTTCTGACTCTGGGGAAAATTATGAGGTTTTGAGTTAGAGAATACCAATTCCGATCTTGGTTCAACCATTTACTATTTTGCCATTGTTTTGTTTCATCAACTTGGACAAGTCTTTATATGTCATGGGTCCCATCTTCTCACCCATCAAGAATGATCTTTGAGATCTCTTCCAATTCCTGTTTCTCTGATTCTAGAGGTATTTCATCCTCAAACACTTAATGGTTGAAGTTGGCTTACCCAGGCTACAAGACAGGAAAGAAGATCATAATTCCTCACCTCGAACATAAAAATAACTTAACTTGAATCTAAAAGTCACCAGAAGTACAGTTATCATTGGTGTAGTTTAGAAGTGGCCCAGCTTAATAGCTTTCGTGACAACCCTCTGCCACTGCCTAATAGTATTTAGACTGTTTTTAGTCCTATAGACAAGAATTTGGAGAAAATACTTAAATAGAAATTTTAAAATGTAGATTGCGGCCCGTTGATTTGAGATCCATCTCTACTAACCTGAATACTAACTACAGCTCTCTCTAACCCTTTAAAAACCTTTTCATGGTTGCCAGGTCAATTGAGAAACAGAAAAAGCAATTTGTAAATCAAGAAATACAGACTTACGTCAGTACCAAGATGGAAGATTTTAAATAGGTTGCTAAATGATTAACATTTTAGCCTTATGGGACGGTATACTCCCACTCACCTAATTTTAGGAGAAAGATATATTAATTTATTATAATCACTCTTACAGGAATTTTTTATTAATTATATATTTACAATTTTATTTCCTTATGTTTTTCCTTATTATGATTGCCTTTGAATTTTTATACTTTTTTGTTTTGCTTTTTCTCTTACATTAGCTTATATTATTGTTTTTATCCTTTTCTATTTCTTAAACTTAACCTTTATTCATAATAATGTAATTAGCTAATGTTAATTGGATATTTACTATGAGCCATGTATTATTCTAAACACTTTGTTTTACCCCCATTTAATCCGCTCAACAACCCAAGATTTATTATAAAAGACTGAGGCTCAGGGTAATTATTAGCACAGAGTCAGTCAGCTAATAAATTAATCTGGCTCCGAAGCAAATATTCTTTTTTTATTTTTATTTTTTTTTTATTTATTTATTTTTTACCGGGAGGTCCCGGGGATCGAACCCCGGTCTCTCCATATGGTAGACGGACGCCGAACTTCTTGAGCCACATCCGTTTCCCCGAAGCAAATATTCTTAACTACAACATCCTATATTATGTCTGATCTCATGCTTTCAAAATTTTGTGACAAAGCACTCACTTACTATACTGTTTTAACCCTACTGCTTATTTTTAGGTTAAATTAATGGTGAGTGTGGACTTGAGACCTTATTTTACTATTAATAATTATGCAAGCTTTTAAGTAGCTTTTTAAAGGGGCACCTTTGTATATAAATCACAGTGAAACCTAAATTATTAAATCTTTCTTTAACCATTCAGTGTTTTTAAACACCATTTATAAATATGTGAAGTCTCAAAAGAATACCACTCATTAAGAATCAAGCAGATGATTTGAACAAACCAAGTATAAAAACCTTTTTTCAAGACAACCAGGGAAAACTGAAGACAGGTTGGGTATTAGATAAGATTAAGAGATTATTATTGATGTAGTTGGGTGTGATGATAACATTATGGTTATGTTTTCTTTTTTTAATGCCGTATAGCTTTAGAGATAAATGCTGAGTATTTGCGGTGAAATTATATATTGTCTAGGGTTTGCTTTAAAAATACTTTGGGGGAGGGAAGCATGGAGAATATAAGAACAAAATACTGATAATTTTTGAAACTGGATGGTGGGCACAGAAGAGGTTTCATTGTATTATTTCGTCTACTTTTGTACATGTTTGAACAATTTAATAGTAAAATTTTAGAATTTTTAATAAAACAGTGGAAAGTTGTTAGGAACCTGTTAGTTTTCAAAGAACTGGAAAAGGAGTTGGGGTTTGCCAAGAAAAGATAGAGGAAAAACGTTTGCTTTATCCAGCCAACAAAAAGCATTACAGCATTGGTTTTCCTGGCTACTTAGACTATTGCCAGTAAAGAGGGTAAGGTCCATAACAAAAACAAGTAGCTTTATTTTTTTTAATCTTAATCCAATATATTGGATTTATAAAACTTATGTGAAAATTCACATTAAGGTAGAGTGTTCTCTGATATTTTTCCACGGAATTTACAACTCATTTCTGATAATAAGCGTATCATTGAAATATTTAGCAGAACTACATATAGTCTTGGCAGAGATGATCACTAAAACTTTTGGTGTATATTATAATTCTCACCAAAATAAAATAATCTCTTTGGCTATTCAGTTGGTCTTTGATCTTAACTGTTCTTTGCCTTGAATCGTAGGCTTTTGACCTTTATGAACAAAGATATGCTGCTGTGAAGATCCATCAGCTTAATAAAAGCTGGAGAGATGAGAAGAAAGAAAACTACCACAAGTATATATTAGTATTTTATGGTTCTTATAAATTGAAATTTCTTTATGGTCATGGAGAATTAATGTATTCTCTTCCCTCAGACATGCCTGCAGAGAGTATAGAATACACAAAGAACTGGATCACCCGAGAATAGTTAAACTCTATGATTATTTCTCCTTGGATACAGACACGTAAGTGAATATAATTTTTAAGAAAGTTTTAAAGACATGAAATAAAGTATATGAGACCTGATTGAAACTAAATACATGTGATAGCTATATACAGAAAACTCTTCATTATTTCTTTTTATTAAACAAAATTTTATTGAAGTATATCATTGGTATATGAACATACATAAACAATAAGTGTATAGTAAAACTTGTGAACTTAGAAAACTAACATGCTTATCATCATACAGGGTTCTTATGGGTCACTCCACCAGCAACATTGCATTATTGTGAAACTTTTGTTACAGACCATGAAAGAGCATTCATATTTGTTAAAATTCATGAGAGAACATTCTCATATTCTGTTAACCACAGTACATCTTCCACCACTGGATTTCCTGTGTTACATAGTCCCATGTTTTGTATAATCCATTCTAAGTGTACACTCAGTGGCTCTCAATTTCATCACAGAGTTGTGCTGTCAACACCTCAGTAAATTTTACAATGTTTTCATTACTCCAAAAGGAAGTATCCTATTTCCCCTTATACCCCACCATTGTCTTAAAATTGATATATCTTCTTTTTTTTTCTTTTTCTTTTCTTTTAAGGAGGTGTACTGGGAATTGAACCTGGGACCTCATACATGGGAATCAGGTGCTCAACCACTGAGCTACACCTCTTCCCCATTAACCACAATCTTCATCCACCACTGAAATCACTGTTATACATTCCCTAGATCAGGGGTTCTTAACATTTTTCGTTCCACAGACTCCTTTTACCAGTCAGGTGAAAACCACAGACCCATTCCTAAGTCCACATTATACTTGGTATTATTTAATAAATATATCACACCCACACCAACACATCCCCACAAGAATAATGTTTTTTTTCAATTTCAGTTCAAGCTCGTGGACCCCTTGTTAAGAACCCCTGCCCTAGATTGTCCTCTAGTTTCTTTTCAAGTGACATTTATGTCCACAGACTACCCCTTTCAGCCACAATCTCATTTTGATATTAGAGTGATATTGGCTTTAAAGAATATGTTTGGTAATGTTCTTCCTGTTCAGTTTTTTGGAAGAGCTTGAGCAAGATTGGTATTATTCTTTGAATGGTAGAATTCACCTGGGCTTTTCTCATTTTGAGAAAGTTTTTGATGACTGTTTCAATCCCTTGTGATTAGTTTGTTGAGGTTTTCTATTTTTTTTCAAGGGTCACTGTAGGTTATTTGTGTGTTTCTTGGAATTTGTCCATTTCATCTATGTTATCTAGTTTGTTGGCATATGGTTGTTCATAGTATCCTTTTATGAGATCTCTTATTTCTTCAGGGTCAGTGGTAATGTTCCCCCTCTCATTTCTGAATTAATATATTTACATCTTCTCTCTTCTTTTCTTTCTCAGTCTAACTAAGGGTTTGTCTATTTTGTTGATCTTCTTGAAGAACCAGTTTTTGGGTTTGTTGATTCTCTGTATTGCTTTTTTTTTCCCCCTCAATTTCATTTATTTCTGCTCTTATCTTTATTACTTCTTTCCTTCTAATTCTTCCAAGTGTGTAGTTAGGTCTTCAATTTAAGCTCTTTCATTATTATTATAAGCATTGAGGGCTATAAATTTCCCTTTCATCACTGCCTTTGCTGTATGCCATAGGTTTTGTTAGGTCATGTTCATGTTTTCATTCGTCTCTAGATATTTATTGATTTCTCTTGCAATTTCTTCTTTAAACCCACTATTTAAGAGTGTGTTTAATCTCTATATATTTTTAAATTTTCCCTTTTTCCATCCAATATTCATTTCTAGCTTCATTCCATTATGATCAGAGAAAATGTTTATATGATTTCAGTTTTTTTTTTTTGTTTGTTTGTTTTTTAAGATTTTATTTATTTATTCATTTATCCCCCCCCCCCGGCTGCCCGCGCTCGCCGGGTCAGCCAACCACGCCGTGTGGGCAGGCCCGCCCCCACCAGGAGGCCCTGGGAACCGAACCCAGGGCCTCCCATATGGCAAACGGGAGCCCCACTGATTGAGCCACAGCCGCTTCCCAGATTTCAGTTTTTTAAATGTATTGAGACCTGTCTTGTGACCCAATATATGGTCTATCCTGGAGAAGGATCCATGAGCACTTGAAAAGAATATATATCCTGCAGTTTTGCGGTGTAATGCTCTGTAAATGTCTCTTAGGTCAAGTTCATTTATCATATTATTCAAGCTCTCTGTGTCCTTATCTATCCTCCGTCCAGATGTTCTATACAATGCAGAGAGTGGTGTATTAAAGTCTTCAACTGTTACTGTAGTGATGTCTGTTCCTCCCATCAGTTTTGCCAGTGTGTGCCTCATATATCTCTGGGGTCCCCAAGTTTATTAATATGTACTGATCTTCTTCATCTTTTTTTTTTTTTTTAGGCCAGTAAAAAGAATTTATTTGGGATATGGGGGAAAGAACAGAGCTTGCTGAGAAATGGCAGAGAAAAATGGAAATAAACACCAGGATTTGGTGTGGGCTACTCTAGGCAGAGAGCCTTCATCTCTTATAACAGTTTTGCATTTAAAATTTATTCTGTCCGATATAAATATCACTAATCCAGATCTTTTGTGTGTGTGTGTGTGTGTGTGTGTGATTACTATTTGAGTAGGATATCTTTTTGCATCTTCTTACTTTCAGCTTGGTTGTGTCCTTATATCTGTGGTGAGTCTCTTGTACAGCATATAGATTGCTCATTTTTTTAATTCATTATGTCTTTTAACTGGGGAATTCAATCTATTAATGTTCCGTGTAATTACTATAAAGGTAGTACTTAACTTCGTTTTGGGGGACGGATGTGGCTCAAATGGTTGGGCATCCGTCTCCCATATGGAGGGACCTGGGTTCAATCCCTGGGACCTCCCGGTAAAAAAAAAAAAAAATTTTTAAAAATTAACTTCATTTTATCCTATGGCTGTCTGTTGTTATATCTTACTATTTTCTGTTTTTTTACCCTTTAAGTTACTGTTACTAATAATCTTCTACATTCTTCTCCAGATCCCTCACCCTTGTTCTTTCCTTTCAGGCTGTAGCACTCCCTTTAGTATCTCTTGTAAATCTTATCTATTGATAACATACTCTCTCAGTTTTTGTCTGTGAAAACTTTATACTTACCCTCACTCTAAAAAATTTATATATTTTTATTAGAGAAGTTGTGAACTTACAAAACAATCTTGCACATGTGTGGAATTCCCATGCAACAACCCCCCACAAACATAGTACGTTGTTGTGGAACATTTGTTACAGAGCATGAGATAATATCGGAATATTACCACTAACTATGGTTTATAGCGTACATTTTGTATATCTTTCCATACCCCCCTATTATTAACACAATACATCTTTGGCATTGATGCAAGAATATTACAGTATTGCTATTAACTATAGTCCATAGGTTACATTAATGGTATTTTTCCCATGCTTCTTCACATTCTTACCACCTTGCAATAGTGATGTACATTTGTTCTAATTCGTAGAAGGACATTCTGGTATTTGTACTATTAACCACAATTCTTATCCACCCTTGGGTTCACTGTGTTATTCGGTCCCTAGATTATTCTCTAGCTTTCTTTCAATTGACATTTGCATTCTTAGACTACCCTTTTCAGCCACAATCTCATTTATAAATCAGTTGCTTTAGTTTACTCACTATAATGTGTTACCATCAACTCTATCCATTTTCAGACTTTTACAGTCAAATAAATTAAAACTTCTACATACATTATGCATCAGTACCCCTTCTCAGCCCTCCTCTTTCACCCTCATGTTTGAAGGACAGTTTTGCTGGATAAAGTATTCCTGGCTCGCAGTTTTTCTCTTTCAGTACCTTAAATACATTGTACCACTTCTCGCCTCCATGGTTTCTGATGAAAGATCAGCATTTAGTCTTACTGCAGTTTCCTTGTATGTGATGCTTTGTTTTTCTCTTGCTGCTTTCAGAATCCTTTCTTTATCTATGTTTTCATTCTGAATAGTAGGTGTAGAATAAGTCTCTTCAGATTTATTGTTTGGGGTGCTTTATCCATCTTGGATATTAATATTTTTGTCTTTCATAAGAGTTGGGAAGTTTTCGGTCATTATTTCCTCAGATATTCTTTATGCCCCTTTTCCATTCTCTTCCCTTTTGGGACACCAATAACTTGTATGTTTGTTCCATTTTTTCCATTCTTTTCTCTTTCTGTTCTGTCTTTTCAAGTTCAGATGTTTTGTTCTTGATTTCACTAATTCTGTCCTACCTCAATTCAAATTTGCTGTTATATGCCTCTAATGAATTTTTAGTGTCAACCATTATGTCTTTCATTACCATAAGCTCTGCTAGTTTTCTTTACAGCTTTTAAATTGTTTTTGTTATTCTCACCCAATTGTCGTCTTTTTTTATTTCTTTTTTTTTTTTTTTTTTTTTTTTTTTTAGGAGGTACCAGGGATTGAACCCAGGACCTCATCCTTGGGAAGCAGGCACTAAACCACTGAGCTACACCCACTCCCCAATGAGAGTTGGTTGGTTTGTTTGTTTTTACAAGGTACCAGGGATCGAACCTGGGACCTTGTACATGGGAAGCAGGTACTCAACAATTTGAGCTACATCCACTCCCCCAGTGGTGTCTTAATATTCTTTATCTCCTTAGTCATATTTTCCTTTAACTCCTTGAATTGATTTAGGAGATTTGTGTGACTATCATTGATTTCATATTCTTAAATCAGTACTTTCCATTTGTTCCTTTGGCTGGGCCATCTCTTCCTGTTTCTTAATATAGCTTATAATTTTTGCTGATGTCTAAGCATCTGAATATGTTGGTGAATTTACTCTGACGGTCAGTTTTTCTCTTTTGTCTAGTGGTTTTGTTTCACTGCTCTTCTTTGATTTTTGGTTCAACTTACTCTAAGTCTTTAAAATTGCCCAGCTTAAGTTATCAATGTATGGCCAAGGACTCACTGATTGGGCACAGGTCAGCTCCCAGAGGTTTTGGGCAAGAGACAACTAAAAGCAATTTTTCTCCTTGCAGTTTCCCAGCAGGCCAGCAGATGGCGCTCATGGACAAATCTTTCCATGGAGGTGTCTCTTTCAACCTCCCCTTGCAGGTGATTCTGGTCTGTCCAGAGACGAGATTCAAAGAGGTCTCTGCTGACCAAATTCAATGAAGATAAACCACTCTCTGCCCTTTTCCACACCCTCCCTTTTCCCAGGGAGGAAGACATTTGTTCCCCTCTCAGTTGGCCACTGTCAGCCATGGATTTTTTCTTGGCTGTTCACCTTGGGATATGGGTGCCATTCTTGGCCACGGGTGTTAGTAACTCACAGTTTTCTTTTTGGCTTCCTTACCTCTGTCCCTCACCCTTCTGGGGAATGTGCGGCTCTCTCCTGATCAACAGGTCCCCAAAGCAAGTCCTTCTGAAAACTTTTTGCCCACCCTTCATTGTTTTTGTGAGAGAATTGAGCACTGCCTACCTACCCCGACACCATCTTCCCGGAACCAGAAAACTTTTAAAATAAATCTCTACATAATAATTTACTCAAAGGATATATTATTTGCTTTAGAATATGTTATTATTTTCCACATCATGTGTTAAAGATGTGTTTGATTTTGTTTTCCCTATCCTGTGACAATATGAATGTTCTTTATTTTGCTATTATAATTCTGAATTTTGGGATAATATTGCATGTCTAATTTTTTTTTTCTCTTCTCCATGATAGGTTTTGTACAGTGTTAGAATACTGTGAAGGAAATGACTTGGATTTCTATCTGAAGCAGCATAAATTAATGTCAGAGAAAGAAGCTAGGTCTATTGTAATGCAGATTGTGAATGCACTAAGATATCTCAATGAGATCAAACCCCCTATTATACATTATGATCTTAAGCCAGGTAAATAATGAAATGTGTTTAATAATTTTTTTAAGTTATAAGGAGCATAAGTTATCTGAAAAACATAGTTTATGGTTTCATTTTTATAACTTCAGTAGCATGTTAGAATTAAAAGTTTTTTTAAAATTATATCACCACATTTTAAATATATATATTTACTTCCCAAAAGTTAGCTTAAGTAATATAATAAAGGTAATATTTCATCTAGTTATCATTAAAGAATATTACATTTTGTTCATAGGAAACATCCTTCTGGTAGATGGAACAGCATGTGGAGAAATCAAAATCACCGATTTTGGTCTGTCTAAGATTATGGATGATGATAGCTATGGTGTAGATGGAATGGATCTCACTTCCCAAGGGGCAGGCACTTACTGGTAAATATATTCTTAAAAATAGCAAAATTATCTAAATTAGTGACTCTCCCAGTGTCTTTAGGTGATTTAATTTTTATTTTCATGTAGCTTTTGAGATTTCTGCAGTGAAGCGGTGAAGGGATGAAGCTTCTAAGTAGGGAGAGACTATTGCTTTTCTCTTATCCTCTTTTCTCATATGTTCCTAACTGTAATAAATCTCCAAAAAACTGGAAAGAGAATAACGTTTTATTAGCAAGTAACTTCAATATCTATCAGCCAGCAACTCCAAACATGGAGAATTCATGAATTTTCTTCAATCATGTAAGGTTTATGTTTATCATGAATATAAATACTTATAAAAATAACGCTCTTACAAGCAGTAACCATAAGCCATCAAGCCCTCCCTATAGAGATTTTTTTGGTTGGCAATTTTTGTTAAAGATGGGGTGGGCAGTCATGGGGGATAAATTTGACATATTCTTGGCCTTTAGACTTGACTCTTATTGACTTCATAAATATAGATATAAATCTAAATAGAACCATAGATTCAAAGATATAAATCTAAATGAATATCATCTCTTCAGAATACCTAGATGTTGACTAAAACAACCTCAGTGTGAATTTTCAAACTTGTCAGTACATAGTCTATAAAACTTCAAAACAAACTTTTTTCCGTTTTAGAATAACTTACTCTAGTAAAAATAATTTAAAAGTAACTTAGTTTCAGAATAACTTAATTTAGTAAAAGAAATTATGTTTCTGTGGGAAGTTTACTGCTTTCAACTTCATTGAACGGGATAGTGATTACAAACGTAAACGTGATTTTAGGATTTCCAGATAGCCTGGAACAACAGAGCTTCTTTTTTCACAACAAAGTCTTAGAATCCTGTTAAATAAAACCAACAAAAACAAGAATTCTTGGTAGAACCCTGGATTCTATGGAAAACCGCTTGAAAGTCAAATAATAGATCATTCCTGCTCTGTTAAAGACTCCCGCTGTATTGTTTCCCTCTTACAAGTAGGCATGAGCCAGTGAAGCTTATGTTTTAGGGCTGTGCAGGAAGAAGATACAGTCATGGCATTTCCTTGTAGGAACCTGGAGTTTATTTCCTATAGAAACCGTGTTCGAAAAATGGTTAGTTTTTGCAGTTGTGTTGTTTAGCTATATAATTGGTAAACTGGGATGTGCAGTAAGTAATCTTATTATCCTATCTAACATTGATACTAACAAATTGTTCGTGTGTGTGTGTTGATTAAAGAAGTCATCTTTCATTCCAGAAACTTGAAATATTTGTCAGGATCACTTAGAAGAATACCAATTTTGCCTCTCCCTCTCTCTCAGGTCTCAAATGCATCATTCACTAAACCCTGGGACTTGTTTTTTTCTGAATGTCTTTGGTATTTATTCCTACAGTTGCTCTCTCACTTAAACCCTTGTTGCCTGAAGAGTCACTATAGCATGGTGTCTAAAAGCCATTCTTGTTTCAGTCACACAACATAAACCTTCACAAAACACTCACTGATTAAAAAAAACAAATCTTGCTTTTCACTTGAAAAAGTAGGTAGGAAAGGATTTACTTCATAAATAAGTTGTTGATCATCTTTAGTGGTTCTACTTCCAGGAAGTTGGAAGTATTTTTTAACAGCTCTGTCAAAAGCATGCTGAAATCACTATGCTATGATTTTAGCATAGTTGAGTATTTAAAACTAAAGAAAAAAGATTAGATCCCATTTAGCTGTATTATTCCTTTTCAGGATTCTTAGTTTATCTTAATTTTTGAAGTGTGTGATACTTGCATCACTGGTGAATCTTTTTATCACCTGAAGTGGTGAATTTATTTTTACTTTTTATGTAAAACTATGAACTTGTAAATGAATAGCAAACATTTTTGAATATTTGACATATTTCAGGCACTGCTAGTGCTTGAAATTGCAGAAGTAAAAGCTCCTTATAGTCTAATGTGATTGCAATTTAATGCTATAATAATGGTGTACCCTAAAATTCCCTAGCAACATTGGGAAGAGCCCACACTTTGCCCAGAGGGAGGCAGAGATGGTTTATGGAGGTTGAGATTGGTCTGAAGAAGAAAAGGTGCTCACCAAGTGAATTGCGGTGATTGGGGAAGGCATTAGAGATTTTCATATTCAGAAGCACAGAGGAAAAAATAACAGTTTGGGAAACCATGTGAGTTGGCTTTGACTAGCCAGTGTTGGGGACATTTGGTGGCTGGGCAGAATAGTGAATTTGGATTTTGGAAATAGAATTTGTTGCCAAATTAGGATAGGTCTTATGTTACAAATGAGATATAAAGTCTTACTTGCAGTGAGTGCTGTTAAGGTTGTTTAAACAAAAGAGCCATCTGAAAAGATATGCATTTTAGGAAGAGAATGACCTACAGTTTGAACGCTGATGAAGGATGATGGGAGAGGATTTCTTCTGCTTTTATTAGACTCAAATTAGAATATTGTAATTTCTAATGGTAATTAAATTTTTCATTGATAAAAGTTCTAAGATTTGTTTATGGATAAAATGAATATTCTAAGATTTTACATTTAGAAGGTTGTAAGTTACAGATTGTTATAAGAATTCTTTTATCTTATCTCCCCAAAAACTGTAGGTATTTACCCCCTGAGTGTTTTGTAGTTGGAAAAGAGCCACCAAAAATTTCCAACAAGGTTGATGTGTGGTCAGTTGGAGTCATCTTTTTTCAGTGTCTTTATGGTAGAAAGGTAAGTTACACCAGTTTGACCTGTATAGAGATAAATTGATGTTAATTTAGACCTTTACAAGGGAAGTCAGGCCCTTCTGCATTACTTCTTCCTAAAATTGCATGGATGATCAGAATTATTTTAGTATCAAACTAGTTTACTTTGGCCTGGTTCTTGCTTTTTTTTTTCAAAAAAAAAAAAAAAAGGAAAAAGATATAACTACCTGTTAACAATGCTTACATTTTCTACTGCTAGGAATATTAGAGTCAAAACATTTTTCATTATCCCCCCAGGCATTCTCTCCATATCCTTACTACCTCTGTACTTCTCTCCTTCCCCATCCCGATGCATACACACACATTGACCCAGGCATAGTTTCAACCTGTGTTCCTCAGGGAAATATGATCTTAGTCTTAATTCTTCTCAAACCTCTTTCTGTATTGAAGACAGAACAAGCGACCATAGATATCATCTAGTCCACATCCCAGCCTCTCCCTTCATTTGGTAAATATGGGAAGATATGTTAAGGTACTTGTCCAGGAAGTCACAACTAAGGACCAAACCAATGATCTCCTAACTTCAGATCCAGAGCTATTTTATTTAAGTTAGTGTATCATGCACAGAATATTTTATTTTTTAGAATCTTCACAGCTGTTTTCACTACTTCTTTATCTCTTCTCTAATCAAACTTCAGTGTTTTTAAACATTCAGAATAAAGTTTTAAATTTGTTTTTATTTTATCTTAGTTATATTGCAACAGCATTATTTTCTACTGCTTCTCACAGTAGAAAATATCAATTATAATCTTTTTTCTATGAGAATACACCCTAAGTTCCATATAACTGAGGACAAAATTTTAGTATACAAACCATTTGTACTCTGAGGATTCACTGATGTTATCTCTAAATATTTTGAGAGATGGGAAGCGGCTGTGGCTCAATCAGTGGGGCCCCCGTTTACCATATGGGGGGCCCCGGGTTCGGTTCCCAGGGCCTCCTGGTGAGGGGCAGGCCTGCCCGCACGGGGTGTGGTTGGCTGACCCAGCGAGCATAAGCAGCAGGGGGGGATAAAAATAAATAAATAAAATCTTTAAAAATAAATAAATAAATAAATATTTTGAGAGATGACTGTCTCAACATTTTATTCTTTTTATTTATTTTTTTAGCCATTTGGTCACAATCAATCTCAACAAGATATCCTTCAAGAAAATACAATATTAAAAGCCACAGAAGTCCAGTTCCCTGTAAAGCCGGTTGTAAGCAGTGAAGCTAAGGTACTACATTTATGTAAATAAGTTTTGTAAAGTAAATTTTGTTTAATAAATTGTGCTAAAACAAGGCAAGTACTTATTAGTCAGTAAAATAAAAGAGATTGCGGCTGCCAGGATATTGGTCCAGTAGGAGCCTGGTGCTTTGCTCTCTGGAAAAAGGATTTGTTTAGCCCTTCAGTTGCAATAATTTTCATCTTTTAAGGACCCAAATGTGATTCCTGATTCCTTGTGCACACCACCTTGTTTGAAAACTAGGGAAAATCACAAGATCTGGACCCATCATTACCTTCATATTTTGCGTATCAGCTTATGTTAATTCTTCACCTGGGATGTTTTAAGTATATAAGAAATAATAAAAATAGTAATAATGACTACCATTTATACAGTGCTTATTACATGCCAAGCATTATGTTGATGCTTTATGTACATCATCTTTTAATAACTTTACGTGAGGTATGGGTGCTTTTGTTACCCCCATTTTATGAAGTAGGAAACCAGCCAAGCCCTAGCAAAAGTAATTACCTGGTCCACAATCATACCAGCTAATAAGTTACAGAGCTGTTTCTTCATATGTCCACTTCTGGATATTTGACCTTTATACAGACTTGCACTAACTCTTGAGAAAGCCTGCTGTGTCTGTTCCTTTCGTCATCTCTTTGACTGTTGCAATCTGTGAATCTGCAAAAAAAGCCTTCTTACAGTTGTAATCCATTTATGTCTATATAATAAAATCACATGAAATAGCTATTTCTAATAAATAGCAATCAATAATTTATGGTGCTTACGATCTTCCCACCTACATCCTATTGGCCTTTCAGTTAATATTTGTACTTGTACTCCTGCTTTTGTCATACTTTCATCACAAAAATCATTTCTATATGACCCCTATTTGTAGTCTTCCCTTTTCCAAGCCTTTTGAAATTCCCAAGAAGAGCACATTGAAGTTTCTTTTTTTTCTCCCCCTTGTGTAAATAGTCCAGCCACAAGAAAAATTCATAAACAGATTATAATATTTCGTATTTCTTAAACTAGATAAATACTGCTAGTTTTACCCGTTTGAGGTCATAGTAGCCTTCAGAAGTCAAAATGTAGTGGTTTTTATATAGTTAGTCTCTGTGTGTGTGTGTGTTTGTGTGTATGCATGTTTGGAATTGTTCAGCATTACATTTTTGTCCCTTGCATCTTTAATGGACGTATATCGTTCATACATGAACATACATAAACTATATGTGTTCAGTAAACATCATGAACTTACAAAACAAAAATGCATCAAAAACAGGGCACCCCCACCCCCCAACACGCTGCATTGTTGTGAAACATTTGTTAACAAATCATGAAAGAACACCATCAAAGTATTACTACTAACTATAGTCCATATCTTCCTCCCCTATACATTTTTTTAAAGGATTTATTTATTTTTTTACTTTCATCCATTTTTACCCCTCCCCCCCATTTTTGCTGTTTCTGTGTCCATTCGCTGGGCAACTCTCTATGTCCGTTTCCTGCCCTCTCTTCTCCTTCTCCTCCTGTCTTCACTGGGATTCAATACTCGGAATCTCCGATGTGGGAGAGAGGCATCCTACTGCCTGTGCCACCTCAGATCCTGGTTTTTCAGTGCGTCTCGCCTTCGCTCTCCCTTGTGTCACTCTCCTGTTAGGTCATCATCTTGGTGCGTGGCTCACGGGGCCTGGTGGCCCACGTGCCTTCTATATTTTTCTTTTTTTTATTTTTACCTCGAGGTCCCAGGGATCGAACCCAGGTCCCGCCATATGGGAGACGGACACCCAACCACCCGAGCCACATCTGTCCCCCTGCTATATCTCTTAAGGTTGACCAAAGATTCCCAAAGTTACAGTCTTTTTCCATACAGGATGGTCATATAATAAATCAGGCTTAGTTTATCACCAGCATTCTAAAAACCAGACCTAGGGAGAAAAATTAGGTCTGGGGACGCATGCATGGTTTCTAATAAAGCAAATTTTTAGCCTACCATGATTATCACAAAAGCAGGTCAGTGAGAATATTTATAAAGATTTTGACTTTTAAAAGATAAATGTAATGTTCTTATTTTTAAAGCATAATGGATTACTTGATAAGGTAAATATGCCTTCTTTAAAAAGATCTTACCAGTGCTAGTATCTAAATCTTGTCTTAACATTTTTGTCTACAGCCTCAGTGAGAATAGAAATTAAAAATGAATCTTAAAAAATGCAAAAACAAAAAAATGAATCTAGTCAAAAAAGCAGGATCTATTTATTTATTTTTTTAGTATTGATAAAAATATCCAGGAGTGAATAGAATGTGCCAAAGAGTAATCTGGCTCCATTTAGTCATTTCTGGTTCTATCCTTTGGCTCTCTGTAGATACTGTGTCTGAACTCTTGGAATGGGGGTTTCACATGTTTTTTGTTTTGTTTTTGTTCTTGGGGTACCGGGGCCAGGGATTGAACACGGGACCTCATATGTGGGAAGCTGGCACTCAACCACTAAGCCACATGCATTTTTTACTTCTTGTCCTTGCAGAGCCCATCTCTGCCAAGTCCTTCCCCCGCCCCGTCACTTGGTATAGGCATTTTAAGAACATTTACTCATTGTAGACTTCTTAGCTATTATTGGTAGCCTTATATACCCTCATATTCCTTTTCAGTATATCAGTCACTCTTGATTTCTTTTTCTAAATCTTTTCAGAGTGCTCTCTGAAACTTTATTTGTTAAGGACATAGAGAAGGTGAGACCTAAGTGATCAGATGTACTTGATAAATAGAAATAAGCTAACCATGGTATAATCATGAGACTAGCTAGATTTGGTTTTAGAAAAAAATTTACTTCTATTGAATTTCAAAGCTAAGAAGGTGCAAAATAGTTACTTTTCAATGGGATTAAACTTCCAATTAAATGTATAGATGTTAATTGTAGATTTTTCCCCCCTGCAGATGCTTTAATTCGTGAATTTATGTGGCCATTTCAAGACAAGCTAAAGTGGTTGCTTCTGTCAACAGTACCAGAGGGAAACAGTGATCAGTTACCCCTTGAGCATAGTTTACCTGTTAGAAAAAAGTAGATGAATCCCACAAATATAATGTTGAGTGAAATAAGCCAGGCAAAGGAGAGGATAATCTCTGTTCACAATTACATAAAGTTAAAAACGAGTGAAACTCTACTATGGTATTAGAAGTCAGGATAGCGGTTATTCAGATTGGGTTGAGGGCCAGTGCCTAGAAGGCAGCATGAGAAAATTTAGGAGGTTCTGATAAACTTCTTTTTCTTGATCTGAGTGCAAATTGCATAGACATGTTCACTTTGTGCTGTACATTTATAATTTGTGTACTTTTCTATAAACCTTATACCTTGATAAAGGTGTTTTGTAAGAAGCTTTTCTCAAATAAAGAATATATAAACAGCTTGAGAAGGAAGAAAAGATAGTGATTATATTCCATTATTTAGTTTTTTTCAAAAGTGAGATGATGCACAGGGCTAGCCTAGGAAACAAAAAAGCCCTGCTAGAAGTGTCACTTCAGTGTTCCCTTCATCTAAAGAAAATCTTTATGTGCAATTGGAAAAAAGTTAAGGGTAAAAATGGTACCCTAGCCTTTGGCCAAACTAAACTGATAGTAAAACTGGATGAGGGTGTTTCAGCATGAGAAAAATGCCAGAAAGAGGAAAGTCTCCAGAATTTCATAAGCAGTAATGCAACTTTTCAGCAATAAGTTCAAATGGTAGCACTAATATTGACTATAAAGTGAACCACAAGAGGCTGTGAGAATTTATTGCTACAGAAAATTTTTATTATTTAAGATTTGAATTTCCAATAAATATTTATTGTCTTAAATGTGTCCATCCTTCTATAAGATTCAGTTGGTTGATATTTAGAAGGGCTGACCTTTTCTTTTACTTTTTAAGGCCTTCATAAGACGCTGTTTGGCATACCGGAAAGAAGATCGATTTGATGTGCACCAGCTAGCAAATGACCCATACCTTCTTCCTCACATGAGAAGATCGAATTCTTCAGGCAATTTACACATGGCTGGGCTGACTGCATCCCCTACACCCCCTTCTTCAAGCATAATTTCTTACTGACTTTCCTCCAAGATTGGCATGATGTCGTTGAATTGTTTCCATATGCACACTTGCGTTTGAGAGCATTTGAGTGTTTTGTTTTTCCTTTTTTACACAGGACATGGTTGAGAACTGTTTGTAAACTGAATTTCTTCATAGTGTCATTTGTATGAGAGTGGATCATGGACAATGAATAAATGTACACTTCTGACTATAACCTTGAGCAGTGAAGGATGAGCCTGTTGTACATAAACAGGAATACCATGTTGAAATAGAAGAAAAATGTTTTTTGTTTGTTTGGAAAAACACTGTAAATAACGTTTATAATACTTAAATACATTTGGTTGTTACTGGAGAGTTCTAATATGAAGGGTAGTTTTTCATTATTTAAAAATACGTGGGAAAAATATGAGACATATTTCTAACACATATGAACTACAGTGCCTGGATACATACTTCAGCATTCGGCAGTTACACTGCTGAAACCAAAGTAAGAACTGAATGACAGTGACAGTTATGTTATATACAATAGAATGTGAGAGTTAGAATCCTTGGACAAAGTTAGGCTTTGTCATTTGCCTGTTCTGGCTTTTACTGAGTTTTACCTCGAAATCACATGTTGGTTTTTTTTCCCCCCACTGGTTATATTAAAGGGAGAGCTATAATTCCTAAATTCGTAGATATGTAAACCTTTGACAAAATGAGCTGCTTGTTTTGAATCATTTGAATTCACTAAATTGTGATATTTACAGTGTTTTCAACATGTTAGAATTCTTGACAGCTGTTTTTCTTTTGTTATCAGGCCTTGTTCATAAAAACAAACGACAGTATGTAACCAAATGCAGACCAGTTCTATGCAGGATAATGATAAAATTCCCTTCTGGCTCTATTGTAAATTGTTGTACAGATGTCATATTTCAATTACTAAGTTTCAGCAGCTTATTCTTGTACAAATGTTTAAAAATATGGCTTTTCTAATTGGATATTGTATTTTTTTTAAGTCTTCTTGGAGGCGCTTTAATTGCTGCTAAATGATGTTGCTTCTTTGCTTAAAAAAAAAAAAAAAATCTAATGACCTCCTTAAAGGTGCAAATTGACTGTACATCATAGATATTAAAAGCAGGTATTCAATACATTAACAATCAAGGCATGCAATGATCCATATCCATATTGGCCATAAAAGAGTTCTTTAAATAAATTTCTTGGGTTCTAGGGCTGTGGAGCACGTAGATATTAGATTTATAAATTGTTCGTGGTTATTCTACATTTCTAGAAGGTTATCAGCAAGTTGGGAGGATGGTCCCATAAACAAGTTTCTCATAGTTTGTACAGATTTGTTAAAATGTGAAGCATTTTCTAATTGCCTTGTATGGTAGAAACCATTATTTTTCAGGATGCTGTATTTCACCCTGTAGATTATTTCTTTAGTGTCACATTCATAATGTTGATACTTATATGTAAGTTGTCCATGTTGCAGAAAAAGGAGGCTGTACTTACCACAGATTCTCATTAATATTGTACAGTTAACTGTGGCTCTTATTTCTGATGTTGCAAGCCATTTTGGTTTTTCATTGTACATAGACACGTTGTCTCTTTAAGATGCTGCTGAAATTGTAGAGAATGTAGCCAAAAGAATAATAAACAATGACAGTTAAAATTTAAAGACTATGAAAATTACATATGAAGGGAGTTTCAGGATTTAGGTTATTGAGTAACTTAGCTCCTTTCACTTAAGAATCATCTGAATAAATTCTTAAGTATACTTCAGCACAAGTATAAAGTATTTCAAGCTGTTAAAGTAATCCTGATAACCACTATCAAGGCTAATCTGGGTAACACTTGGCACTATCAGGAGTGGCATAAGGGCTATATACCTGTTCCTCTGTTGATTAAGATAGAAATCCTGTGAAAAATATTGACATGGTCATGAAAGGTTAGCATTGACTGAGTGCTTCAGGTGCTGTCCACAGATTTAAAATTTTTATTGCTTTAGTTTTCATCTTTCTGAATCATAAAGTACTATCTGTACCAAGTAACTTTTATATAAAGTCCTGAATTTAGAAAGAAAATGCCCAATTTTGTTTAAAATTTTATTGAGCTGAGTATTAAGTGGACATATAAACTTACCATGAGGTTGTATAAACCTAGATCACTGGTTTACAATACTATTTCTAAATAAATGTGAGTGACTGTGTCAAAATGAAGAAAAGGGGTAATACAAGCCATTAAATGAAAACTGTTTTCTTAACCTGGGTTTTAGGTAATTTAGAATTAAAAAAATGTTCAGGATATGAATCAACTTAGGACCCTAGCTCCTCCAACTAAGGTTTATCCAAATAAATGCATTAGAATTTGGATAACATGTCAGTACCCAAGGACAAGTTGGCTCACTGAACCAAATTGAATAATTTAGTGTTACCATCACAATAGAAATTGGTATCTATCACTAAATAGCTTCAGAATCACTCTGGCAATCTTTAGCTCTTACCTCTTTTGGGGTTTCAATTGTTTTTAGTCTCCTGATGTCTTTCCTCACAGGGAAAGCATGTCTTATATCCTTAAAACAATTGCTAGGATCTTCTGAGTTAGCACTGATGCAAAGTAAAATGGATAGTTTTTACATATAATTTTAAAACCTTTCTTTGATTAAAATTAGCTTTAGTGTATGCATGTTGAGAAGAAATAAGTGTAGAAACCATGGTGAAAATTTGTAAGGTGGAGGTGAATATTTGTTTTTCAAAAATCTTAATCTATTTTTTTCCTTACCCACTGCTATCCCTTCCTCCTAAAAATTAACTCTTTAAATTTAAATGATATATAAAATGTGAACATATACTTTCTTCTATTAATACAAATCATATGAAGACAAAATGGTGGAGAGTTTCAGTGAAACATTTAAAAAGCATATTGGCATGTTCTTGCTGTTCATCAGCACTTATTAAATGTAATAATGTTGATTACCATTAGATGTTATTATTAGCTATATTTTAATCATTTTGCTGACTGTACAGCCCATTTAGATGCTTGGTTTGCTCTTACAATTTAAGTACATTGCTGTTTGCTTTTGTGTGGAAGTGATATCCTGGCTTATAACTTTAAAACCCCATTGGCAGGTCTTTCTCTAATCCCAGTCTAAATTTTGGCATGTTTTCCGAATTTTCCTTCTAAGTATACCAAATTTTAATGTTCTGATGACCTAACAATCTTATTCAAAAACTGCTTTTAGTAGCTGTTTTTTAAATTGAATTATTAGAATTCCATGTCTTAGATTTCAGTAATTCTGCAACAGTTCTAGGATTTAAATAGTGTGTTAATTTGAATTAGTTTAATTTCCTAAAACAAACACATTTCCATTTACCTTCCCATACTTTTTTCCACCCCCACCATCCCATTTTCTTTGAGAATTTTTTTCCAGGAAATTCTTTGATTTTAAAACGGAAAAGATTTGAGTAATTGTGTGTAAACCACCTTCAAAAATTATTTGTATAGAAGGGAGTGGGTGTAGCTTAGTATGAGTGCCTGCTTCCCATGTACAAGGTCCTGGATTCAATTCCCGGTACCTCCTTTTTAAAAAATTGTGCAGAGCCTAAGAAGAACTTCAAAAATAAAGTCAATCTATTTTGCTACTTAGCACCAAAATGCATGGCTTTCACTTGGAAATCCTCATCCATTTAAATATTGGGGTGGATTACCTACCTGCTTGTGACTGTTTTAAGAAGGGCAAGAAAATTGGTTAGGAGCTCAGATTTTGAAACCAGATTTCATGGGTTTAAATGTTGACTGACTACCATTTGCTACCTGTATTTTGAGTTCCTCGTCTGAAAAAAAGAAGTAATAGTATCTACCATACAGAATAGTTGTGAGATGTGAGTAATACATAAAGCATTTAAAACCATGCCCTGTACATACTAAAACCATGTATATATAATATGCTGTTACTCTTTTAAGACTGAAAAATTACTGTTTTTGCCCTGTTTATAAGATGCAGTATGGTGGAGTGGGTATAGCTGAGTAGTTAAGCACCTGCTTCATATGTACATGGTCCCAGGTTCAATCCCCAGTACAAACTAAAAAAAAAAAAGCAATATGCTTTGTTTCCCTAGATAATTTAAATTCTTTTAAGAAATAGTATACTTGAACTGAGTTTTAACTAAGGAAATGATTAGATTACGTGAATGTGGAAGCCACAGTAAGGTAGCTGTTTAATCAGGCCATTCTTCCTACTTTCCAGAGTTTTCTTATTAGTCAACCATTTAAGATAGGATGGATGGATTATCCCTGTTTTCTCTCTTTTACAGAGGAAGCAGATTTGGAGAGGGGTACAGTCACGTAATTAGTATTGTTGGCAGAACTAAACCACAGCTTTTGGATTCTTAGAGCAGGGTTCTTAGGTTAACATTGTGCCTATTATAAACATGGTTCAGTGTGTTAAAATTTTCATAATTCTTTATAAGTGGCACAAAGCTAAAAGGCTCAAACAGGTGACTGTCACCTTGAAAGAGCAAATCTAAAGTTTTTTTAGGTGTTGGGTCAGGAAGCCCAGCTGAGCCATACCGTGATGGCAGGGGTCATTTGAGAGAGTGCTTCTGTCCCAGACTTCATTCCATGTGAGGGTTGCAAACCTTTTCCTCTTCTCCAACCTCTTTTTCGTTGCTTCTAAATTTCTGTCAAAAAGCAGATCCATCAATCAGCAATCCTTTCTGCCTAACTTACAGAGATGTGTTCACCTTCCTCAGTCCACTTATGAGCGTAGAAGTTACATTGTCTCCTCTCCCTGTAGTGGTATCAGTGGGTCTCTAATAAGGAATTTATATAACTGGCTCGACTAAGTCAATGACTTCAAAAAGAGGCCTTGGAACTTTGAAGGAACCTCATTAATTGTCCATATAAGGTCCTAAACTGTCTCAAAGTCTTCCGGGACTGATGAAATTACCCCTGTGTGGTTCTCCAACACAAAGATCACAGGTAAGTAGTCCTGACTTCATGAAGTGATTCAAAAAATTCTGTATGCAATTAAGTTTAAAATTTCCTTTAAGTGTGTGATCCATTTTCATTTCAAGGACCTCAGGCTAAACAACAGATATACATGACAATTGCATATGTGGTATGTTTGAATTAAGTACAATTGGCATGATCAGGGAGATAGTAAAGATCATAGTTCTAGAATATGACAGACATCAAACTTAGTGAAATTACCTTATCCAAAGAATGAGGGTGGCTAATTTGTTCTTAATATTAGTCATCTTTAGGTTGTTTCAAAGAAGTTACTTAACCTCTCTCAGCCTTATTTTACACAACTGTAAACTGTTTATACAAATAGCACCTGTTTCACAGACACCTAGCACCAAAAATGGAGTTCAGAAGTTCCAACTGGTGCAGCATGGGCTGAGCAATGTTGACTGTAATACAGAAAAGGTGTTCAAGAGGCCCTTTTAACAGGGTCCCATTCCTGAGAAAGGGAAGGAAGTGGTGGGGTGGGAGAGCTCAGAATAGTCTAGACAGCAGCTAATTATAGACCGGTTTGGAAGTATTTCTGTGTGTTAACCCCTATCTATGCATAACTGCTTAGTGTGAGCCCTTTCTGTTGGCTGTGGCATGTAGTAGGCTCCATAAATGTCTCTTTTCCTTACTTCAGTATACAGACCTATTTTGGAAGCTTCCACATCCACTCAGAAAATGAATGACTGTTGTGGGTTAATTGGTCACTTTCCAGAGCTCCTTCCTTTTTTGTTCACTTTAGGGTGTGCTATTTGGATCCCAAGGTTGTTTATATTTAAGCCGTCGTGAATATTATTAAATAACCCTGTGATGGTCTCTGAACTAATGTAACAATGTTTTAATGTTTCATTTTGTCAGTGAGTTTCAACTTAAGGAATATGTTTTTTAAATAAATTCTTGTGAGCTTATTTCCCAGAGTCAGAATAGATACATGCATAGCTACTAGTAAAAAGTATTACAGGAAAGTGAGCTTGAAGAATGACCAAAGCATTATGAGGTCATGCATTATTATTCTAGATGCATAATTAGTTATATAGTAACTGTCTTAGCCGAAGGGGTGCTGATGCAAAGTACCAGAAATCTGTTGGCATCACAAGGTCATAAAGCATAAGTTACCAAAGTCTGTTGCCGCGTGTTGGAGCAAGATGGCTGCCCGTCTCTGCGAGAGTTCAGCTTTCCTCTTCCTCCTAAGGCTCCCTGGTCCCAGCTCCTTTGCTTCTCAGCTGTAGGCTAGCATAAGGCTTGTCTCTCTCCCTGGGGCTCGTTTCTTTCTGGGCTTTCTCAGCTGTTCAGGTCTCTTCAGCTGCAAACTATCAAGTGAACAGCTTGGCGCTCTCCCCAGGCCTCCAGCGTCCAAAACTAAACTCTGTTTTCCTTCTCTGTGTATTTACTTCCCTGTTTTTGATTGAGCATCCATTTACATACCCCACAAAGGGCGGGGGTGGGGCGGGGGCCGGGATTCAAGCTGAGTTGCCCTAATGACGTGGTCAAATAAAAGCCCTAATCTTGATTGAATAAAGTAAAAGTGAAACTTCTGAATCTAATACAATCTAATACACCCAGAGGAACAGACCAGTTTACAAACACAATCCAATATCTATTTTGGGAATTCATAAACAATACCAAACTGCCACAGTAACCAAGATAAGATGAGAAACTTTAGACATTTAAACAACATGGCTAGATTTTTTTTTTTCCTTTGGTCTCATAGCAATCACTTGTTAGTATTCAAACATATCCTTACGTTTATCCAAGAATATATATGCTTTGTAGTTTGAGAGTGAAATAACCTTTAAGGAAATTATGCTGAAGTATAATGTATTTTTTTTTTTTTCTGATTTGTTTAGTTTTTATTTACAAAATAAAGTAGTAATCTTTAATGGTAAATTAGTTTGCAAGGAAGACTTAGAAAAGTAAGTGGCATGTATGGAAGATGTTCATTCTGCTAATGACCCTGGAAATCGCTTAAGCCAAGTTTTACATTCCACAGGGAAATTTACTGTATAAACTTAACTCCTCCCCACATCACTGGGAAAGCTATATTCAGAGACAAAATCTGGAAAATATAAAGAATAGCTCTAGGAAAATTCTCGGTTCTTCATTAGTTCAAAAGGATAGCATTTCTGCATTTATTTAGTGGCTTGACTGCAAGACAGACGTGGCAACAAAGTGACTTATTTTGAATTTGAAATATAAACTTTTCAGAAAGCTATTTTCCCTCCTTCACTAACCAACCACCTTGGCCCTAGGAATATTTCCTTCCCTGGGGCATATTAGTGGATAGAACCATGATGGAAACATGGATAGTTGTATCGGTTTGCCATTACCACAAATTTAAATTTTTAAACTTGACCCTGAGTTCTACAGGAACATATTCATAAGTTAAAATTGCTATTCTGTGTCTATTTTACCTTTCTCTGATATAAAACCTGATATTGTGCCATACACTAAAGTTTATTTTAATAAATGTTAGTAAATACTATTTAATAATTGATATGAAGCCAAAAATGGTACCCAAATTCTCTTCATGTAATTTTGCCATGTACCTAGCCCAGACTGCATTGTGAAAGTGTTGCTAATGTTTTTGTGTTTGTTTGTTTTATCCCACCTCAGAGTATAATCTTTGTTGGTTTTCCTGTCTAAATACGAAATGTTGGTATAATAGGAAAGGAGAGGCTATGGTAACAAATTAATCACCCAAAACAAAGGTTTCTTTCTTAATCATGCAAAATTCAAAGCAGGCTCGGTCACTATCCTAGGCAGCTCTCCAAAACAGCTCTCCTCTGTTTGGTGATTCAGGCATCCAAACTACTTGCATCTTATGCTTCTATCACATCAACATGTAGCTTGGGAAGAGGAGGAGACGTCAGGGGGAGACATCCTGGTTCTTAAGTGCCTCAGGCCAGAAGTGACATCACTGCCACTGTCATTACTTACTAGAATTCAGTCATATGACACCAAATCACACGCAATGGAGACACTCTCTGCTACCCTCAGGATTTTTTTTTTTAATTATAGAAGTTATGAGTTTACAGGACAATCATGCATAAAATACAGAATTCCCATATACCACCCCTCCACCAACACTTTGTGTTGGTGTGAAACATTTGTTACAATTGATGATAGCATATTTTTATAATTGTACTATTAAAGTCCATGGTTTAACTTAGGGCACACTGTTAATGTACTGCAGTTCCATGGATTAAAAAAAAAAATTAATTCTGTTACCATATATACAACCTAACCTCTCCCTTTTTTTTTTTTTTTTTACATTTCCCCCTTTTAGCCATGTTCAGATACATTTCAGTGCTGTTAATTGTGTTCACAATGTTGTGTTACCATCACCATCATCAATTACCAAAACACTTCCATCATTATAAATAGGAGACCTGGGCATTTTTATTTTTAGCCTTAACTTCCCATTCCCTATCCCCACTCTGTCCCCGGTAACCTATATTCTAGATTCCGACCCTATGAATTTGCTTATTTCAATTGTTTCAAATATTTGTCTTTTTTTGTGCCTGGCTTATTTCACTCAACATGATGCCCTCAAGTTTACCCATGGTGCTGCAAGTATCAGGACTTCATTCCTTTTTACGGCTTTATAATATGCCATTGTACATATATAACAAATTTTCTCTATCCATTCATCAGTTGATGGGTTGCTTCCATCTTTTGGCAATTGTAAATAATGCTGCTATGAACATCAGTGTGCAAATATCTGTTTGAGCCCCTGCTTTCAGTTCTTTTGGATATATACCTAGTAGTGGGATTGCCAGGTCATATGACAGTTCTATACTTAACTTTCTGAGAAACCAACAAACTGTCTTGTACAGCGGCTGCACCATTTTAAATGCTACCAGCAATGAATGAGTGTTCCTATATCTCCACACCTCTCCAACACTTATTTTCCTTTTTTTAAATATCAGCCATTCTAATGGGTGTGAAATGGTATCTCATGGTTTTGATTTGCATTTCTCTGACTGCTAATAATGAGCCTCTTTTCATGTGCTTTGTGGCCAATTGTATATCTTCTTTGGAGAGGTGTCTGTTCAAGTCTTTTGCCCATTTTTAAATTGGGCTATTTTTCTTTTTGTTTTTAAGTTGAAGGATTTCTTTGTATATACTGGATATTAATCCTTTATTTGATATGTCATTTCCAAATATTTTCTATTTGTAAGTTTTTTTTTACTTTTTTGATAAATATAACAGTTGGGTAGTTTGATGTAATTATGAATTCCAAAAATAGATATTGGATCATGCTTGTAAACTGGTCTGCTAATCTGGGCATGATTAAGTTATGATTAGGGCTTTAACTGGGCCACATCAGTAGGGCGTTGAGCCCCACTCCTTGGTGGGTGGGAGAATCAAATATAAAAGGCAAGGCAAAAGACAGAGCAGTTTTGATGTTAGAGTCTTGAGCTGCAGCCCCAGGAAGTAAGAGAGCTTGGTCGTGAGGAAGGAGAGAAGGCCCTAGGATAGAGACAATTCATTCGCCTGATAGTCTACAGCTGGCCTTGTGGAGAGAAGCAAAGCCTAGAGAGCCTCATAATCTACAGCTGACCTTGTGGAGGGAACAGGAGCTAAGCCTGGAGAGAAACGCAGCCCCGGAAAGAGAGGAACCCAAGAAGCCTGAACCCTGGCAAACATCGGCAGCTGTCTTGCTCCAATATGTGGCAATGGACTTTGGTGAGGGAAGAAACTTGCGCTTTATGGCCTGATAACTGTGGACTTCTACCCCAAATAAATACCCTTTATAAAGACCAACCAATTTCTGGTATTTTGCATCAGCACCCCTTTGGCTGACTAATACAAGCTCACAAACAGTTATTTCTCAAAGCTTGCTATGTAACCAATAGGAAATGAAATGTTGCTGTGACTAGAAGGGGAAAGAACTGGAGGGATTGTGGGAAGATGCAAAGCCATATATGCTACAAGAGGCTATATTATGTCACTTTTTTATGGTTCAAAAATAAGAAATTTGGTTAAAGATACCAGAATTTGAGTATAAATTTAGGAATCATTGTGGAATTTTAATCAATCTTAAAATTATTTGATGTAAAAATATTAAATACAGTAATATCTGATCCTTATCAAGTATCTTTCTTCTGCCAGTTCCAATCTGGTCTTGAGACCCTCCAGAGCATTTTTCATTTCATTTATTGTGGTCTTCAGCTCCAGCAGTTCTGTTTGGTTCTTTTTTAAAATTTCTATTTCTTTACTAAGATTCTCATATTGCTCATTCATTGTTTCCCTGATTCCCTTTAGTTCTTTCTCTGTATTTTCCTTCATCTCCTTGAGCACTTTTAAGATAATTTTTAAAGGCTTTATTTGGTATGCCACATTCTCTTCTTCATTGGTGTTTTCTGTATTTTTATCCTCTTCCTTTGGATGGGCCATCATTTCCTGTTTATTTGTCTTGTACTCTTGTTGCACACTGTACATTTTAATATTTTATTTTATTATTATTTTTTTTAAGATTTTATTTATTTATTCATTTATCCCCCCCTTGCTGCCTGTGCTCGCCGGGTCAGCCAACCATGCCGTGCGGGCGGGCCTGCCTTCACCAGGAGGCCCCGGGAACCGAACCCGGGGCCTCCCATATGGTAAACGGGAGCCCTACTGATTGAGCCACAGCCGCTTCCCCATTTTAATATTTAAAAATGTTAGTGCTGAGGTTTATTCCCTGATGTGTCTGTTTCTTGGTTTTATAACCAGCTGGTGATAAGACAAAGATTTTCTTGGATCTTCAGCCCTCTTATCAGGAAGGTCTGCCCAAGGTGAACACAGTGTGCAGGATTTTCCCTTTCTGGGCCTCTGATTTGTCCTGGGCTTTTGCTTGTTAATTGTTTTGGAGTTCCCGTTTACAGGAGTTTGATTGTTCCCTCTGTTTTTCAAGGCACAAACCTCCCTCTTCCAGTGTTTGAAGCCAGCAGGCCTTTGTCCCAGAATGTCCACCTCTACAATTTTTTAACACTCCTTTTATTGTCTCAAGCTGTTTTTGCTTGAATGGCAAATTCTGGGAGGAGAGCACACTGGAAAGGACTTTCCAAAGTCAGTCTTTTCTAGCCAAAACAGGGCCAGGGATCCACAAAAGGGACTCAGACTGGCTCTAAAGTGCCCTGGGGAGGTGACCAGGAAGGGTACCAAGAGCTTTTCGGATGGCTTCTCTGATGGCTTCCCACAGTTGAACTTTCCTGGCCTGCCTAGCAAATGTTGCCCTTCAATTAACTGTATCCTTCATCCCTGAGGAACCGCAGTGTCTTTACATCTTCACTGCCACTGCCCTTGTCAAGGAAGTGTTGAAACAATGGCCACCACCACCTTTGTTTGGGATAGATTGAAACAATGGCTGCCCTCAGAGCTGAGCCTCCAGCAATCTGAATTCACTAATCAAAAGCCATGATCAGGAGCAGATGTGGGACTTCCGGGAAGATGGTGGACTATTAAGACATGGGAATCGCGACTCCTCCAGAAAAATAGCTAAAGGACAGGCTGAAATAGCCCCGAAATAGATCTTCTAGGGTTTAGGACAGCAGGGAAAGGCTGGACACTGCCCAGAGAGGAGAGGGGCAAAGGAGGGAAATCGCGCTGACAGAATTGTGAGTTGAAACCAGCAGCTGCTGCTGCCAGCACCATCCCCCAAAGACACTTTAGAATTTTTGGGCCTCTGGGTGCCATCTCCTGGCAGATCAAGGAAGTGCACACAAGAAAATTAAAAAGAAGTAGGAGAGGCTTTTTCCGGCCTCTATACCCTCCCTGCCCAAGTCCCTAGGAAGCAACCCTACAACCAATTACTGGGTCCAGTGCCCAGTTTTGAGCAACCAGAAGGACAATCCTAACAATTCAGGTCAAGCCAAAAATTCAAAGAGCAGAGGTAACTCACAGCCTCCTGCCACTAAATCCCTACAAAAGAGAAAGAAATTGAGCATCTGAGTAAACTACATCCTAATCAGATGCCTAGATATCAGCAAAAAATTATGAGCTATAGTAAGAAAATAGAAGACATGGCCCAAGAAAAGGAATACATCAAAGGCCCAGAAGAGATGCAGAACTTGAGAGAACAAATTAGCAAGATGAGCACAAATTTCCAGAATCAAATTAATGAGTTGAAAGATAATATAGTTAAAGAGATAAATGACATTGAGAAGACATTGAGTGAACGCAAAGAAGAATCTGAAATCCTGAACAGAAAAGTAACAGAGCTCATGGGAATGAAAGACACAACAGGTGAGGTCAAAAATACATTTGAGGGAGGCGGCTGTGGCTCAATCAGTGGGACTCCCGTTTGCCATATGGGAGGCCCCGGGTTCGGTTCCCGGGGCCTCCTGGTGGGGGCGGGCCCGCCCGCACGGCGTGATTGGCTGACCCAGTGAGCGCAAGCAGCAAGGGGGGGGATAAATGAATAAATAAATAAAATCTTTAAAAAAAAAATATACATTTGAGGCATACAACAGCAGACTTGAAATGATAGAAGAAAGAATAAGTGATACTGAAGACAGAACAACTAAAATTGAAGAGAGAAAAGAACAGAGAGAGAAAAGAATGGAAAAAATTGAGCAGGGGTTCAGAGAATTGAATGACAACACAAAACACAACAACATACATGTCATGAGAGTTCCAGAAGGAGAAGAGAAGGGAAAAGGGGCAGAAAGAGTATTTGAGGACATAATAGCTGAAAATTTCCCAACTCTCGTGAAAGAAATGAACTTACATGTCCAAGAAGCACACCGTACCCCAATCAGAATAAATCTAAATAGACCTACTCCAAGACACATACTACTCAGAATGTCAAATGTCTAAGATAAAGAGAAAATTCTCAGAGCAGCAAGGGAGAAACAAACTATCACATTCAAGGGATGTCCAGTAAGACTTAGTGCAGATTTCTCTTCAGAAACCATGGAGGTGAGAAGACGGTATAATACAAATATATTGTGTAATATATTGTTTGATTCACAAAAAACAAAAACAAAACAAACAAACAAAAAACAAAACAACAACAAAAAAATTTACATGTATCCATTACATTTAATTGAGAAATGTATATATTTATTCATCTGTGTTTACTTTTTAGTTTTTAATTGCTTATGTTTTCAATTATTAAATGTACAAAATAAAGTTAAAAAAAATACTTTAAAAAATAAAAATAAAAATAAAAAAAACAATCAGGAAACTGAAAGAGAAAAACTGCCAGCTGTGAATTGTTTATCCAGTAAAACTGTCCTTCAAATATGAAGGTGAGTATAAAATATTCACAAACAAACAGAAACTAAGAGAGTTTGCAAAAAAGCATCCACCTTTGCAGGAAATACTAAAGGAAGCCTTAGAACCTGAAAGAAAAAGACAGGAGAGAGAGACTTGGAGGAGAGTATAGAAGAAAGAATAGCAGAAAGGATAACCAAAATAGTAAAAAGATGGACAAAAATAAGATAATATATGGAAACTAAAGAATAAAATGGAGGAAGTAAATAGTTCATTTACAGTAATATCATTGAATGTGAATGGATTAAACTCCCCAATCAAAAGATACAGGCTGATAGAACAGATAAAAAAAACATGAGCCATCCATATGCTGCTTACAAGAAACTCACCTTAGACCCAGGGATACAAACCAGCTGAAAGCGAAAGATTGGAAAAAGATACTCCACGCGAATAGTAAACAGAAAAGAGCAGGGGTAGCTATATTAATGTCAGACAAAACAGAATTTAAATGCAAAAAAGTGATAAGAGATGCGGAAGGCCATTATATATTAATAAAAGGGACGATCCACCATGAAGATATAGCAGTCATAAATATCTATGCACCTAACCAGGGTGCCCCAAAATACATGAGATAAACTCTGGCAAAACTGAAGGGAGAAATAGACATTTCTACAATAATCGTCGGAGACTTCAACACCCCTCTCACATCATTAGATAGAACAACTAGACAGCAGATCAACAAGGAAACAGAGAAGTTGAACAATATGATAAACAAGTTAGACCTAACAGACATATACAGAACACTGCATCCAAACTCAGCGGGTTATACATTCTTCTCAAGTGCCCATGGATCTTTCTCCAGGATAGACCACATGTTAGGTCACAATGCAGCTCTCAATAAATATAAAAAGGAGAAGATGTGGCTCAAGCAGTTGGGCACCTGCTTCCCACATGGGAGGTCCCAGTTTTGTTCCATGGTACCTCCTAAAAAAAAAAAAAAAAAAAAAAAACAGCAAGAAGGAAACAAATGAAAAAACTAACTCAGGGGAGCCAAGGTGGCTCAGTGGTTGAGCATTGGCTTCCCAAATACGAGGTTCCAGGCTCAATCCTGGGGCCTAGTAC
The DNA here is from genome assembly GCA_026826555.1 of Tolypeutes matacus. Taxonomy (NCBI): domain Eukaryota; kingdom Metazoa; phylum Chordata; class Mammalia; order Cingulata; family Chlamyphoridae; genus Tolypeutes; species Tolypeutes matacus. The sequence goes on from JAKSZT010053928.1 coordinate 7,603,738, forward strand.
CTAAAAAAAAAAAAAAAAAGCCATGATCAGCCATACCTACCCCTGGTCTTGTGTAAGAGTTTTTTTTAATGTCCCTTTTTATCACTAGCAAGTTTGCCAGAGTGTGGATCTCATGGCAGCCTGCTGAAGAGTGGGGAATGTGTGCCATTAGCCACATGGATAGAGTAATTTACTGTTTTCTACCACAATTTACCAGCCTCTTCCTCCTGCACTTCCCTGGATGCCATAGAGTGTTCTGGCCTCCGGGGTTTCAATAGAATTATTTCCGGCAGTTTCTGCCTGTTTAATTGTTGTTTTGGGGGAAGGACTGAGTCCTGAAGCTCCCTACACCACCATCTTCCCACAATCTGGTACCCTCAGGAATTTGAATGACAAAACAATCCAGTTTTACATGTGGCTTCTTGCACTTTTTAAAGGGGCCTCTTGAGGTCAAACACCTGGCTGGTCTCTGGCTCTTGTCTTTTGCCAGATTTTGAAGCTACATGGGGCAGGAGCATAAAGAGCTAAGCTAGAAACCTCTACAAGAATCTTCTGGAGTCTGTCAGGATTGGGGTAATAACAAAAACCCACCAGGCTCTGTTTTGAAACCCCTTCAGGACCATGCCACAAGAAGCGGCTTGAAGTGGATCAAACCAAAACTGTAGGGAAGCAGATGTGGCTCAAGCAGTTGTGCACCTACCTACCACATGGGAGGTCCTGGGTTTGGTTCCCAGTGCCTCCTAAAAAGAGGACAAGCACAAAACGAACAGACACAGAGAGCAGACAGTGAGCATAAACAATGGGGGGGAGGGGGGGTAGTAAATAAAATAAATCTTAAAAAAAAAACTAACCCATTCTCAAGCCAATACCATGCCCTCTACTTGGGATTTCACTCTGCTTAGTTTTTGAGTAATGAAGAAAAGTCAAGTATTTAGTATTTTATACTGATGTTCTGAAGCCAAAAAGATGTTAGTAAATCCAAGATCTATTATTTTAGAGTCTAAAATTTAGACTCATTTAACTATTGGAGGTTCTCTTTTCCAACAGCTGCCATGGACCTTGACTTTGAATTACAAAGATGAGAAAAAAAAAAAAAAAAACATTTCACCTGTGTAGGAGTTTGTTTATCAAAGGAATGAATAGAACAAAGATGATTTGTGGAAACTTACAGCATACCAGGCACTGTATATTTCTTGAATCTCCCACAACGACCCTATGGTTGTGCTCGTTTTGTAGATGAAAAAAAAGGGTGGTGGTGGTGACAGATTTAGAGAGATTAAATTGTTTGCTCAAGTAATCAGGTAGCAGAGCTGGGATTTTATTCAGGCCTGGCTGACTCCAAAGCCTATGTTCTAAAGCTCAACTGATTGAACTTCACTATTTAATTCATCAGCATCTTTCTTATTTTTAAATTAGAAATAGCAGAATGTTTTCAAATGTCAAAGTTATCATTTTCTAATACATTTCCTCATGTTTTAAGAGACTATGAAATCTCCAATAAACTATTCAGGAACCTTGGAAGTGATTAAGTAAATTAATAGCAGGGCAGAGTTTTCAATTTATGTTTCAGTATTTAAGAAGGAAATTACATTTGACTCTTACAGATCATGTCTGATACAGCTTTTTAAGATTTCTAAAGTTATTTAACTAGATACTCAATTTTCTTAACAGAAAAAGCAATCATACTATATTGGGAATTTGGAAGATTTTTGATTATCCACTGGGAATCCAAGACCCAGTTGTGTAAAAATAGTTTCTTGAAGTCAATTCTATCTTTTCAAGTAGTGCTCACTGATTGTGAATGAAATCTGTAAAATGTAGTCAGGGTGCAAGTTAGATAGCTCTATTCCCTAAGGATCAAATTCTATTTTAAAAGAACTTTGTTTTTATTCCCCTGTTAGATGGTGAATGAAAGAATACAAACCCTGTCACTTGGGTGTTAGAGGCTGAGCATGCCCTTGCCATTTAGTCACACACAGCTCACCTCAGCAGGCCAAAAGCCCCCTGGGAAATGTAGTTTGAAATCTCTTTCCCTCCTCACCTGCCCCACTCTGTGCTCCTCCCTCCCATCCAACCCTCCAGAAACACAGGGCCCTCTTCACTCAAACCCCTGTAGAGGATTCCTGGTCTGGAGAGGGGGAATGGGGGGAGGGGAAGGGACAGGAAACCCCAGTGGGTGCTCAATGGACACCAGGCAACTCTGCTACCGCTCACTGGTCCTCAACTCAAACCTAGCACTCTCTGCATGTAATGACACTAATCTGTGTCCCATTACCAGACTCTAAGCTAGATGAGGACAGATTTGATGTTCGTTCAGCAGTTGCTGAGTGCCTCCTGTGAGCCAGGGGTGCGCTAGCAGCTGGTCCCTGCCACCAAGGTTTCATATTCTAGTTGGGAAGCTGGCTTCCTTCCTCAAAGGTCAGTTTGATTACATTGGATCACTTTCTCACCTTAGTCATCCCTTCTGTATCTTCTGAAGCCTAGGTGCATCCCTCTTCCTCCAACTAGAGAAACTCCCCCAGGAACCTGCCAATAAATGGCCACCATTTGACAGGGCTAGTTCAAGTGGGCTTCTTATCACAATTAAAAGTTCTAGTGACTGCACTGACTTATTGCTGGGGAAGGGGGGGAATTGCTGGCATTTTAAATTCTGATATAAATGAGGGTATTGTTACCTCTTGGGGTTTTGAGGCAGGTTAGTACAGAGGAACGAGAAGATAAGCCACAACGTGGCCAACAGACAACATGGCTGACAGACAACATGGCCTGGAGAGCCCCCAAGACCTTGACTCTGACCTTGAGGTCCCAGCTGGGACTCTTTCTGAGGCCAAGGGGTGGCCCCAGATATTCCAAACAAGCCTCACCAACGCCCCTCCCCTTAACATTAGCAAGAGGAGGAATAATGAATAGCTTAAAAGGTGACCACACAAGCCAAAGCCTGCTCTCTCCGCCTAGAGGAGCCCGCACCAAATCTTGGTGCATATTTCTCTTTCTCTCCCATTTCTCAGCAAGCTCTGTTCTTTCCCTTCATTTCCCAATAAATTATTTTTACTGGCCTAACTAAACTGGCATGTTCTTAAAATTTTTTATGCGACATAGCCAAGAACCTAGAGGAATCCAATGCTCCAGCTTCAGTTTGGGCTATGAACATCTCCTACCAGCTCTCCTAGGCCTTGCACCAACCTGCTGCCACCCCAATCCTGTATGGGCATAGGCCCAGCTCTGCTGGCCCTAGCTGTGTGCCTGAAAGAGTCATTTGACTTATTTGGATTTCACTTTATCCCTCACCCAGAACTACATGTAATTCCAGAGCACTCTGGGCTCCACGGGCCTCCATGTCATTGCAGATGCTCTTCCTTCTGCCTGCAATGCCCTCTACTTAAACCAGCTGGGAAAACCTCCAGCCTTCAAAGGTCTCTCTCACCCCCCCAGGAAAGCCTTCCCTAATCGCCTCAGGTGGGAGTTACCCAGCCTTGGTGCTGTTCTGTCCCTTACATGCATCTTACCAAATAGTAAATCATTAATTTATAGTGTGGTGTTATGCCTTTGTATTCAGAGACACCTGGGTCCCAGTGCCAGTTGCCCCACTAAGGTACTGGGCCTGTCTATGAACCAGGAATATTTGCCTTGAGGGTCTGAGGGGAGGCAATAGATGAGTGAAAATTTCCAGCCCACGCCCAGGGGTGGCTCTGTTGGGGAGCTGGCGTGATGATTCAGCCAGGTTCTCACTTCAGTGGGAAGCCTGGTTTGGGGAGTATTTTAGTTTTAGGGCTGGCTTGGCTTAAACAACAGGAATTTGTTGGCTCACACTTTTTGAGGACAGAAGTCTTAAATCAAGGCATCAGCAAGGCGATGCTTTCTCCCCAAAGACCGTGGCGTTCCGGGGCTGGCTGCCTGCCAGCCTTGCTCCCTGGCTTTTCCGTCACATGGCAATGCACATGGGCTGTCTTCTTTCTGTTCCGGGTTCCACTGACTTCCAGCTTCTCTCCTCCTGGGTTCAATTTCCTTTGCATATAAAGACCCCAGTCATTTGGATTAAGGCCCACATCATTCAGCTCTGGCACAACTTCGCTAAAAACACCTTCACAGGTCCTGTTTACAAATGGTTCACACCCACAGGATCAGGGGCTGGGACCTGAGCTTGCCTTTTGTGGGGGACACAAGTTAATCGCCAACAGGGAGTTAGGCGGAGTGGGGTAATGGGAAGCAAGACCCCTGCAGCAAGCTCTCAGATTCCTGTTCCTCAGGAGTATTTGAGGTTTTCACAAACACTGGGGGCGCTTTTCATCACTATTTTAACAATCCTCAAGTCAATACATTTACTTCAAATTTTTGTTGATAAGGGCCTCCTTTTGGTGACCGTACCCTGGCTCTTCTGCACCCCACCCCCGCTGCCCCCTTTCAGCTAAACGTCTGGGGTGGAAGGGAAGTGCAGGGTTATGCTCTAGAGCCCTTCTTTCAGGTAACAAAAAGCATCCCTATCCTTAGGGAGCCTCCCGCCCTGGCCCAGCCCGGCCTGGCCCAGGGTTCTTGGGAAGCCGCCCGGGAAACCCGGAGGCCTGCGACCTGCCGCGGCTTTCCCAGGCTCGGGGCGCCACCTGGTGGACTGCGGCGCGCACTGCGTTTCCGCTCAGGAGTCCGCCTTGTCCCTGATCCCTCGCCCCGTGCGCAGGGGCGAGCGTTCCTTGGAGAAAAGTGCACGTTGCTCCCACAGTCGCCGAACAAAACTGCTGGAGAGCGAGTGCACTGAGGCGGCCCCGCCGTGTGAGGACAGCACTGGGGCCTGGGACCGGGCGGAGCCACTTGGATTCAGCTCCCACCCCAAAGCTTTCCCATTTTGGTTAACTCCCCGACGCACCCGAGCAAGCCATGGTTTCTTTATCTGTTAGTACCGACGTCCTGGGGTGCCCGTGAGAATTACTTGGAAAATTTCCCAGCACGGTGCGTGGCACCCGGTATCAACTTTTCTGTAAATTGATTCCTTTTTCTCACTAAAGCTTATTTTTACAGGAAACTGCTTCAGCCTCATCCGAGGCACTGTTTTTTTTTTTGTTTTGTTTTGTTTTTTTTTAATACATGTTAAAATAAATATATAGATATTAAAACTATTTAAAAAATATGTTTCCTCCGTACGTGCATCACATTCTGGGAACCAGCAGTCCGTGGAATCAAGTCCAGAGTCTGAGTCTGGCCGAGGTCTGCCCAGGGCTTCTTCCTCCGCTTCGGTCTTCTTGGCTGTTGCAACCACCATCAACCCTCATTGGTTTCCTCCGGGACCACGGAACACACAGCAGCAGGGTGCCAAAGATCTCAGGGAGTTGTGTTTTTCCCTAAGGTGTACTATTTGCCTAGAAGAAATCTGAATTTGGAAAAATTAATTTCATTAATTTTTCTTTGAAATTCTGAGGTTTCATGTAGTTTTTATTTCTGGTCATTCCAAGCAAACAGAAACAAAGACTTGGCAGAGACTAAGGTGGGATAAACACTATTGTGCTCATTAAAATCAGAATGAGCTCTGAGCTCCTAGACTCCTACAACAGGAGCCTGCTTTTTTGCTCCCTATTGAGATAGTTTGCCTCTGCCAAGGGGCCACAGATTGTTCTGCTACTGATCTCAAATGAACCTATTTTAGAGAGGTGTAGACTCCATGTACCTGACAGCTAACATTATTTCCAGATATCTAAATGCAGGATCAGTGTTTCTGCTAAAACCATGTTGCAGAGGATCCTTTCTCTGTAGGCCACGCCTACTCAGCATAGCTGTCCGAACTACACAGGGACACTTCTGGCCAAACTTATTTGTGAAGATCATAACATTGCAAATCAGAAGGGCTATGTCCCTGATAATTCTACTCTGGGGCCAATGTTAAGGCTTTCCTAGTAGAGTGCGCCTTCTGTATATGGCCAGCCATAACACAGATGCCCTGGAGCTCACCCTCCTGCTGCTTGGGCAGAAGACTGAGACCAGTGGAAAAAAAAAAAAAAGGCTTGCTAAATAACCCTATTGTTTCTGCTGATTAAAAAGTAATTCCAATTTTTAAAAAATTCTGGCAATACACAGATATGTAAGAGAAGAAATGAGAAGTTTCCATAATCTTATTCAATCCCTAACTCAATGCTTCTCCCCAAACCTCAAGCAGAGTTATTACTACCAGTCCCAGACAAAGGCCAGTGCGACCTGAGCTGGGCCAACATAAGCCACTTCCCTCTCACCACTGCAGAGTGGAGGACTAGAAAACCATCCAGGGATCTATTAACTCTTACTATAAACTCCTTGGTGCCTAAAAATGAGAACTGATGATAAGCCTAATAGAATTGGTGGTTTTTTGTTTTTTTTTTAATTTTTATAAAACTGTTTATTGTAGTAACAAATATACAGCAAAAAATTTTTTCCATTTTAACCACATTCAAGTATACAACTTAATATTAATTATATTTACGATACTGTGCTACCATCACCGACATCCATTATCTCTACTTTTTCATCACCTCAAACAGCAACTACTGACCCATTAAATTATAACTGCCTCTTCCTGCCCTACCCTTGGTAACCTATAAACTACCATCTTTCTCTATGAAGTTTGCTTCTTGTAGGAATTTTAAGTAAGTGAAATCATACAATATTTGTCCTTTCATTTCTGGCATATTTCACTCAACATCATGTCTTCAAGTTTCCTCCATGTTGTAGCATGCATAAGAACTGCATTTCTTTTCGCAGTTGAGTAATATTCCATTGTATGGTATGGTGGTTTGGAGCTGTATGTACCCCAGAAAGACATGTTCTTAAAATTAATCCATTCTTGTGAGTGTGGACCCATTGTAAGGATATTTTGATGAGGTTACTTCAGTTAAGGAGAGACCTACCTCATTCATGATGGGACTTAATCCTATTACTTGAGTCCTTTATAAAGGGAATGAATACAGAGAGAGACAGAGAAAGCCATGAAAGCAAGAAGCTGAAAGCAAGGAAACTTGGAAGTAAAGGGAGAACACCACAAGATGCCACCATGTGCCTTGCCATGACTCAGAGGAGCCAAGGATCGTCGGCATCCAGTCTTCAGGAAGAAAGCATCACCTTCATGATGCCTTGATTTGAACACTTTTTCTCAGCCTCAAAACTGTAATCTAATAAATTCCCATTGTTTAAAGCCAACCCATTAATGGTATCTGCTTAGCACAGCCTAGGAAACTAAAGCACATGGATATACCAAATTTGTTTTTCCACTTTTCTGTTGATGGACACTTGAGTGGTTTCCACCTTTGGGCCATGGTGAATAATGCTGCTGTGAACATTAGTGTACACATATCTGTTCCAGTCCTTGCTTTCCATCCTTTTGGGTATATACTTAGAAGTGGGATTGCTGGGGTAATATGGCAATTCTATTTCCAACTTTCTGAGGAACTGCCAAACTGATTTCCACCATCTACCATTCTACAGTGACACCAGAAATGGATAAGGGTTCCTGTTTCTCTGCATCCTTGCTAATATTATTTTCTGATTATTAAAATAATAGCCATCCTATTGGGGTGAAGTGATATCTCATTGTGGTTTTGATTTGCATTTCCCTGATGCCTAGAGATGTTGAGCATCTTTTCATGTGCTTATTGGCTTTTTATATATCTTCTTTAGAGAAATGTCTATTCGAGTCCTTTGCCCATTTTAAAATTGGGTTGTCTTTGTTGTTGTTGAGTTGTAGTAGTTCTTTATATATTTTGGATATTAAAATCTTATCAGGGAAGAGGATGTGGCTCAAGCAATTGGGCTCCCCTCTACCATGTGGGAGGTCCTGGATTCAGTTCTCCATGCCTCCTAAAGAGAAGATGAGCAGAGAGCAAGCGCAAACAGCGAAGGGGAGGGGGGGAATAGATAATTAAAAATAAATCTTTTAAAAAAATCTTATCAGATATAAGATTTGCGATTATTATTATTTTTTTAAAGATTTTATTTATTTATTCATTTATCCCCCCTTGCTGCTTGTGCTCGCTGGGTCAGCTAACCACGCCGTGCGGGCGGGCTTGCCTTCACCAGGAGGCCCCGGGAACCGAATCCGGGGCCTCCCATATGGTAAACGGGAGCCCTACTGATTGAGCCACAGCCGCTTCCCAAGATTTGCGATTATTGTCTCCCATTCTGATGGTTGTCTTTTCACTTTCTTGAAGGTGTCCTTTGTTGTATAAAAGTTTTAAATTTTGACACGGCCCATTCTTTTAGTTGTTGTTGTTGCTCATGCTTTTGGTGTCATATTTAAGAAATCACTACCAAATCCTAGGTTATGAAGGTTACTCCCTCTATTTTCTTCTAGGAGTTTAACAGTTTTAGCTTTTATGTTTAGGTCCTTGATCCGTTGAGAGTTAATTTTTTGTATATAGTGTGAGGTATGGGTCCAATTCATTCTTTTGCAAGTGGATTTTCAGTTTCCCCAAGACCATTTGTTGAAGAGACCATTCCTTCCCCCAAATAAAGTACTTGGCACCTTTGTAAAAAACCAGTTGTGTGGATCTATTTCTGAACCCTCAATTCTAGAATTTGTTTTAACTGCCAATAATAAATGGGTTTGGGGACCCAGAAGATGGTTTCAGGAAAAAAGGCTGGTGAAACTCCAGGTCCTCTCATGACCAGGGACCCATTTTCTCCCCCAAGTTTATAAGCTAGGCAACTGCTTCAGATTTTGTCCACTTTAGTGCTAATTCCGCCATGATTCAATGGGTCCAAATGAATGAAGTTCATAAAGGACCTTGTTTTCTGCTCTTAATATCCATGGACTTTGGACTCCCAACTTTATGGAAGTCCAGTTTCCCCATCATTCCCCTCCGCCCCCAGGCTCACTGTTGTTACTACCAGGATGATAGGAGAGGCACTGCAAACTCAGATACTTGCAGAGGCCAGACAAGTGGGCCAGGTGAGAACTGTGGACAACTAGAGGGTGTGCACAAGAAGGTGCTTGTTTCCTTGTGGGAATGAAGGCCCAGTGTTGTCAGATCTTGATACTTTTTAAGAGAAACCAGAAATCTGGTTCTTAGTTTGGCAATCAATTCAAATTTTAATATATACAGTGCAGTTCAAAGGAAACATCTCTGGGGAGCCAGTTTGCTACCTCTTGTCCATTGGGCAGATTGTTCCCGCAGAGTACTTTGCATAGACCTGACTAGGTTTTGTATCCTGCTTCCTTACTCACTCCACTAGCATAGAGCAGAGTGGAAGTAATAAATGTTCCCTGCTATTATACCAAGCCCCAGCGGCCTTCATGGAGCACAGGCCTGTATCTACCCACTGTCAGGAAATAGGGTGCAACCTCAACTCTGTTAACATTGAAGATCCATGGGCCACTTCTACCAGGATGGAGTTTGGTGTCTCTGCTCTCTCAAAACTGGTTTAGGGCAGTTAAAGGGTACCCATGACCATTATAACTCCCTGGAGAGGCAGCGTATTCTGCACCCTACTTGGAGGCTTTGTGCCCGGGTGTCCACACTGGGCCGTAGGATGGCAGCCCTTTAAAAGGGCTCCTGGGCCTCAGGCTTCATCCTCGGCCTCGGCTGGGCACACCAAGGGCTGCAGGGAGACCTCTGGGAGGGTCTGGGTGACGCCGCCCTGGAAGCCAGTCCCACTTGCCCTTCCACTGGCCTGTTGTTATTATTCAATATAGTCAATTCACATAATTGACTGTGGCCTTAATGCCCTCTTCTAGTTAACCAAATTGGCTCGATATCTAAGAGGCCTATGAAAAAAGGCTGTGTTTAGCCACACCAGAAATCATCCTTCTAGATAGAATGAAAATAGATGAGAGATTAGAAGATCCCTCCCTCCTCTAACCGGCAAGTAGTAAGTTCTTTCTATTGCCTTATTCCTCCCTCGAGTCATGGACCAGCCTGACTGAATCAATTATCAAGGAGGTAAGGTGCCTGCTAATTGCAGACAGGGAGGGGACAGGCTCCCTAAGCGGGAGAGTAATGCCCGTTTAGTGCAGAGGCTGTCATATCTGGCTGCACTTCAGAGTCCACTAGGAAGTTTTTAAAAACTGCAAGTGCCCAGGAATCTCTAGTCTATTTGAGGTGATTCTAACCTACAAGCCAGAGTTGAAAACCACTGCGGGGGTGTGTGGGGGGTGATAGCTGATAAAGTGAAAGAGCTTCACCTTCAGGAGAGAGGGGTAGACCTAGCCCTCCTTAAAATGTAAAGTTTATTTAAAAAAAAGGGAGGGGGCACTCTGCCAGAAAACAACTTTGACAAAGAAATAATTGAAATAAAATGCATTTTATTTTCTAATAATATAAATGTACCAGTAGCCAACACGGTTGGAGGCTGTGACGTCTAGGGAGTCCCCAGCACAACCCATCCTGGAATTTTTAACCTCTTCTTCACCTGCTGAACTGTAGGTCCAGCTAAGCCTTCCCTGACTTCAGTGGCCCGAGAATGTTCCCTTCATCCACACTCTAGACCCCTTCTCTCCTGTTACACATCTCTCAAGCAGTCATCTTGTTTTCGCACCTACACTGTAAGCTCCTTAATGTGGGGTCAGGTCATCCGTGTCACTAAGGCCGACACAGCAGCCCATGGCCTCGCATCTTTGCTTGTAGTCACCAACAGCAACACCAGGACATGCAAGGCAAAGCACGCCATCCTTGAGCTTTAATTGGTGTCTCACAAACGAGGAAGACACCACAAGAGGCCATTTCTGGATCTTCAGAATTTACAGGAAAGGTGCTAAGCCATTCCAAGGTAAGTGAGTTTAGTAATGGGCTAAACATAAAATGGAAGCAAAAATCAAAAGACAAAGTCGGCAGCACAGACTCTAGCAGTAGGTACACTTAGCTACCAAAGTGGTCTTCGATGTCTTCAGTCTCTTCTGAAGCTCTTTCCTCCTCTGCTGCTCATTTCAGGGTCTGCTGCCTCTGGAGAGACCGTTGTTTTGTCTTCCATCCTCCATACTGCTGGAGTCAGCATTCTCAGATGCAAATGTGAGCTTATTTTCACTGCTTCCCATCCACATGGAAATCCTTCCTTGACAACTGGGTTCTTAAGACAAAGAAAGATCAAACTCCCCAGCTGAGCAGTGTCCGCTCCGTCTCCTTGCTGTTTCTCAAACACCTCCTTTCCTAATCTGGAATGGTTTCTGCCTCCTTTGCCTGATTCAGAAACTTCCCTGTACCTCTCCCAGCACCCTTGCCAGAAGTACCTCTTCTCCTGGCTCCCATCAAATTTTGGGCACAGTGGAGCTGCGCTGTCTGCTCACATTCAGCTCCATGTGGAGTGGCAGGGGCTGCTAACCATCCCTCACTGGCCCCTCTCCTTCCTCCTGAGATTTGGTTGGACACATGCAAGCCTGGAATAGACATTTTCCAGCCTCTCTTTCAGCTAGAAGTGGCCATGTGACTGTTCTGGCCAGAAAGCTGGCAGCCCAGTCACCCAGCTTCTGTGGTGTCCTTACACAGTACCTGATCTTGCTGGGTAGGCCGAGGCTGGAATGGCTGGGGCTCTGAGACCTTGAGAAGACCTTGGGAATGGAAACCATGGGAATAGAAACCATGCCCAACCGAATTCCAGATAGGAGCTGGGGTCATAGACACTGTGGTGGGCCATGCAAGACTCAGACCAACTGCCTCAAACTACCTGAATAGGGGATAAGTAAATGATTTTGATTAAGCCACTGATTTTGAGGATTTTTGTAATAACCAAACCTAATCCAAAATAATAGGCATGTGCCTCTCTTGTGTGAAAGTCTGCACTCACTGATAGAGATGATTTCAAAGGTCCTGGAGCTTTAGTGCCCCCTCTCCACTAAAGCACTTACCTGGAGTGCCCTGAGCTGCCTCTCTAGGCTGTGTCCCCTCCAGAGTGGTGCGTGGACTACTGTTAGGGATGTTATCTTTGACATATTTCTGGTACCTGGAACCGGATCCACCACTATCTATAAACACTTCAACTGGTTTTTCTGAAGGAAGCAAAGAACACCTGAGTGTCTTTCATCTCAGGGAAGAGCCCAATTAGCCAATGTGGGCCAAGTCTTCCAAGTGAGTATTGAGGATCTCACTCTCATAGTTTTTTTGTTTTTTTTTTTTAAACATATGCTTATGGACATTTTTCTGGGAAGACGGTCCAGGGTTCAGCATTCTCAAGTGAGAACTGTGATCTCGAGAGTTAATCACTGGGAGGCGGCTGTGGCTTAATCAGTGGGGCTCCCGTTTACCATATGGGAGGCCCCGGGTTCGGTTCCCGGGGCCTCCTGGTGAGGGCAGGCCCGCCTGCGCGGCGTGGTTGGCTGACCCAGCGAGCACGGGCAGCAAGGGGGGGGATGAATGAATGAATAAATAAAATCTTTAAAAAAAAAAAAAAAAGAGTTAATCACTGCCTTGGAAGAACTGCTGTTAAAAACAACAACAGGGAAGCGGCTGTGGCTCAGTCGGTGGGGCTCCCGTTTACCATGTGGGGGCGGGCCCGCCCGCATGGCGTGGTTGGCTGACCCAGCGAGCGCCGGCAGCAAGGGGGGGATAAATGAATAAATAAATAAAATCTTTAAAAAAAAAAAACAACAAAAACCATTTTGGAAAGCTGAAAATGATAACAATTAAAT
>JAKSZT010053928.1:7616294-7679918 GCA_026826555.1 Tolypeutes matacus
AAACAACAAAAACCATTTTGGAAAGCTGAAAATGATAACAATTAAATATGCTCATGAATGTTTTCTGTTTTTTTTTTTTTTTTTTTTTTTTTTTTTAGAAAAGTGGGTTTGAATCCAATCATGAAGGATTTTATTTTATTTTATTTTTACCGGGAGGTCCCGGGGATCGAACCCGGGTCCCTCCATATGGGAGACGGACGCCCAACCAGTTGAGCCACATCCAACCCCATCTATCTGTTGTTAAGTCCCTTTTCATAAAACATGTTGCAGATTGACAGAAATAACCTAAAAATATTTATAATGCAAACAAAAGAAGCTATGAAGAGCTGGAGACTTCTTTTATCATTTAGCTTCAAATACAACCCTGGCTCCAGAAACAGATGCATTCTAAAGTCGGCCGGCACAGGGACCCCTCAGACATGCTGGTTTGGCATTGGTGACTCTGATTTCTGGCTAAGTGGTCAGAGATCAGTCACATATGGTGCTACCTTAGAAGTGTCTACCACTGCAGGAGAGATGAGGGTTTCACACTAGCACGAGGTCAATGACTGATGAACTTCTGTCATCTTATTTCAAAAACAGGGATACAACGTGTTTAATTTCATTCAATATATCAATTCTGGTTAATTTACCATCTCTTGGGAAACTCAGGAGAAAGCAAACATAAAATGTGAAAAGTTACATTAAAGATGTTTAACAGACTGGGGAGTGATAAGTACACACATGGCAATTAGGACTTGTAATTTAGATATAACAAAAAAAGTAAAATTACTGTAATTTATTGCTGTATCTATGCGTACCCAGTAGCTATAATATTGTAAATAGCCACAAAGTGCCACCTTCCAGTTTAAACTGTGCAACATCTCCTTTATTTCTTTTTAAATGCCATTTTATGGTGGACTTGTAAGCAACAGCAGCAGGTACAAAATGTCTTGAGTAATTTTGAGAGCTCAAAACAAGGATCTGTGTAGAGGCTGACTAAAAAGATGTTCAATTAATAGCACACACTGTGTAGCTTTAACAAATATCTTTAGTTGGAATTTTCCTGTAAGCTTTAATAGAGATGTGACTCACAGAGACCAAAAGTAAAATGTCTCTTCTTTTCATGGTTTAGTGAGGTGGTTTGCATTATTGCAAACGATTTACAAAGTACAAGAAATGTCGTGAGTACTAGGCATAAAATATTTTGTTTTCTGACAGAAGGAGCAGTAGAGAGAAAGGAAACCTAGTGGACACCCTGTCCACCTTTCCCAAAGATGACACCCCCAAGAACGGCCGTGGAAGCCTGGCAGCAAGCCACCCTTACAATTTTTTTTGGTTGTTTTAAAATACAAGCACTTTTTGACATTTCCCTCCCCGGCCCATGAACTGTACCCCAACTTGGCAGGATATAAGCCCACAGCTTCTTGCTTAGCTTTCCCCTTGGAATTATTTACAGGATGCCTACAGATACAATACAAACTAGTATGAAATAAATGGTAGTTTGCATATCCAGATACGCTCCCGTGGTTAAATAAATATACCACGCCAATTCTGAAGAATGGTTCAAAGTTAAGGTGACTCAGAAGCATGTGCATCTGTAACTGCAGGAGGAGGCTTCTCACTGGCCTGGGCGGATTCGCTGACTCTGTCCTCAGCAGCAGTGGGGGTATTTGCAGGAGGGGACATCGCATCCACTGTGAGTGAGGAGACAGCGTCTGCCGTGGCAGTAGTCGTGACAGGGTCGGAGGGTGGGTTGCCGTTGGGTGGAAGGGAAGACAGCAGCTCCCCAGAGCTTGCTGCAGAAGAGACCTCTGGAACCAAAGGGAATGGCGGAAGGAACTTGGATGGCATAGGGAGAGGTGCAATGCCAGGTAAGTCTCGGGGAGGCAAGGAAGGAAGAGGTGGCAAACCTAGGACAAAAATGGCATAGATCATATATCCTCCTAGCACTAAGAGAGCAACAGAGTCAAATGACTATTTTTATTTGCATCTCACTAAGGAAACTGAAGCTCAAGAGAGAACACAAACCACAATCATCACTTTTCTCCAGCTGAAGGCCATGAGAGAGCTAAACATTCACTGCTCTACCAGCTGACCAGGAGGAAAAGTTCCCTGGGTTTCCAAGGCTACACGTGACTCAGTCCTGCACTGAGGGAAACCCAGCTCAGGGAAGAAATGTTTCTCCCAGGCAGGATGGACAGAAGCCCACACAGCAGGTGATGTGGCTACACTGACCGTCGAAGGGAGAATTCACGCTCACTCCAGGCAAGCTGCAAGCTGAGTTACAGTTGCTGTCTACATAGACAACAGGAAGAAGACCTATAGGGGCCAACCCTTCTGCAAAAGTTGTGGGGAGGGGCTAGCCTCGCTGGAAGAACCCAGCCTCTGTTTAAGCCTAAGATAGAGAACTGTTTCTATGATACTTGTGAGTTTAGGCTGATGATTTTAAAATGCAGAATGAAGGAAGGGAAAATTACTTAAAGAAACAAAGGAAAGACAGATTGTAAAATATAGGATCAGGGCAACCAGTTGGTTGGTGAAACCCTTAATGCTCTTGGAGTCTTTCAATTTGGGGAGATGGCAGAGGAGGAGCTAGGAA
This sequence comes from Tolypeutes matacus, assembly GCA_026826555.1. NCBI lineage: Eukaryota > Metazoa > Chordata > Mammalia > Cingulata > Chlamyphoridae > Tolypeutes > Tolypeutes matacus. Next base: position 7,618,876 of record JAKSZT010053928.1, read on the forward strand.
TGTAAGACACAAAAGGAAAACAAAGAGAATGCTAAGACAGTACCTGTTAATCTGAGTTTACTAATACCTCTTTTGTTTTTTAAAACCTCATGCTGAGGACCTAAGTGGATTGATGAGGACGGGTTAAAGAATATATATAGATGGCTAATGTTACAACAGGGACATTTATAATCTAGAAATACCCACCATGGCATAATAATATCACTAGCTGGCATCACTGAGAGGCCAAGCCACTGATATATGCAATTAAAAATAACCCCTGGCACATGGCCATCTCAAAGTTTAAGGTAATCTTGGTTATCATTAGCTACAAGAGCAGACCTAGTAGGACACCTGCTACTAGGGAATAAGTGCTTCATTTTGATAAGTGCAAAGTGAGTGTAAACACTTCGAATATCTGCTCTCTTAATTATGTGCAGCTAAAATCTCTCTGTTTTTATTACAAAAACGCTTCTTAAGAGTGGAGAATATTTACCGAACAAGCCCACCCAGCTGATGAAGGGAGACAGTTCTGGTCATTTGCCTGGGGACAGCCTCTGTTTCTGGGCCTGGGCCACACACACAGGCACTACTACTCTGGCAGCAGCCAACCCAAACCCAAAGACAGTAATGGGTAATTCTTTCCCCTCTACTGGGCAAATGGCACACCCTTTAGTACACTGTTATAGCAATGCCAAATGCTGCTCTTTATTTCTACAACTTGAGTTGTGCTTGAGCTGGCAGGATGCAGAGAAAGGAGAAAAGGGGACCAGAAGCGGCCAGGCAGAGATAGGAATGCTTATTTGTAGTCTCAAAAAGCTCTTGGATGGTATTTTTACCCCTGCCCTCTCTCATCTTTCTATTCTACTGTCTCCCTAAGAATACAAAGATATTTTTTAATAAAAGAATTAATATTTATTTGAAGTAGCTGAAATTTGTTTGCGCTTTCCAGAAAAAAATGGAAAGAAAGGCTCGGCTTTTCTGGCTGAAGCTTCTTATGAGAGAGGGTGGTCCTAGGAGGGTAAGATCTGCAACATACCCGGGTTCACGATTTCTGCTAAACCCACACCTGGCATGATGTGTGGTGCAGGGAGGTTGAGATTGGGGAGGGTAGGTAGGTCAGGGAGTCCTGCTGGTAAAGGCATCAGACCTGAAGAGAAGGCAGAAGAAGAACAAAAGGTAAACCACTTTGCCTAGAGAAAAAAATCCTTGCATATTAAAAAAGATATTGCCCACTTCAAAATGAGAATACTAGAAATCCACTTAACGTGTAGCAGTTTTGTATCATAAAATACTAACAACAATAAAACCTCACTTAACTGAAATATAACTCTCTGCCTGAGTAGATGCCTAAATAGGTAAGGGTTAAAAAAAAAACCAAATCTAACTGCTAGAATACCAGAAGAATACAAAAGATGACAGCCTGAGTACCCTGGGAAAAATGGCTGATTTATCTCAAGCATGCACAGCAGTAAAGGGAACTGAAGTTTCCTTTGATGGTGGAGGTTTAATAGTTTCTTTGGCTTTCTTTTTAAATTTTTTATCCTGAGATAATTTTTGACTGACAGTTGCAAAAACAGTACAAAGAATCCCCATATATACCTTTCATCTAAATTCCCCAAATAACATTCTACCACACTTGCTTTATCTTTCTGGGTGTGTGTACACATTTGTATAATGACTTAGCATGTCTGTATAACAACATCCTTAGTCATATAATTAAAGGCCCTCACAAAAAAAGTATTTTTGATCATCAGATTAATATCTGTATTCACTGGGCATTAAATTAAAATTTAATTTAACGAGAGCAGAAGCTGGTGTAGCTCAGCAGTTGAGCACATGCCTCGCATGTACGAGGTTCAATCCCCAGTACCTCCCAAAAAAGGGAAAAAAAAAAGAAAAAAACTAAATTAAAGTGAGAGCTTCTGAGAACTCAAATAAGGAGCATTCTCTTCCAGGACACAGTATCTATTCACATAAACAAATATCAGAAAGACCTAACAAGGAGAAGCTGAAGAATGGAACTTTTACATGCTCTTTATTCCTAGGCTCAGGCTGCATGGTCAGGGGAAAGGCTAAGTCAGCTGGGTAAGAAGCCCTCAGTTTGGCAGCTAACTAGTTGGGAAAATAACATCTCTGTTTCCTTGTCTGCTAAGGAAAGTTGACATTTATTTCATTTAGCACAACTTACTGTGGAGATAGATGGAAAGACATAAAAAGTCACCACAAATATGAGATTTTTTTTCAGTTTTTTAAAGAGGCAAGATATTAATAATGCTATGATCATTAAACATATCTCTAGTCCTCTGCTGATTACCTGGTAATGTACTAGCTGGGTTCATTGGTGGCACAGACGTGAGGGACTGGTTTACTTGTGGTGACAATAATGGTACTGTTGGTACACCTAGAATAAAAGCACATTAAATTTTTTTTTCTAAAAAATCCAGCCGACAAAAAATCAACACTCAAGCTATATTAAAACAATCCTCAGTGCCCCAGACCTACGCTGTGGTCAGGTCTTCATTCAGTGTCAGTCCTGATTTCAGGATGTGTCACTGACCGACACCACCTGTCACGGTACCTACTCTGCTGATGGCCATTGCAAAGAACTGTTACCAGAGCCTGGACGAAGCAGTCAGCAAGCTCCTAATCCCACCCCTAGCTAAGCTCACTGGACAGGAGGGTTACACCTGATCTAAGCAGGGATATATGGGAGAACTGGTTTAGAATTTTGGAAATGGGACACACATTTTCCAGTCAATCTCTACTGGGCTCTTGAACTAGGATGTCATGTAAACCTGGGGATACTGGTTTTATTTAACGTGCCCAGTGAACCAGTGAATGCTGAGAGGAGAATGACATGGATGGCCAAAAGACAAAAGAGCATGTGGCCTTCCTTGTGTGTAGGCATGTGGCCATTTAGAACTAGCTCTCAAGGACAGGGCCTGCTGTCACTGCAGAGCACGTTCACAGTTTTCAAGTGGCATTACTTTTTTTTTCCTTTATAGTTTGCATTAGTTCTATTTTTTCCCCCTATACCCCCCTATTACTAACATCTTGTTAGAATGACATACATTTGTTCTCGTTTACGGGAGAACACTCTTATGGCATTACTTTTTAAACTTCTATAGCTGAGACAAAAAAGCAGACTATCACAAAGTAGATTGAAAACAATATATTTTTCTGCATACCTGTACTTAGAACGTTACTGACAACTGGTGAAGTTGAGCTAATAGAAAGTCCAGACAGACTCTGTTCAATTCCTGTAGTTCCTGGTGGTGACAGAGATGGGGGATTAACTGAGGACAGCTGGACCTTCCAAAAGAAAGAAAGAAAGAAAATCACTCAAGTTTACTTAAATATAGGCTTTTATCAGTCTTACAGATACAGTTTTTGATCACATACTAGCTGTCAAAAGTTCTCACCTGGCACTTCTGCCTTTAGATATTCCTAATTGTGATGCATGTGGAAGCAGGCACTGTAAACATCTCTCTATCCTGTAATTCCCTGTTTCTGGGCACATGACTACTCTATTCCTTCCTAGCCACCCAGAAATCTTTTCATGCAATCCTTAAAATGCTACTGTTTTCCTCTTCTCTCTAAATTCCCAGCCAATTTTTCTTTAAAACTTTCACTGCTCATAGGAAAAAAATCAGTTGGAAGTCTTAATACCATGATAGATTCTTTAAAAATTTCTCAAGATTTCTAACCTCATGAGTCCATTTCATCTTTCTCAGCCATGATGGAATGTGGCAGCCATACCTCTACTTTTCAGGCAGGGGTGGGGGCTTCTATAGATGGGTCATTTCACCTCTGAATACTCCAAATTCTGCCAGCTATAGTGCCCTTTGGTATATTCCGGTACAACCTCTATTCTGGCCCCTTGCTTAGCCACCATTTCACCCTCTGGTTTTCTCAGACTGTCCCTGAGGCTCATCTGGGGCAGAAAGCACTAACCAGGGGCATAGACATGGTGTAAGAGTTTGGACATGGCACTAGACTAGTTCTGGCCATGAGCCAGTGTGGGGGAAGGGGATTATACTTCTCAGGAGCACCCCTTACTTTGTAATTATGCATTTTCTTTTTGGGTTACTTTGCTTTTTATTTAGCTGCATAGGCAAGATTTAATTGCTCCTGGATACTTCAATATAGAAATATTTAAAAAGTCTACAAACCTGCTCAGGTAGCACTTATTCCTTAAAAAGCTTCACTTTGATACTGTAATCACCCCTTCACCAACCCTCCAAACCACACACAAGTTTCTTGAAATAGCAAGCACTATCACTATGTTTCACACCCCAATCACTCTGTATGTATCCCCCTACCCTGTCCCCTTAATCTGGAATTTGTACCCCATCAATCTCTGAAATTGCTCTAGCCCAGAAAGTAGGTTGTCACTCTTTCCCTCACCTGACCTCTCTGCAGTACCTGGCATAGCTGACTACGCCCTTTTTCTCAAAGCTCTGTTGCTCCTTTGGACTTCTCCTCTGGAGCTTCTTATGCTGTATCCCCTTTTCTCTGCCCACCAATGTAAATGCTAGGACTTTAAAGATTCTGACCTCATCCTCTGACCCACCTAGGCCCTAACACCTACTGAGTCAAATTACCCTCTCTTTGAAGATGATTCCCAAATCTGAATCTCTAGCCCTGTCTTCTTTCCAGGTCCATATACTTAACTTCCATCCGGATATCCTACAGGACTCTTGAATTCAACAATGTCAATGCTTAACTTATTATCTGCTCTATTTCAATTAGTGTTCCCACCGTACCCATAGCCATGATTTGTTTTGGTGGAAATTCTATGGCATAGGTGGTAAAGTTATCTTACCTCTGTAAACCCATCTTTAAGAGGAGTAATAGGTGTACCAGTCATTTGTCCTGGAAGAGAAATTTTCTTTCCTTCTTCAAATGGGCGTGTAGGTATTCGATGCAAATAGCCATACCCAATGCCACATCCTAGGCTATAAAAACATTTTTTTCTTAAACATTTTTGTTATCAATCACAGCTTACACTTCTTTGAGGTGTTTGATATATAAAAACAAATTAAATTCCATTATTTTAAATAATGTCATCTTATCAGAGTCTTTCCAGACAAGCTATATGAAATAGCACACTACCCCCCACCAGTCACTATCTTTACTCTCCTTTGTTTTGCAAGCATTTATCACCATCCAAAACACCACATATTTATTTATTGTCTTTCTTCCCTCAAAAAAATGTCAGATCCTTGAGGGCAAAGACCTTGCTGCTTACTGGCACACGGCAGGCACTTGATTAATTGCTGAATGGATGTGTACAATAGCCTTTGCATCAAAGAGTTCAACACACTTTAATGTGAGGATGTCATTTATATACCCATAGTTCTATTTCAGAACTGACATATTAGTTGTGTAGGTTTAATCCAGATTCCACTTCTCAACTCTCGTTTCACTGCCACCAGAGACAGTGTTCTAAAAAGATATGATCACACTGCTTCTTTACTTAGTCTGCTGGCCTCCTGATATTCCATTTTCCTTCTTCCCTTTGAGGAATTACTTCCCTACTTGTGTGTGGTGCTGGTGCAGCTCATGACCAGAGCCAGACCAATCAACCTCTCTTGCCCAGGGCTGTAGGTATTGGGAGTGACAGAAAAACCAAAGCTGGTTTTATCCGCTCAGTGGAATGTTGATGAAATTGTCAATTAGTCCCTCCTATCAAAATCCCTACAGGAGATTTCCAAGCCTAGTTCACTAGCTTTTTTCTCTGATTATAGGGCTGTTCCATATCAATAAGTTCATTTTTATGTCAGTTACAGGTAGTTTCTACTGTCTGGAACCAAAGAATGCCTACTGACACAATATCATAGTCCTGCTGCCCAAAGTACACCCAAATTTCTGACCACAGTATTTAAGGCCCTCCATAATTGGGTCCAACTTATGTTCCCATCCTGATTGCTTTAATTTCTCAAACTACTTGATACCCTCTAAGTAGGCCATGTACTCATACCTCTGTGCCTCCCCCCTGCCAAGTATCTATTATCTTCCTGAATACCACTACCACCAAAAGCTGGGAGAGCAGCTAGTTGCTAACCTTCAGCTCTCTGTTATTTGAACGTGATTTGTACAATGATGCTTCATACTTATTCATTCTTCTCTCATTTTTCCTGCCTCCTACCATCAAAACTGCAATTCTCTCAGTGATCTGGATCTCAAAGAGATTCAGAAGAAGAAAGTAAGATTAAATAATTTATGCTAATCAATGATGACTTCTCAGAGGCAGCTGCATTTTGAAACAAGACGCTCATTAATCATAACCAAATGGTGGTAGAGAAGGCACTTGTGACAACAGCAATACACACTGCAAACTTAAACATAACCCAAGAATGAAATTAAGGGAAATATGATGCAATGAATGAAATGGAGTCAGCCTCTGAGGAAAGAACAAAAACCAAGGGAACAGATATGCCAAATACACTGTCAGAAGGCAGACTCAGGAAAATGGTCTATATAGACCTAGAGCAATGGTTGGTTAACGTTACCGAGCCTGTCAAAAGAAAAATACTTTCCACAGAAAAGGGATAATTGGCACTGAGTCTGGAAAAGAAGGGCTCTAAGAATAAGAAGGTAGCAGTATTTATTCAACTTAAAGAACCAGAGATGGTCTTTGCTGTTGGAATTTACCATCTGTAGAATCTCTTCCTTGCATTCAGATTCCATGCTCCCTAGACACTCTTATGGTACTAATCTGACCTAAGTATTCTTCTAACTGGAGAGGGGGCATTTTTCTATTGTAACCTGAAAAATTGCCATTCCATTGAATACATCAGCTTCCTTGCAAATTTAGTTTATATGAGGCAGTCCCTCTGAAATCAATCAATTCAAACACCCCAAAAAGATCACATCTATGGATATTTATACACATGGACAATTGACAATGATAACTTTGATCAAGAATTGTCCCAGAGATGTCCGAGTCTTATATGATACACCTAAGCTCATTTTTCTCATACTGCAACAAGTTTGCAATGAAACAAACAAGCTGAGCTGAATGATCTCAGGCATGGTGGGTAGAGATACTCTGAGCAAACAGAGGGTTTCTCCGCCTGCATCAACTAAGTCAACCTTCCCCTGGCAAGGGGTAAAGCTTCTACAAATCATTTGGAAAAGCTTCTTAACCCTAGGCCTTCCTATAATTTAACAAGGTTGCCAGCTCTTAGGTCAGCTAAAGAAGAAGGAGGAGGAGGAGGAGGAGGAGGAGGAGGAGGAAGCGGAGGCGGCGGCGGCGGCAGCAACAGCATATATACCATGTTCCTTAGATATGTGCTTTTAAAAAAAAAAACACGAATTATTGGTTTTGATACTCTGGGTCGGCTCTTTCCTTTTCTCAAGAGGAAGCTTGTAACAAATCAATAACTTATTTCTAAATAAAAATAATCAGTGCTTACAATATATATGACTAGTAAATTTAAGTAGTCATAACTTAGTCTAAAGATTGACCTTACCTTCCTTCTCCACCCCATGCAGAATTTGGTGTAATAATCACTTCTCGACAGTTATCGGTATCTGTGTTGTACACATAAAGTTTCAATGGTTTTGCTTCATGTGTTTCAATAAGGCTGAACAGATCTTCAGACTGCAAAAGCATCATAGGAGAAAAATGTTTTTAGAACATTAGACAGTGGGTCTCAAATCTGGCTTGATTATTCTGAAATTGAATCACCTAGGAAACTTTTTTTAGAAATACAGATTCTGGGCACTGCCTCAGACAAATAAATCATTTCTTAAAACTGACACTCCAAGTAAAGTTTACTTCAGTAAATTAACTACCTACTATGTACAAGGCCTTGTGCCCAGTCCTAGAAGACCAAGAAGCATTCTTAGGAAAACTCTTCTCTATTGAAATTCTATATATCTATATATTCTGCTTTTATTCTCCATTATTAAGACCTGGCTACTACCTAAGTACCTTATTTTACCTTCCAATTTTTTTTTTTTTTCCAAGGTACAGGGGCCGGGGATTGAACCTGGGACCTCGTATGTGGGAAGCTGGCATCAGCTCCATCAACTTCCCTAAGTTGCTTTTTTCATTTGTTATTTGTTTTTTAGGAGGTACTAGGGCTCGAACCTGGGTCTTCATATGTGGGAAGCAGGCGCTCAACTGCTTGAGCTACATCTGCTCCCCTTTCCTCCCATTTTTGATTTAGCAATGTACACTTCTACTAACTAATGGACAAGGAAAAGGATGTGACTAATATAGCTGACTGACTCAGTTTTGTCACCTTAAAAAGCAAAAGGAGAAAGAGAAGTTTGAAATAAATGACCAAAATGGGGATTTGATTTAGTCTTGAAGTAAATAAGAGATTTCTGTATAACATACACAAAACCTGTGCAATTGCCACACTGGTGAGTGCTTTTCCTCACAGCTCTATCCTAATAGTAATAAGACACCTCCCAGATGTTCCACTCAACACTGGTAAGCATAAACAATCTTGATCAACAAAGACCTAAATTTCAAGTCTAAATGTAATGTATTCAAATATACTTCTGAACTAAAACATCAATGAGAAAATGTTATATAATTTTCACTATTAATAAATACATTAATTACCTCATTCATGACTGTATCTGCTCCAATGATATAATCACTGTGAGGTCTAAGACCTGCCAGTGCTGCAGGAGAATTTGATTCCACTTCCTAGGATGACACCAAAACACACCCCAAAATTACTATATAAAATAACATTCAAATTTACAGTTCACAGTTCTGTTGTGATAAAAAATAACCTTTATTTCTGTGTTGTTAGAGATAATGTTAGATCAAAAATGAGACTATATACATTTAAAATTTCCTAACATAAAAATTAGATAATATTTAATAACTATTTTAAATATTTCTATAGATATCTGCTTTAACATGGACAGATCATTCTTCTTCCAATGGATAAATCATTTAAAAATATTTCTTAGGTTTCTATATTTGCTTCTCTTGCTCAAGTTTTTAAAAAAATCCATTTCAAAAGCAATGTGTGCTGGTTTTCAGAAACTAGAAACAGCCCAATAGCAGCAACAATCCCACCGCTAAAATCTCACCAAACCCAAGACAACCACTGTTAAAACCCATTACTACACTGCTTCTTAAACTGAAGTAACAGCTCACAGTTGATACCTACCAACACATGCCAAACGTTTTCATTTGCCCCATCAAAGCTGCAGAAACGAATGCTCACTCCCAGCAAGCCCTGGCCACCCCACATGTTACTTGGTGTGACTGATGTCTCCCGCAGCTCCAGTGTTTTGCTGCTGTAGATAAGCATTTTTACAGGTTTTTCAACATTTGCTTTCAGTAGGTCCTTAAGAGTGTCATTGTCCTTATTCTGTGAACACAGAAATCATTTTCCTTAATAAATACAATGTGAATTGATCTTAACATCCTATGGCACTGTAATAGTAATATTAGTAATCAACATAAATAAAACATTCAACAGGCAAGAGGTAAAACATAATTGTTTTTAAGCAAGCAAAGAAAAAGTTTCAGTAAAATTCAAATGTTCTCCTAAGTAATAGAATGTCAAGAAGTGAAGATTAATTCTTATGTTAGCAACAACTCCAAACAGACTTTTTTCTAATAGTTCACTGAAGATTATAGAATTTGCAACCCACCAGTATTAGGAGTCATTTGGGGCTTCAATGATTAAAAACAAAAATGCTCCAAAGGGTGCCAACATCACTAAATGGGGAATAAACAGTCTCTTCAACAAAGGGTGCTGGGAAAACTAGATGTCTGCATACAAAAATGATTATGAACCCCTACCTCATTCATACCACAAAGAAAAAATTAACTTAAAATGGATCACAGGTCTAAATATAGGGCTAAAATTCTAGAACTCTTAGAATAAAATTTAGAGGTAAATCTTTATGATCTTGGGTTTGGCAATGATGTCTTAAATATGACACCAAAAGCACAGGCAACAAAAGGAAATAATGGATAAACCAGACTTCATCAAAATTAAAAACTTTTGTACCACAAAAGACACTATCAAGGGAGTGAAAAGACAGCCCATGGAATGGGAGAAAAAACTTACAAATCGTAAATTTAATAAGGGTTTATACCCAAAATACATAAAAGACTACTAAACTTAACAAAAAAAAGACAAACAACTCAATTAAAATATAGGCAAATGATCTAAATAAACATTTCTCTAAAGAAGATACACAAATGGCCAACAAGCACATGAAAAGATGTTCAACATCGTTAACCATTAGGTAAATGCAAATTAAAGCCACAATGAGATACCACTGCACACCTACCAGGTTGGCAGAAACAAAACAAACCCCAAAAAACAAACCCAAAAAAACACCCTAGTACTGGTGAGGATATGCAGAAGCTAGAACCCTCGTACACTGCCAGTGGCTATGGGGAATGTAAAATGGTGCATTGCAGTGGAAAACACTGGCAGTTTCTCAAAAAGTTAAACGTAGAATTAGTATATGACTCAGCAATTCTACTCCTAGGTATATACCCAAAAGAAGTGAAAACAGGTACTCAAACAGGTAGTTGTATGCCAATGTTCACAGCATCATTCATAATAGCCAAAAGGCTAAAGCAATTCAAGTGTCCATCTACACATGAATGGATAAACAAAATGTGGTATATACTTTTACTGAAATATTATTTGCTGTAAAAATAAGTTCTGATACATGCTACAACATAGATGAACCTTGAAACTATTATGCAAAGTGAAATAAGCCAGACACAAGAGGACAAATATCCTATGATTCCAAATATATGAAATATCTATAACAAGCAAATTCATAGACAGGAGAAATTAGATCAAAAGTTACCAGGGGCAGTGGGGGGGGGGTGGATGTGGCTCAAATGATTGGGCGTCTGTCTCCCATATGGAGGGACTGGGTTTGATCCCTGGGACCTCCCGGTAAAATAAAGAAAACTATAGAAGGAGCATGGGCCGCTAGGCCCCACGTGAGGGTGTGCTGTCAGGTCCCGTGAGCAGGAGAGCCCCCCAGGCCCCGCACACAGGCGTGCCAGGCCCAGCCGAGCCATGCAGCAAGATGATAATGTAACAGGAGAGAGACACAAGGGAGAGCCAAGACGAGACACGCCGAAAAACCAGGAACTGAGGTGGTGCAGGTGGCAGAATGCCTCTCCCGACATCGGAGGTTCCCAGGATCGAATCCTGGTGAAGACAGGAAGAGAAGGATGAGAAGAGAGGGCAGGAAACAAACACAGAGAATAGCCCAGCAAACGGACAGACAACAGAAAAAAATGGGGCAGGGGTTTTAAAATGGACAAAAGTAAATAAATAAATAAATCTTAAAAAAAAAAAAAAAAAAGTTACCAGGGATCGGGGCAGGGGTGAATGAGGAGTTACTGCTTAATGGCTACAGAGATTCTGTTAGGGGTGATGAATAATTTTGGAAATAGATAGTGGTCATGGTTGCACAACAGTGTGAATGTAAGACCACTGAATTGTATACTTCAAAAGGGTTAAGATAGCAAATTTTATGTTCATATATGTCACAGAAATTTTTTTTAGAGTGAAAAAAAAAAATACAAAATACACAATAAAATTACCACATTAGTAGCGAATGTGCAATGGCTGTAGTTTTTAAAATTTAAGACATTTGTTGAGGTTGAAGTTTGATTTTGGACTCTACTCCTAAATATATACTTTATGATATTACTAGTAGTTGGAAGGAAAAAAGAATGGAAGGAGTATAATAACTATTTCATTACACAAATGAATAAAGGCTATATGAGGGGAAGCGGCTGTGGCTCGGTCAGTGGGGCTCCCGTTTGCCGTGTGGGAGGCCTCGGGTTCCGTTCCCGGGGCCTCCTGGTGGGGGCGGGCCCGCCCGCACGGCGTGGTTGGCTGACCCAGCGAGCGCAAGCAGCAAGGGGGGGATATATGAATAAATAAATAAAATCTTAAAAAAAAAAAAAAAAGGCTATATGAGAGATGTTGGTAAGTAAGAACAAAAAACGTTAAGATTGTTCTGAAAAAATAAACCAACCAAGAAGCTATTGTCATAAGAATTTTCTTTGCTGAGGTAATATAATTTCCTTCCTATGGGACTTTACTATGAGTATACTGGAAGCAATTCATAAAAAAGTAGTTTTAATTCTGCACTTTTGGAGCACATTTCTGTCTGATTCTAATAAAATTATTTATAAATCATGAACAAAGTTCCAAGAAAAATGACAAGTTATTTGAGAATAAGTCTTTACAATCCATTTGTCAAAACCTTAAAAAATCTAGGAAAACAGATGTGGCTCAAGTGACTGGGCTTCCATCTATAATATAGGAGGTCCAGGGTTTGAATCCCAGGGCCACCTGGTGAAAGGCAAGCTGGCCTGCATGGCGAGCTGGCTTGAGTGGAGAGCTGGCCCACGTGAAGCACTAGCCCATGTAGGAGCGCTGGCCTGCGCAGGAGAGCGGGACCGCACAGGAGTGCTGGCTTGTGCAGAGATGACGCAACAAAAAGAGACACAGAGGAGAGACAATAAGAGATGTAGCAGACCAGGGATCTGAGGTGGCTCAAGAGATTGAGCGCCTCTCTCCCACTCCGGAAGGTCCCAGGATCAGTCCCCGGTGCCACCTAAAGAGAAGACAGGCAGACACAAAAGAATACACAGAGAGCAGACGGTAAGCACAAAACAATGAGGGGGTGGAAATAAATAAATAAATAAATCTAAAAAAAAAAAAAAAAAAAAAAAAACCACACACACAAAAAAAACACCTTAAAAAATCTGACACCTTCTAAGAAGTAAACTTCTTCATCTTAATGATTTTTTTCTGATTATGAAACTTAAATATTTAATATATAAAGTAAAAATCTTGCAGGGTCCTACTTTTCCAAGATAATCACTGGATTCTGAGGTACAGTTTTCTAGATTTGACATTTTAATAAGTTTAGTAGCACATAATTATTTTTACAAAATTGGCATCATACGCTATGTAATGTTTTGGAATTTGCATTTTCACTGGGTAACTGTCTTGGACAGCCAAAAGCACATTTTTAAAAATTCCTATTTTTTAAACTAATAAACATCAATCCCAAATATATCTGAAAAATTCCACTTTCAAAATATTTCAAAACACTATAGGCAAAGTATAAAAAGCTGAACTTACTAATCTTGAACCATTAATAGAAACAATAAAATCAAAGAACGGCTCCAGTCCAGCTCTATGTCCTGGTGAATTTTCTTGAACCTGTAAAAAGAAAAATGCCCAATATGAAAAAATGCAAAGCTTAATTAAAAATTGTAAGCTAAACTTAAACAGCGATCTCTTATCAGTAAAAATAGATTAATTTCATTGATAATAAAATACAGATACACAGTAGTTAGTATTTTCATTTCTCTGTCTCTCCCAGAAAATGTCCTGCCAGCTCCCTAAATTCTATCCATTCTTTAAGTTCATCTCTTCCATGGTTCCATCTCATACCACTTTAACACTATTTTCTTTTTTGGAGGGGCGGGGTGCATCCTCCCAGCATTTAACATATGACATAGCAGGCAATTAATCATTACTATTGGGCAACAAATTCAAATTAATTTAGTGAGCACTTATTCCATGACTACTACTGCCAAGAAACTGTTTGGTTATAAAGCTAAGCTAGGAACACAGTCACTGATGTCAAGAAATCTCAAGTCTATGCGGGGGGAAAAGTGTGAAGGGGAAGGGGAGACCAGAGGACAATAGCCCTCTAATAAACTGTATTATAAGACCAAATCGCTGTAAGGGAGGTACAAAGTTCTAAAAGCAGGAAGATGAATTCTGGTTATAAGAGGCTTCACAGAAAAAAAAAAAAAAAAAAAAAAAAGACATTCGAATTGTGCTTTGAAAAAAAGGTAGAACTTTCAAAGGTGAAGATGGATAAGGGGCTAAGGAAGGGCATTTGAAAGGGAAGAAATCATATGAGTACAAACACGAAGCAAAAGTCTGTAAAATGAGGGTCAGAATCATAATATAATATAGCTAGACAATAGGGTGGTGTGGGATAGAAGTATACAATTACAGATTTTGAAAACTAGAATTGCCCCGGAAATCCTCTAACCCAGAGAATCTGAAACTGAGGACTGTGGTCTGTGGACGGTTTCACAGAATACCTGCAGCTCCTGAAACTATATGCAGCAGTTTGTATGAATGAGCAGTTTTCAGGGCACAAAGATCCATGGCTTTCACTAGATTCATAAAGGGTTTCTCTGTGAACACCCCCCCCCCCCACAGTTTATAACCCACTGGTTTTGTGTAATTCTTTCATTTTACAAGTGAAGAAACCATTCCAAGGCTTGCCTATGGTCCCACAGTTGGCTAATCATGAAGATGAAACTCAAAAGTACATTTCCCAGTAAGAAGACTAGAAAGAAAGGTAGGCCAGATTCAAAGAGGACCTTAAATGAATATTAAGACTGCATAGCTTCTCAACAGTTCCAATGCTGAACACCCCGTATTTTAAATGGATTAAAATATACTATTACATTTTGTAAACTTATAGTAATAAAATGTTAGTAGGTAGTAATAGTAGTATCAAAAAAGAGCCAAAAGCCAATATAATCCACTTTGTACCTCCTTTTCCAAAATATTTTCATAATGTTCTGAAGAATTTTTATTCTTCTTAATGTCATTAAGTACTCACAAAACTACCCTACAAAAATGAAAAGGTTACACTGTTCCTTGTAGGCTGATTTTCTATAATGGCCCAAATAGTTCTAACAGCCATTTATGAGATTATGGATTCATCCATACATAGCTATAGCTATTTACACAGTAACAAATCATTTTTGATGCTTTCAAAACAGAACTCACATTGGCCCCTGAAAACATTCCTCCAACGCAGACAATGTCAGTGGGAATTGTTCATTACTTCTTGGATTAATTCTGCTTTTTATTTATTTAAAGTCAAATTATACTATCATTGCTTCTGAAGAAGTAAAACTAGTTTTCCTCCATTTGCCACAGTAAAGAATAGCTATCCTTTATAAAAATGGTTAATGTTTAACTTAATAAAAATAATCAGCGTGTACTTTGTTTCATTTCTTTAAACTCAGTTTTCCGAAATGGGGTGGGCTGGGGTAGTATTTTATATTCTATATGTTATCAAAGAAAATGTCTAGCGCCCCAAATGGCAGGTAGATTTCTCCTCAAATGCCATCTCTGAAAGGAGGGTGGTATGAAAGGTAAATGGTACTGTCAGAAGCTATTATGGGAAGAAATGTGAGGTCAAGTCACAGCTCCTTGGGGAAAAGGATTTATTGAGTGTGAAATACCCAGCTAGTAGGTGCCTATCAAATAGGTGTGAAATGCTGCAGGCATGGAAAGGGGAGGACCAGCACAAATCCCAGGGAGCCCCTTCAGAGTGGCCTTTCTCATTTTCTAGGGTGTACATCTAATCCTCTAATTCTCTGAATATGAATGTTTCCAACTGACCACTAATAAATGTTTTACTAGAACCTAACAACTTCACTGATCAATTTCAGACTTCTCCACTGAAAAGTTTACCTTTTAGCTAAAAGGGCTCAAGACAGCACTGTTGTAATTTCAACACCAGCTGAGAAAGTCGACCCCACACACTGATTCTTATCACACCACCCTCTGAGTATAAAGTTTTAACACTATTTTTTGAAATGGAAAGTTTCCAATACCATTTCGAGCATCCTTCCCTTAACTAAAAAGTTTTCAGTAGCTAAATGTGAATTCAACAATAAACTTAAAAATTCTTTCCCATACTGTTTATTTTTCCATTTTCCATTTGCTACAAAAACCGATTTCCTCTGTTTCTAATGGGCTTCAAATTAATTTCTCTGTGTTATTAACATCATTAGGTATCAACACAATCCTGGCAACAAAGGTGTTATTGCTAGGAAGCCAGCAGAGGAAGTCCTAAAAAATACTCTCTTTGACCCTAATATACTTGAAGGATATTTCCTATATTTTGTAGCATGGAAAATAAGCTCTACAAAATGGCAAATTACACATCCATACAAGTTTCTCTTGCAATATTAGCCACCAAAAAGAATTTCTTAGGCACCTAATCTCTCAAGCATCAGATTACCACTTCAATTCTTTCTGTCCCCTATGAGATTTCTAGATTGTTGACCCATTTACTGCTTACTTCACACCATCTTACTTAAACACACACACACACACACACACACACACACGGCTCTCTATGCTATTTAACACTTATGTTGAAATGCCACCGCAAATTTTAAATAAATAGGTTAAATTTGAAAATTTAAGATCTTACAAGCTTTTTAAACATGTAAATATAATGGAGTTTTTAGAACCAGTGAGACTTGGATTTGAGCCATGGTTTTGCCTCCTTATTTGTTGTGTGTGTGTGTGTTTGTGTGTGAGAGAGCGAGCTTGAGAAAGTTTATTTACCTCTCTGGGCCTCAGTTTTTTCATTCGCAAGTAAGGGATGATGCCATCTACTTTACAGTAATATTGTAAAGATTCAATGAGCTTAAATTTATGAAATGCCAGCTAAGTCCTGGTATATATGATGGAGCCTTACAAATCTTCGTTGTTCTTCCCAGCTCTGCGATTACCACCTGAGGGCAAACCTTTACAACCAATTCCTGGACTCTACATTATTTTTCCAACAACGTATTAAATACCACCAGGTATTTAAGGGACGGAGGGAGGAAAGGAGCTGTAAATGTTAGCTGGGAAGAGAAGATAAACCATTTTTTAAAAATGTTGCCTCTCAAAAATCAAATTCTGGTAGATGGCAGATCTAAAAGTTAAAGGTAAAACAAGAAAACTTTTAGAGGAAAACATAAGAGAATATTTTTTGGACCTCTCAAGTATGCAAAGATTTCTTAAACTGGACACAAAAAGCACTAACAAAAAGACTGATAAATTGAAATATACAAAAATTAAGAACTTTTGCTCATCAAAAGACACAATTGAGAGTGAAAAGATATAGTACATATCCAACAAATTTAGAACTACTACAAATCATTAAAATAGACAACAAAATCACAATGAGACACTAACTACTTCACAAGCACTAGAATGGCCTAAACAAAAAAAAGACAGTAACAGGTGTTGGCAATGCTGTGGAGAAGCTGGAACCCTCATATATTGCTGGTGGGAATGTAAAATGGCCCAGCCACTGTGGAAAATCATTTGGTACATCCTCAAAATGTTAAACACAGAGTTACCATAATGACCCAGCAATTTCACTTCTAGATATATACATAAAAGAAATGAAAACCTATGTTGATATGAAAACTTGTACACGAATGTTCATAGCAGCATTATTCATAATAGCCAAAAAGTGGAAACAATCCAAATGTCCATCAAGGGATGAATGGATAAACAAAATGTGGTATATCCATAGAATGGACTATTATTCAGCAATAAAAAGAAATGATGTACTGATACATGTTACCACAGACATGGAGTAACCTGGAAAACATTATGCTAAGTGAAAGAAGTCACAAAAGATAACAGGGAAGCAGATGTGGCTCAAGCAGTTGGGCACCTGCCTACCACACGGGAAGCCCTGGGTTCAATTCCCAATGCCTCTTAAAGACACCGAGCAAGATGGCGGGCTGCCATGATGGGCTGGTGTGGCAAGTTGATGCAACAAGGAGACACAGCTTGGAAACACAATGAGAGACACAACAAGCAGGAAGCAGAGGTGGCTCAAGCGATTGGATGCCTCTCTTCCACATGTAAGGCCTCAGGTTCAGTTCCTAGTGCCTCCTAAAAAAAAGAAGACAAGCAGACAGAGAGAGCATACAACGAACAGACACACTGTGTGTGTGTGTGTGTGTGTAGAAATAAACAAATAAAATAAATCTTAAAAAAACAAACAAACAAAAAAAAAAACGACAACAGATTGTATGATTCCATTTATATAACACGTCCAGAACAGGAAAATCCATAGAGATAGAAAGTAGATTAGTAGGGAAGCGGCTGTGGCTCAATCAGTAGGGCTCCCGTTTACCATATGGGAGGGCCCGGGTTCGGTTCCCGGGGCCTCCTGGTGAAGGCAAGCCCGCCCGCACGGCGTGGTTAGCTGACCCAGCGAGCACAAGCAGCAAGGGGGGGATAAATGAATAAATAAATAAATCTTTAAAAAAAAAAAAAAAAAAAAAGAAAGTAGATTAGTAGTTACCAGGGGCTGGAGGCAGGGGAAACAGGGAATGACTGCTAATGAGTATGGGGTTTCTTTCTGGAATTAGATAGTTGTGATAGTTATACAACTCTGTGAATACACTAAAAACCACTGAATTGTAGACTTTAAAAGGTTGACTATTAAGGTATTTAAGCTATATCTCAATAAAGCTGTTAAAAAAAAAAAAAAAAAAAGAGAACCCAATAGAAAAATGGGGATGAGACTTTAGCAGATAATAAACAAAAGAGGATACCGAAGTGCCCAATAAAGGTGAAAATATGCTCAGCTTAATAAAAGCCAAAATGGAAAAGATGGAAAACACTAAGTGTTAGTAAGGATGTGGAGAAATCAGAAACCTTAATTACTTCTGATGAGAATGTAAATTAAGAAACCATATGGCAATAGCTATTAATATCGAATATGTGCATACCTTTGACCCAATATTCCTCTCCTAAATACATACCCAATAGAAATGGGCATACACAGGTTCACCAGAAGACAAAGAGTAGAATGTTCATAGCAGTACTATTTGTAATAGCTCAAAACTGAAATCTTTACAAATGCCCTTCAACAGTAGAATGGAAAAATAAATTGTGGCATATCCTTTCAATGGAATGAAATATATTAATGAAATGAAAGGGCTACAACAACATGCAACATGGATAAATCTCACAATATTTGAGCAAAAGAAGTCAGACACAAATGAGTGCATATTGAATGATTCTATTTATAAAAGTACAAGAACAGGCCAAACTAATCTATGCTGTAGAAATCACGATAGTATTCACCTGGAAGAGGGGGGAAGAGAGGGAGGCAGGATATGTGGCTGAAAAGGGATGGTATGCTGAAGTTACATGAGTGTGTTGTTTATGAAAATTAATCAAGATGTATATTTATGTGCATTTATTAGTATGAAAAGTTTTAAGATATACTTCCTCTATCCAAAAAGTAGATATAGTAGAAATAAAATGACTACAATCTAAGAAAAAACCCAACACCTCACCTATATGGAACACAACTGAGAACTAGTAATTAAGTCAAAAAGGACTGAGCAGTGGGTCACAAAGTAACTTGCTCTAATGCTCATTTTTCTTTAAGAGGACACTTCAGGACAATGATCAGGTTCTATTTATAATTATTTTACAAATTATTTACATAATTTGGCTATCTAAAGATTTCCAAGGCACCAACAGGCAAAGTAATAGCAAAAAGCAGAGAGGAGAGAAATTTTATGGCCACATAATTATAGCAAAAAATGGTAGAAAGGGAGAGGAAATAGAAATTACAAAATGAAAAATGAAAACTTAAAAAAAGGCACCAATCTAGAGCCACTTACCAAATTCTACCTAGTAAATACTTACTGTGAGTTTATATAATAGGTATAATTGTGATTTTGTCTTGTTGTAGGAAATATAAAGGAACTTTTTGTGATGATAGAAATGCTATGTATCTGCACGGTCCAATATAGTAGCAACTAGTCACATGTAACTACTAAGCTGAAATATGGCTAGTGGGACTAAGGTACTGAAGTTTTAATTGCATTTAATTTCAATTAATTTACATTCAAATAGCCACATGTGGCTAGAAGCTGCCTTCCTGAACTGCACAGGTGTAGGTGATAACTACATGATTTAAATTCCAATACAGCATATTAATTGAGGTCATAACAAATAAGACAGAGGAGGTTAAATTATAATCAGCATCTATCTATGATGCTGGGGAAGCATGCAATACATTTTAAAATAGATTTTTTTAAAAATTTCTTTGAGTTGTAATTAAAGTTAGAAAAAACTGCCCTATAAGATGCCATTAACTGTTCTGTTCAATTAACTCCCAGGTAATAAAAGCAATTTTTTTACTTTTCCCTCACCTTCCGATCCTTAGGAACTTTTATCAGATTTAGCTTCAATTTTTTCTTTTCTTAAACTAACTGCATACAGACCTAATTGTTCTTTACTGTTTGCTTTCCAGGTAAGCATTTCTTCTTCCAGGATTAAAAGGGTTCAAATAACACTACTTACTATTAGACATGGTTCATTTTGCATGAAACTTACTCTCACTTTTAAAATCTTTGCTTGGAGGAGCAAAGGAAGAAAAAGGCTACTTTCAAAACACAGAATATCACCAGACGATATTTTATAAGGCGTATACACACTTAATACAGGTTTCTGACTGACACTGAATTACTTCCCTTCAGTTTTCTAAGCATGGAGATTTTTCCATAGAGCTGACTTAGTGAAATGTAACTGTCTCCTCTTTTTATTATTGCACATTACATTCTTCCAGAGATTCTGTCTCTACACATAAAGGTAGTTAAGTCCCTTTGAATGACTTTCTGTTCACACCATCATCTCCTCTCTTTCAATTTAGTGTTAACACTTTCACCTTTATACTGGTTTTAAAAACAGTAGAGATGTTAAATAAGACTAAAAATAAATTCAATCCAATTAACACCTCAGTGATGACTCACTTCAATGATACACACAAAGCCATTAATTACCTCATGATGTGTGTGTATGTGTGTGTGTGCATGTATGCTTAGGTGATCAAGACAATAAGAAGAGATCTGGGAATGTTATATAGTAATAATAATAATAAAAAACCCACTAAATCCTTGATAGTTATAAAAGGCATTTTGCGGGGAGGGAATGGGCTCTTCTATGTCTGCAAATGGACAAATTTTCCTAAAGGGGACTTAAAAGACAAATGTGAAATAGACTCTTATTAGACACCAATTTAGGTATTTGTTTCATAGGGAAAAAAAACTTGCTGTGTGACCTTGGGCAAGTCATAATTTCTCTGCCTCCTCTTCTCTAGCTGTCAAGTGAGGAGGTTGACTAGATGGTCTCTAAGATTGAATTAAGCACCATGAAATAAGTCTAACTGCCACTCAGCTAGCTATAGATTGTACAGTGAAGAAAATCAAACCCAGCAAGATCATTTAAATTACACACAAGACTTTTAGTCATTTTAATAAGTATGTTTAATAACACTGTGGCAAAGAAATGAAAAGGATACCATCTTCCAGAAAACAAACTTTCCTTAAAAATGAGGATCCTTAAAAATTACCAAGCACATTTAACTAGAATAGCAGCAAAGTACAGGGCAAGGCACATGGACAAAAAGTAGCTGCTGACTGATTAAATGGAAACACTATTAAAAATGTTTAGTTCCAGTGTATTTTAACTAGTACTGACACTAGAATATTGGTTCTCACTACTAGCAAAGGCATCGTGAGCATTTTTATTCTTTATCATATTCCAGACCCTATGCTAAGTGCTCAGTACAACCAATGATGTAGAAGGTACTTTTTTTTTTTTTTTTTGAAGATACTGTTTTAATAAAGAGATTTAACAATGCTTAAATGTTTTCAAATTATTTTTATATACTAATGTGGCCTTTTGTTAGGAAGGTGGAGCAGGCACTACCATTATTCCCATTTTTCAGATGAAAAGAATGAAGCTCAAAGAAGTTCAGAGAGTTGCCCAAGGAAACACGTTGCAGTGATGGCGCTGAGACTAGGATCTAGTGATTCCTTAGAGGGGTGCCTGGTGGTCTACTATCAGAGTCTATCAATGTATTTATGTCCAGAAGATAACATGGTTCCCTATTTCTGATACTGTGCTTCATGGTGAACATGGAATCTGACCCACTGCATAAGAGAATCTGAAATATAAGGATTTTTTTTTTTATTAGAGAAGTTGTAGGTTTGCAGAACAATCATGTATAAAATTCAGGATTCCAATATACCACCCTATTATCAATACCTTGCATTGGTGTGGAATATTTGTTACAGTTGGTGAAATTACATTTTTATAATTGTACTATTAACTAAAATCCACAGTTTAACTTATGGTTCACTGTTTGTGTACTGCAGTTCCATGAATCTTTTTAAAAACATTTTTATTCTGTTACCAAATATACAACCTAACCTTTCCCCCTTTTAACCACGTTCAGATATATATTTCAGTGTTTTTAATTATATTCACAATGTTGTGCTACCATCACCACCATCCATTACCAAAACATTTCCATTGTTCCAAACAGGAATCCTGTACATTTGAAGCCTTAACTTCCCATTCCTTATCCCCATCCTGTCCCCTGGTAACCTATATTCTAACTATGAGTTTGCTTATTCTAATTATTTCATAACAGTGAGATCATACAATTTTTGTCCTTTTGTGTCTGGTTTACTTCACTCAACATGATGCCTTCAAGGATCATTCGTATTGTAGCATGTATCAGAACTTCATTCCTTTTTCCAGTTGAATAATATTCCACTATACGGATATACCACAAAAACAAATCATAAAATTAAAAAATCTCCTACTTGGAGTCTACTTCTTTTCGTATCTATATTTTTTTGTGACTACACAAGTATCTCATGATCACTGCAGAAATTCTAGAAAATATATTAAGGTTTAAAGGGCTATAAAAATGTCATCATCCTACCAATAGTCTTTTTAATATCCTGGTTAATTATGTTTCAGTTTTATTTTCCTGGGCACTCACATGTACATCACACATGGAGAGGCGCACATAGACACAGAGTGTTTTGAGACAATTTCACTGAATGCATGACATTCTCTAATCTGTGGTTAGGCCCTGATTTTTCACTTAACACTTCAACTGTTTGATATTTAGGGTGTAAAGCTAACATCTTATGATAACTTTTGATCACATTGTACTTGAATATGTTATAGCATACAAAATCTTTGTTGGGAAAAAAAGACCAGGAAAAATACTTCAGTAGTATTTCCCTTTAGATGATGGGACTACAGGTAATTTAAATTTCTTGTTATACTTTTTGAATTTATCCAAATATTCTCAAATGAAGATGTATGTGTTGAGAATCAGAAAACAATGTAGTAGTTACCAAAATGAAGACCAATGTTTATAAATATACAAACATAAAAATTCAATAATTTGAGAAAACAGTCATTTTAAGTGAAAACAAAGGGTAGGATCTGAGGTTGCAGATACATACTTAAAACAGCAAAAGACAAGAAAAGTGAATTGTCTAATACAGGAGGTACCAAACTATGTTACAAAAGAATACCATGGAGTTAACTGAAAGAATGAGGCGGATCTCTATGTGCTGCTATAGAAAGACTGCCAAGACAGCTTACCAAGTGAGAAGAGCAAAGTGTGTAACAGTATTATCCCATTAGTTACAAAAGAAGTAAGAAAGAGAGAGACAGAGACAGAGGGGCAGATGTATGCTTTTGGAAAGATACATAAGAAACTAACATTAAGTTACTTCTGGGGAATAAGATAGGGTGGGAATAAGGAATTGGGTGTACAATATCACAACCACATGAAAATGTGCATTCACACATAAATACAAAATACATAAAAAGGAAAGTACACTGCTCAAAGCAGAAAAGCTGGGCCTATTTCAAGGTTGTCTCCTAAAGAACTTAAAAGAGAACCTAACAAAGAATATGGCAAAATAATGGGGAAAAAAAGGGAAGTTTCATCTATCTGAATTATAAGGACTCTGAAATAACAATAAAACAGCTGTGGATATGGGTGTCACTATAATTGGAGTTTCAAAACCCAGTCATACAAGTTTTATTACCAACAAGGAACTGGCCAGGCAATTGATTATTAAAGAAAAGCAACTTCTAATTAAACCATTCTAGAACTAGCTGAAAGCGGGTGATTTTACTCCAAGGTTTTCCTGCCATATTTACTCTGGTTTACAAACTCAATAATTCAGTTGTGGAACATACTCCTATATGTTCAGGCAATAACACATGAAAGGAGAACATTTTTGTATGTTAAGATTTAACTTAGTACGTTTCCCTCCAAAAATAAAGATGAAGAAAGCAGTTAACAGAATCAGATGCAGAGTGAATTAGGAACTCAGAAACATCTAAAAAATTCTCCTAAGCTATGATCATTACTATTTTAAAGCTCCCACTCATAAAACTCTTAACTAAGTAAGAATTATTTCAATTTTTGCAACATTTTAATGCTCCAAATGCACATTGGTAACTAAGGTTGTCCCTAGTGTTTCTAAAAATCAGATGAAAGATTAATAACACACCTGCATTACTGAATATGTATGAGTACTAGTTTACCAAAGTGCACCTATAAAGAAAATATACTTTGTTTTACGTTGGAATGAAGCCATTAACAGAAAGCATTAAATTGGTATGCATTTGATATGTACAGTTGTCTTGCAAATATTCAGACAATTTTTTTTATTCATTAGCACTGTGTTTTACTGAGTTTCCCTGAGGGCATGTATTAAAAAAATATCATGTGTCCCCAAGGATCCATGACCACAATCAGTCACCATGAGAATGAGCTAGAAATCCTGGATAGCACATCAGAGTAGAAACTCAAAATCATACCAGGTAACAGAGAGGAAGGTTCTGCTGCTTTCACTTCACACTTAGGATTTGACAGTTCTTCCATTCCCGGCCCGCCCCCGCCCCCATTAGTTTGGCACTCCTGAGTTAGGTTAGCTGAAAGGTATAGAAAGGTAATATGGCTTATTAGACTGCCATTTCTTTCTGGAAAAAACATTTTTTCCTATCAAGAGTGCAGATTCAAGAGAGATTTTTAGTGAAGAGACAAATAGACACATTAATCCTAAAGATCAGAAAGGTGATCTATCACAACCCTATTACTACCTGGATATCTGGGTAATTTAGTTTAAGAATGTTGCCTCACCTGAAACATGCAACCTATGGGCAAAAAATGAAGTAGCACCGGGAAGTGCTGTCCCTTTCAGTGAAAACGTTTGTGCCTGTGACACTTGATTACTTCCCTAATGGGCTAGGGGCCACTTTGTTGACAGTCTGTCGTGTTACCACTCATGCAGGTGTCACAGCACACAACTATCGATGTTACTTTTAAAGACTCCTGGTTCTATGTGGAGCCGACCACATGCTTTGCACAACTCAGGGCTGAAGTGCGGGCTTAGCTAACACTTCTTGAGATGCTGTTTCTCTGCATCCTGGTGACTGAAGTTCCTTTTCTTTATTTACCCAGATTATTTTAAATACAGTCCTTTTCATTACCTCTTTTACCACTGTAAATGAATCTCAACCTTTATCCCCACCACACCCTCAGTACTCTTAAAAAGAATAGAAAGGAAGTGTCCTCTCCAGGAAAAGTTAAAGGGAAGGGTAGGAAAGGGCAGAAATGACACCAAAGAAACTGTCCTGTCAAAATAAAATACACTTAAGTCCGTTAAAACTACTTCTAGGCTATTTTATTTTCTGTCTCCTGTCTTAACTGGCCTTTCCGGATATCCGGACAGCGCCGAAGTGGATTAATACCTGCAATCGCATCCCCCAGCTCCAGACTGCGGTGTTCGAGATTCCTTTTCTCCGAAAGCTCAAACGCTATTTTCACTATATCCTCTTTTGGAGACTTTGCCCCCAATCCCTTCGTAACTTTGGAAGCTAAGAACTGGGGAGTGGGGGAACAGAGAAGGTCATGCTGAGGAAGAGGAACCACGGTTACCCCCCACCCAGGGCCGAACCCCGGCCAAGTCGCCCGCAGCCGCCTCTGAGTCGAGCCTGTCCTCCCAGAACCGTGGACCCGGGGCCCGGGAGCTCGGAGAAGGCGGGATGCGATCGGCCTTTTGAACCAGCTTCGGCCAAGTCAGAGCCCACAGTCTCTGCTCCTTCGTGGGCTCGGGCCTGGCTGCCCCGGGAAAGGACCCATCCTCAGCCTGCCCGCCGCCCGGCCCCGCCTCCAGCCCACTGCTCGGGGCCGCCATCGGAGACCTTACCCGCAAGACATGGTAGCCTTCAGTACCCCCGCCCGGGATCTCGACGCTCTGCGAGGAGCCCATGGCGGCGGCGGCGGGCGATCGCTGTGGCCGGGCTCGGCGCTGCTCTCCGCCCCCCGCGTACCGCCCGCTCAGCTCCTCGGCGTAGCACTTGGGACGTGGCACTCGCTGCCGCCGTAGAGCCGGGCCGCACTGCCCGCCGGGAGATCGTCGCCGCCGCAGCCGAAGCCGCTGCGGCGCCACAGAGAGCGCCACCTGCCGCGCGCCACCTGGAGGGGCCTGCGCGCGCAGACCGGGAGGGGTCTACTTGTGCTCGCGAGAGAGCAGAAATACTGTTCATCTCGCCTCGGCATCTAGCTACGGGGCCTTGGGTTGGACAAGATTCATCTAGATACAGTCCTGCTCACCGGAGAAAAGGTTCCTCGGTTGCAGCGCCCCCTTGTGGCCAGAGGTGCGGCTGCTGAAAATAGGGGTGGATACAAATCTACCGACTCCGTCCCAAGTTGGACCGCTAAGAGTGATGATAGTGGTCTATGTGAGCTGCCTACGGCGTCTGCTCAGCTCACTTTGTAAAGGGAAACTCTGTCTTTATAAAACAGCTGTCCCAAAGAGTCATGGAAAAGTCACTAAGTTCTTCCTTCCCCCGCTCTCCCTTTTCAATTGTGAGAACGAAATCAGGGAATCCAAACACAGACTTAGAGTGATGCCAGCGTGGGAAGCACTATTGGATTTCCTTGGTGTTCCGGAGCCTGTTGCTGTTGGTTCCCCATGTAGTAACGTTTTATTCACAGTTTTCCTACTCTGCAGCTACTTTCGCCCTATTCGTGTGTTCCCTTTAAAACCCCCAGTTATCACTATTACCCAACGGTCTACTTGACCATCATTAACGCTGAATCAACTAGATGTGTATTCTGTGATGCCACGTGAAGTACACATTCTCACCCATTCTAGCCCAAAGTGTTCAACTTGCCTCTATCACATCTTTAGTTATAACTTCTAGTTTACAGGAAACACAAAGGATAGAGAAAGAGTGAAATGACATCACCAGGAAGCATGCAAATTCAGAAGGTGGGGCGTTCTCCAGAATACCTGGCTGTTTTATCTTCATCAATTTAGAATCATAACAAAGGGGCCGCACTGGATTAAAAGAACCGTGAGGGAAAAGAAACAAACAAACAAACAAACAACAACAACAACAAAAAACATGAGGATATAACCAGGAAACTCAGTGCAAGGTTCTGAGTTTAGGGGTTGGGTTGACAGAATTAGCTGTAAAGGACATTTTTTACTTAAGTTGGGAAATTTGAATATGTTCTGAGTACTAGAACAGAAGCATTTATTGACCTGAAAAATGGAGATTATTGACTGAAAAAAAAAAGCAGGTTACAAGATAGGATGTACAATATGATAACATTTTGGTAAACAAAATACATATTAATACATACGAATGAATAAAAAGGTGTGGGAGGATGTGAACCAAGAGTTAAGGTGGTGATGTCTGGTTGGTGACAGAGATGTTTTATTTTTAGTTTTGGCTTGTGCTATATTCTATATTCATGGACTGCTTCTGTAATAATGAAAGATTGTTTAAAGTTTAAAAATTAAAAAAATGTCTTTGCTACTAAAGAACTAATACCAGATATTTAGGAAATTGAATAAATACCTAAGGACATACATGAGCTCTCCAGTTATTAGGCTCCTCAAGGACAGGTACTAAAATGGCTCTCCTCTGCATTCCTAGTACTTAGCACAGTGTCTGGCAGCTAATTCAACAAATTAATGAAGTTAATGGAAGAGAATAAATTCAAGGAGTAGATCTGATGGCAACACCCTTGTTTTGCACAGTAATTGAAATCCTCTCCATGGTGGTTTCATAAACTGTTGCTGTGTTCAGTGATCAAAATTTGGGGGCCAGTTTGTTCCCAGATGTCTGACACTAGCCATGGTTTGAAGAAGCCAGGCTGTGGACCTCGGGTGGTCTGTGAGTAATTCCAGCCCTTCCTTATAGCTGTGGTGTATGTTTCAGACAAGTGTGACTGTTTGCTATTCCCCATACATGTCATTTACTTTCAAATCTTAATGACTTTGTTCACACCAATCCCTATGTCTGGAATACCCTTCCTTATATTTTCTACTTAGGAAAATCCTAACTGTCCCTTAAGACCCATTGTAGATGTTATTTATCCCTCAGTTCAAAATGACTCCTCACTCTGAGTGCCTGGAGCAGTCAGTTCCTTCATTTCTGGTAACCATCATTTATGGTCCATTCATTCAGGGTAAAGATCATCTCTTTTTCATCTTTAGATGCCCAGTTCCTGGTTGAGTGTCAGGAACATGTGGTAATGTTTGTTGGTTTGAACTGAATGTGTGTAAGGAATAGCTTCAGAGCTTTTTCTTTTTTCAGGATGAGTCAATAAGTTACCTCTGCTGCTCCTATTTGTGAATTTCTTTAGTGACAATTGATAGAGCATGAGGTACAGGGCCCATCTGGTTTAGGACTGAAAAAAAATGTGATAAGCATCACTCCAGTTTTCCTAGTGTCAGTTGTTTTCCTCTTTTAACTAGGGAATATGCTCAAATAGAGGACAGAGAAAAAAAATCCCAAAGATATTGTTAATATAAAAAAGTATGACATGATGGAGGAGAACTCATGGGAGATTATTGTCCAAGTCATTCTCAAAGTAGGCATCTGCTGCGGACAATGGAATTAAGATATAACATGTAGAAGGAAAGCAAAGACCAGCAAAAGGAAATGTCTGCAGATTAAAAAACAAAACAAAACAAAAAACAAAAGAAATCTATTTTTTCTGGAAGAAGCATCTAAGACACAATTTTGTATGTCTATTATGGGTATCATTGATTCTGAGTTCTCATAAACAAGCAGTTCATGATAGGAAGGTCATATCATATTGGCAAGTACAGCCTAATCTTTTTGCTTCCAGACAGCCTGGGAAAGTTTGGCCCCTGCTGGGATTATTTGGATGACAGCTATCCAGGACAGACCATACTGGGGGCATCCCATATTCAGAGGCCCTGGTTTGTTTTGCTGAGGGAGCAAATCAGGGGAGAGGTCATGTTATGTGCCATGAAACACCAGCCACAGCTGATTGGACTAGGAGAGAATCCCTGTCTTACCAGCAACCAACACCTATGTTGACCAATAACCTATGAGGTGGCCTGTTAGGAAAAGCTGCCTCCAAAACGGGATGGTGGTAATTCGGTAGGCCAATTAGATCTTTTCTTTGGGGACTTGAAGCTGGAAAATACAAGGAGAGACTCAGACAGTGTATATTTATTTGAGTGTTAGAATATAAGCTTCTTGAGAGTAGGGTCTTCTCTACTCGCCTACTATTTATACTTAGTGGTTATAAAAAAAAAGGGGGGGGGAGGGGGCTGGCAAGCCCAATAGATGGTTGAATGAATGGGTGGTCATGTTAATAGTCATGTTAAGAGAAAAGGACTAGAGCAGTGGTTCTCAAACTTGGGTATGTATTTGAATCTTCTAGAAACTTTGTAAAAATACAGAAATTCCACTTCAATGAACGTGTGCCTCAGTGTTATTTATTAATTTCCAGATGATTCTGATACATACATAAGTTTGAGAAGTACCACACTAGAGCAATATTCCATAACCTCCTGATATTTTGTAGGAAATCAGATAACCGGTAAGAATTTCTAAAGTTGGGAGGGATTCTCCCAGCAACTAAACACAGACATAAGGACCAAATTATGCTGGTATCCTTGTGTTTCTTTGCCATTCCCATCACCTTTATTCCCACACATAAAATTTTTATTTTGGAATAAATTTTGATTTACAGAAAAGTTTCAGATAGTACAGAGCATTCCCATATATACCCTTTACCCAGTTGCCAAAACTAAGAAACCAACATTTGTATACTATTGTTAACTAAACTCCAGACTTTATTTGAAGTTCACCAGTTTTTACACTAATGGTCTTTTTCTTTTCCAGAATCTTACATTGCAGTTAGTTGTCATGCTCCTTTGTCTTCTTTGGTCTGTGACATGTCACAGTCATTCCTGTTTTTTGTGACCTTGAAAGTCTTGAAGACTATTGGTCAGATATTTTAAAGACTATGCCTCTATTGAGAGTGTCTTATGGTTTTCTCATGTTTAGACTGGAGTTATGCGCTTTGGAAGGAACACAGAAGCGAAGTGTTCTTATTGCATCATATCAGGGTGTAGGTAATGTCAACATGACTTATTACTGGTGATGTTAACCTTGATCACTTGGTTAAGGTGGTATCTGCCTTAGTAGTGAAGTTACTATTTTTCCCTTTTCCTATGGAAGCGAGACACTAAAGTCTAGCCCACCCACAAGGAGCTATGTCTTGGTGCGGGAAGGGGAGGGGGAAGTATCTCCATAAATAATTTTTAATTCTTCTGTAAGAAATACTTGCCCCTTCTCCCCCATTTATTTATTTATTCAATCATTTATTTATATCAGTATGGACTCATAGATATTTATTTTGTCTTTGGTTGTAATACAATACTATGTAATTCATTGCTGGTTGGAATGCAAAATGGTATATTTTATTGCTCACATTGTCCCAGCTTTGCCCATTGGGTGTTCTCACAGGTTGGTCCCTGAGTCCTTTTGACAGTCCCCATCATTTTGCTTTTGAGCACTTCTGTACTTTCTGGCACTACAAGATGCTCCAGGTTCATCTTGTACTTACCCCATTCCAGCCATAGAATCAGCCTTTTCATTAAGAAGCCCTGATCCCTTTTGTTGGAGAATGGTATTTAGGAACCAAGAACTGGGCACTGGGTGTGCTCATGGCTACTGTAGTATCATTGCTTCTAGGCTCTCAGCAGACAGAGCTAGGAAAAAGACATGTATATATAATAATCCATATGTATATACATATCTATAATTATTTCTGTATCTATCTGTATGTATGTATATATATATATATTAAACTAAACTTGAGTTCCTTCTTATATCTCTGACTCTAATCCAGTACCACAGGGGTCATCCTAGCATTTTCCCCTTGCTTACTTGTAACCTCTTTCTTTGATACTGAGAAACCTAACTCCCATTATCTACCATTTATTTGCTTATTTTTTCAGCTTAGTATACATATAAGGTAGTTTCAGAATTATTAACCTGTACTTCTGTAAGAAACAAATTTACCAATTAGTGTACAGTGTTTATGTACAATTCTTTTTGTCTTTAGCCTTATGATTTCCAGTCAAAAAATAGTTTTCCAAAGTTACTTAGGTAAGCTTCTTTTTTTTACCCTCCCCCCTTTAGTGAGATGAGGATATGTTGTAATATTCACCTGTGTAATGCAGTATGATTCATTTGTCACAGTTTGCAAGTTATCCTGTGGTTTCTGGCATCCTAGTTTTCCTTTAATTTGAATACATTAAAATTCACTCTGTATAATGTGCAGTTCTATGGTTTTTATAAATCCATAGTACTATGTATTCACCCTTGATTACCATACAGAACAGTTCCATCACCCTAAAAATTCCCATGTACCCTCTATAATCAACCACTACCCCTGCCCTTTGACCCCTGGCAACTGCTTATTTGTTTTCTATCTCTGTAGTTTTGCCTTTTCCAGAATGTCTTATGGATGAATTATGTATCCTTTTGGGTCTGTCTTCTTTAACTTAACAAACTGTGTTTAAATTCATCTGTGTTGTGTGACTTATAATTTATTCCCTTATATTACTGAATAGTATTCCATTATGCTATGGACATATCATAGTTTTTTTCCCTCCATAGTTTGTTTTTTCATTCATCTGTTGAGGGATATCTAGGTTGTTTCTAGGTTTGGGTGATTATTAATAAAGCCTCTGTAAACATTCATGTACAGGTTTTTGTGTAAATGTAAGTTTTCAGTTCACTTGGGTAAATACCTAGGAGTGGATTTTCTGGGTCATATGGCAAGGCTATGTTTAACTTTATAAGGATATGCCAAACTATCTTCCAAAGTGGCTGCACCATTTTGCAGTCCCATCAGCAATGAATGAGAATTTCTGTAGCTTTTTATTCTTTTTTTTTTTTTTCCCCAAAATGAACTCATCATTTTACCCCAATGCTCCTCCTCTGACTCTACCATTTCTATTCCTCCTTCTGTCTAATCTTCTTGGTCATTCATCTTTCAATTCCTACATATTTAAAACAACCTTTATGTTCTCCATTTTGGACCTTTTCCAATACCTTTTTAATTACTTGTATTACCTTCTATCTGTCTGAAATACCTGGAATGGTTTCTATTTTCCTGATTGCATGATAATTGTAATTGTAAATGTAGTTTACACTTCCACTCGATAGGATATAGCCTAGTTAAGGCCAGGGATGCTAAAGCATAATTTACATATACATTAATTGATAACGTAATTGTAAATGATATATTTTTCTTGATTTATCAATTTACCACATTATTTATTGACTCCTAGCTATAAGAGGAAGCTTAAGCTCACTTACGCAACTACCATCTGTCCTCTCTCTTCCAATTTTTGATAATTATGATTTAAATTTTGGGGGGCATTTTAAAAAATATATCTGTAAAACCTCAAATCTTTTGCAATCAACTTTAGTCAGTATTTCTTTATTCTTTACTATGTTAGATGATGATATTTGACTTCTTACCTGATTTCTAACTCTTCAACATTATCCCAATTCCTATTTTCTGACCACTGAGACTTTATTTTTATATTATCAAGGTTGTTAATATTTACATTTTGTTCTATAACAATATTTGAGTTGTGTATGGTAGATTGATTCTAAAGATTTAAAGCTATTTTGTTATTACACATGGATATCATATATTGCCACTTCACAGCCAATTATATTTCCTAAGATTTTATTTCCACACCCTAAATTTGTATATTCTTTTCTTTATGTCTAAGATCTCAAGCTCTTTATCTCAGTAGAGACTATTCCCGTTGTACAGGTCAAATGGATAAATATATTTCCTTTTCTTATAATCTATCAACTATTCACAATCATGCAGTAACTTAGTATTTTAGTTTTATAAAGCAAACTATGATGTTTTAGACAATTTTTTCCTTGGAGTTTCTAGTTGCTAATTCATTCATGACAGAGGAAATTGTGTATGGTTTTAGGCTCCCTGCCCTCCCTCCCTTCCCTCTTTCTTTCATATTTTAACCATGTCGCTAATATCAAGGATCTTTTTCATTCCATCCATTGCTTGAAATTTATAAAATTTTTCTTGAAGATATGTTTCATGGAATGTGCTGCCATCCTGTTTCAATTGGGCCAATTGCTTTCTTAGTCTCACACACAACTAGAATTTCTTTTTATTACGTACTTGGTTTAGTTTTATCATTATTTTTGTATTCCACTCTTTGCTTTTGTTGTTGCTCTTCATTCTTACCAACATTTGGTATTGTCATTAAAAAAAAAGAATTTAACCATTCTATTAGGTGTGTAGTGGTAACTTATTGTGGTTTTAATTTGTAGTTCCCTAATGGCAAATGCCATTGAGCATGTTTTCATATGTTTATATGCCATCCATATAAATCTTCTTTGACAATGTGTCTGTTCAGATTTTGCCCATTTTTAAATTGGGTTGTTTATTTTCTTATTTGAGTTTTAAGAGTTCTTTATGTATTCTGGATATGAGTCCTTACCAGATATGTGATTTACAAATATTTTCTTCTAGTCTGTAGCTTGTCTTTTTATGATCTTAACAGTATCATTTACAGAGCAAACATCTTAAGATTTTTTTTTTTTTTTAAGATTTATTTATTTATTTATTCATTTATCCCCCCCTTGCTGCTTGTGCTTGCTGGGTCAGCTAACCACACCGTGTGGGCGGTCCTGCCTTCACCAGGAGGCCCCGGGAACCGAACCCGGGGCCTCCCATATGGAGCCCTACTGATTGAGCCACAGCCGCTTTCCCAAGATTCATTTCTTTTGTATATGGGCATCTATATTGTCCTAGCACAATGTATTGAAAAGACTATCCTTTCTCCATTGAATTGCCTTTATATATTTGTTAAAGAGAATCTCTAGAGCCAGGTGCAATACTCCCTGCAAACAAACTCAATAACAAGGCCCAAATTTGTACTCATGTTCTTTGACATTCCCCATTGCCTTTCTTACAATATGTATTTTTAACTAAACCTCTATCACTTAAGGTGAATTTGGGAAGGGCAAGAACCTGGAAGAGAGAGGAGAGCAGCACCCCCGTGGTGGGGCATTGCATGAGTGTGTGTGGGGGGTGAAGAGTTGAGAGCCCTCAGGGCAGAGCACCCCAAAAGGGACTTGGAAGAAAAGGAACTCTAAGGGGGGCTTTTAACATTGTTAGCCATGAGGTGTACTGTGCAGCTGTCTCCCTCTTTGACTCTTACAACATCTTTAAAAAAGGTACATTGCTCACTGATTCTTGTTCGTGGAAATGGATTCTTTTGGAGGAAGTTGAGGGGGGTTCTGAGTTCTGTGTCTGAGTTGATGCAAGGGATACAGAGATTATATGGGGAAGCTGGAGTTGAGGAAAAAGGAGATCCTTAGAGTGTAAAACCTTGAGAATTAGCAAAAATTCCTGGGAGACCTTCAGACTTTCAAAGCCTATGGAAATAGTGGGTTCAAGCCTAGCTCTCCAAGGGGTAAAGGAGAACCCAGCTAATATCTGGCTTAGAGGGGGAATAACTAGAAAATAATGTTGCATAATGTGGTATGATAAAAGCATGGGGTTGAAAAATAGGAAGGTCCAGAGAAAGGTGAAAGGACGAGAAGTCCATGGAGGAGTGGAGGGATCTGCTAGGCTAGATGGTGAGGGTTAGGCTGTGGGTTCATTTTCCTATCTTTGCCACCTTCAAGAACCCTTTGTGATGATTGCCCAGCTCTGTGATGTGGGTGGGGAACTCTAATCTAGAGTCATTACCATTTGATATATCAATGCCAAGTGTATCCCCCAAAATGCCATTCTCCTCAAACTTTGAGCCTATCTTCACTATCTGTAGCCTAATCTCATGGTTTCCCCACTTTGAGAGTTTGCCAGAAAGGAGCTGAGTTGGCACAGGACTTTCCAACTCTTATAAAAAGGTAACTCACCTCTCCCTTTCTTTCCTGTGTTCCTCTTCCTAGCGTGCAATTTCTGGGTCTCAGTGTAGCCTGGGGTTGACTAGGGAGGGGCAACCCATAGGGAACAAATGTAGAAGAAAGTCTTGGGGTATTGTGAAGTGAGGGATATGGAGGAATACCCTTCTGTCCTGCTCTGTTCCTGGCTGTGGCTTGTGTCTCTTGTCTTCTGCAGTCACCTGTGTGAGCTCCCTATTAAGGGCAGCTTTCAGCAACTGCTGCAACAAGTTCCCTGCTATGAGATGTGAGATGGTAGGACTCAGAAAGCTGATATTCTGTTGGTTGAGAGTCTGGGAAAGTATTGTTCACTCTTAATCCCCTTTAGTTTCCATAGCCCCTCTGTCTAAGCCCTCTCTGTGACTGGTTACCTCCCTCCCCCAGTCGCTGCAAAGACCAACCACCAGTCCTTCCTCCTGAGCCCTTTTTTTCCTTCTTTACTTTTATTTATTTATTTTAAAGATTTATTTATTTATTTATGCCCCCCCACCCCCCGTTGTTTTGCACTTGCTGTATGCTCTCTGTGTGTTCTTCTCTCTTGTATTCTCTTTAGGCAGCACCAGGAACCGATCCTGGGACCTTCTAGAGTAGGAGAGAGGCGCGCAATCTCTTGTGCCACCTCAGCTCCCTGGTCTGTTGCGTCTCTTATTGTCTTTCCTCTTTGATTCTCTTTGTTGTGTCATCTTGCTGCACCAGCTTTCTGCATGGGCCAGCACTTCTGCGTGGGCCAGCTCTCTGCTCAGGCCAGCACTCCATGCAGGCCAGCTTGCCTTTCACCAGGAGGCCCCAGGAATTGAACCCTGGACCTCCTATATGGTAGATGGGAGCCCAATTGCTTGAGCCACATCTATTTCCCTCTTCTTTACTTTTAGATCTTTATTTTAGAAACACATCAACATTCAGGAATTTTTATTATTTCCACATTAGTATTTTTTTTCCTTTAGCCATGTATGGTTCTTTAATTAACTTAAAAAAATCTCTTTACATGTTATTCTTTTTTGTTTCAAGTACAGTTTTATTCACACACTATACAATCCATTCAAAGTGTGTAATCAATGGCTCTTGGTATAATCACAGAGTTGTGCATTCATCACCACAGTCAATTTGAGAACACTCTCATTGCTCAAAATAAAAATCCCATATCCCTTATACTTGCTTAATATTGACACTTAGCATTGGTATGGTATCTTTGTTACAATTGATGAAAGAATATTACAATCTTATTGTTAACTATAGACCATAGTTTGCATTTTGTTGTTTTTTTTCCTCCAAAATATCACCTTATTGTTAACCCCTTGTAATAGTGACATACATTTGTTATAGTTCATGGAAGAATATTCTAAACACTGGCCTCTTGATGGCCTATCAGCCTGAGGATGCTGTGGAATCCCATCTTCCTATGCTGTACCCTATATCATCTCTGACTGATTTCCCCCTCTTTGGTTCCCTTCCTCTGGTTATACCCTAATTTCACGATGGACCCCAACCTAACATCACTCCTTTCATCCTATCCCTGGCTTTGTCTCTGATGCAAAAGCTTTCTCTTTCATTGGCCCCAACACTGTCCCACCCGTGGTCTCCATTCCTCTGCCTTCAGCCCTCCTAATCCTTTACTTGTCCTGCTGTCATCCCACCACTGGCTTTCTGGTTTCCCATTTGACCCTACCTATCTCCAACTTCCCCATCGTTCTCCCCTCATCAGAGCCCTTTCTGTCCTGGATCCCCCAATCTCATTGGCCTGCCTCCCACTTACACCGTCTTTTCCTCTCTTCCCTGAGAGCACAGTCTTGTACTAGCATGTTCTTTGAAGAGGTTATGCTCTGTGTCTCAAAACCTAGGATATGTATTCTTTCCAAATATATTTGTTTCTTGTAAGAGGAGAGTGCTGTCTCTGTCTGTGCCATGTGTGGGGTATATATAGGTTTAGATATTTTAGGAGTTTGGACTTTGATAGAGGAGTGCCTGCTCTTCCTTCTAAAAGGTGACCAGGCCATGGAGGGAGGTTGACAGTGGCATTGTATACCCACCCTCATCCTGGGGCCTTCATTTGCACATGCTCAGATGTCCTATTAATACTAATTTTATTTTCCTCATACAATCATTGCGAAAAATATACCAACCCAACCCAACCCAACCAAACTCCATTAATAAGTATTCAGGAGCTTTTCAAAGTGAGAAAAGCTAATAAAGACTCTACCCTAGAACCTGACTCAGCTACTTTTTTTTTTTAACAAATCAATTTTATTGATACATATTAATAAACATACAATTCATCCAAAGTGAACAATCAATAGTATTTGCTATAATCACATAGTGGTGCGTTCATCACTTCAATCATTATTACAGCATTTTCATTATTTCAAATATACTACTAACAAACAAAAAATAGACAAACAAAGAAACAAGAAAATTCCTCACCTCTCAATCTCTCTATGCTTCCCCCACTGTACATAGCTACTGTTTCTGGCTATTCTATCCAAAGTGTATAATCAATGGCTTTTAGTATAATCACAATGTTGTACATTCATCATCTCAAAAATTTTATAACAATTTCATTACTCCAGAAAGAAAGACTCCACACACCTTAGCATTCTTCCATTAGACCTACATAACCATTAATCTCCTTTCATCTTTATAAATTGATTTATATTTACATTTTATATAAATGAAATCATACAATATGTAGTATTCTGTCTGCTCTCCTTCACTTAGTATAATGTTTTTGTTTTTTGTTTAGTCTGATATTAACATTTTGTACTAACTTACACTTGTTCAGCTTCAAAGAAAAATGGTCTTATATATGCAATTCTACCCATATTCATATTTCACATAATATATTTATATTTCATATAATGTATTTAGTTCATAATAGGGCAATCATACAGTATTTGTCCTTTTGTGTCTGGCTTGCTTCACTCAACATAATGTCCTCCAGGTTCATCCATGTTGTCATATGCTTCACAACTTCATTTCTACATATCACTGCATAATATTCCATTGTGTGAATACTCCACAATTTGTTTATCCATTCATCAGCTGACTCAACTACTTTTGCATCTGCTCCCTCACTATTTTGAACAGTATATAGTTGAAGTAAATAGTTTTTCACAAAGGTGGGAACTGGAAGTTTGAAGGTGGCTAGGCTTGAGTTTAGGGAGGTGAGGAGAAACCTGTGATCTGAATCCCTTGGTGGGAAACAACTGACATCTGCCCCGAAAATCCTCTTCCTTTCCTGAGGAAGGCTGAGGCGATGGGCCCTGCTCCCCACCTATTAGCATATCCTTAGTAATGCAGTTCACCCCTTCCCCTTCTGCCTAGACTCTTGGTGGGGTGGGGGTGGGGGGTGGGGGGTGGATGGGGCGCAGCACTTCCAGCTCTATTGGTGTATAAGCTTGGGGACAGTCACAGAGGCTGCCAGGGGCCTTGGTCACCTTCCTACACCAAATGAAAAGTTTCTTGGGCTCAATGGCCCTGTTCATTGCTAACCAAACTGCCCATCCTAGCTCATTCCCAGCTCTGTGTGAG
This sequence comes from Tolypeutes matacus, assembly GCA_026826555.1. Classification (NCBI taxonomy): domain Eukaryota; kingdom Metazoa; phylum Chordata; class Mammalia; order Cingulata; family Chlamyphoridae; genus Tolypeutes; species Tolypeutes matacus. The sequence goes on from JAKSZT010053928.1 coordinate 7,657,347, forward strand.
CAGTACCTGTGTGAAGACGTGTACAGTAATTTTGGCTCTCTGGCTGTTGGGCACCGTAGACCAGGATGGGATGGGGGTGGTAAAGTAGTTTATTTTCTCTCCCACTCCGACATGGGGGGCGGCGCGGGCAGAAGGAAGGCAGATCAGAGGAAAGCTCTCAGTAAGCCTCGGGCGGGTAGCAAGGAGATGGAAAACATGCTACTTATAAAGAATATCTACATATCTTCAAGTAGAGCTCAGATCACTCTCCAATCACTGCAGAGGGAACTGGATTCAAAGAAGATAAAGACATGAAAACCGACCCTTGGCCCAGGCCAGCTCTCTCTACCTCCTCCTTCTCCCACCCCAAAATAGTCCAGCTCTAAAGGGAGTCAGGGACAGGAAAATTTCCCTAAATACAGTGGTATTCTGCATTTTAGAAAAAGTTGTTAGTGTCCAGTGGACTCAGAGTGGGGTGGTCATTGGGTGAGGGGCGGTGTGTATGAGGATATTGCTGAGGTAGATTCTGGGCTGGCTGGGGCAGGGCCAAGGAACAGGGTAGAGGCCTTTGTTTAAGACTCTATTGTGTCTTTATTGTTCATATTTCTGGAAGTGAGCTTCGAATTCCACAGTGAGGTCTCCCCACTGGATGGGAATCTTGGAGAAGGGGAGCCCCTCCCATGGAATTTCTTCATGGTGCCTGATTTGATGAAGTCATTGCAGGGCACAGGAATCTCTTGGCCATCTGTGGTAAAAATATTCACAGTGTCCCAAATAGCACCTCGGGGAAAATGAGGGAAAGTTTGGGGATAATGTGAGTGTGAAAGGAAGAAAAAAATGAATGAGTGAATGAAGGGAAAGAATGATCCAGCTGGTGAGAAGCAATGGAAATGTCCTCCTCATCTCAATCATGAACCCTCTTCAACCCCCCACAGACATATACAACCTGACCCAGGTGCCCCCTCCTTGAGATTGACCTGGGTACTTAGGGCACACAGGTGCCATTTCATTGGAGGTGCACATGCTGTTTACAAGGAGGCACACATGGGCTTCTCTTTGAGCTTGAGAGTAAGGTCTGCAGGAACGTTGTCAGGTCAGGCATCCTTTTTGGAGAAGGTCATCTTAGTGCCTTCTTCCAGCTATGACACAAAGGTGCCAAGGCAATTCAATGGGCAGGGAATATACATATGCTAGAACAATTGGATAGCTGTATGCAAACTATGAACTCAATACTTCCCCATAACATATAAAAATGAACTTGAAATGGTCATCACAAACCATTTCTTACCCAAATGTAACAACAAATGCTATGAAACTTTAAGAAGAAAACATAGGAAAAAAATCATAGTGACTTGGGTTTGGCAAAGACTTATACATAGGCTTAAAAAGCACAATCAATTTGACTAACAAAATTTAAAACGATGGCTGTTCAAAATAGTTATGAAAATGAAAAGGCAAACCACAGACTGGGAAAAAATATTCTTAATACATGGATGGGACCCAGGGATGATAAAAACAAACTGCCATAGGTGTAAAGTTGGGGCAGACAAATTAATAAGGAAAGGTGACCATCTCAAGAGGCAATAAGGCAAATAATTCAAACAAAAGAAGAAATCAGATAGTCAATAAAAATACAAAAAAACTCTGGCCATCCCAGTAATTTAAAAAAATTCCGGTACCTTCATTTTTTGCTTATCAATTTAGCAAGGGCTTTATTTAATGATAAAACACAGTGTTGGGAAAAGTGTGTACGTTCACATACACAGAAGAGAATGTAAACTGTTGAATTCCAGAGTTAAGTCTATCCAAGCCTGGGGGAAAACAAATTAGATACACAGTGAGTGATAACATTAGGGGATTAGCGAGAGATGCAATTGTAATTAGTGGCCATATTTTATGAAATCTTATCTTGAATATGATATTCAATATAAATACAGCTTTCTTTAATGTTTATATTAATTTTCATAGAGTTTCTTTTTCAAAGACAAGGGTAATTGAATGATGGTAGCGTATGCTAATTGATTTTTCTTAGACAACCACACCTAGTGGTAGTATTGCTGTTTACAAATAGCCACCATTTTATGGCAACCTGTCTACCTATTTACGGAGGGCAATGTGCTAACAATTCTGAAGGACCAAATTTATAATATTTGTAGTCAGGACACAGTAGTATTTCATCCTAAGAAAAAAGTTTCCAGTAAATGGTTGAGATCAGAACTTGTATATAATAATCATTTATCTTATTTGAAAGTATATTGTTATTCAGAGAAAAAAAAAAGTCTTCTTTTGGTCAAGGCTAGGTAGAGGGCAGGAAATAATAATCTAGTTCTAGAGATAATTTATGTAATAAATTTTATTGTTAATAAAAATGGATGGATTTTTAAAAATTAACTCTGAAATAGAGTATTGAGACATTTGTGTTTCAGACAATATCAATCCTGAAACCTCTCCCTTCAAGCTAGTGTCCATGCTCCATTTCTTAGGGGGAAAATGGTTTCCATGAAATTAAAGGAAGATCTTGGCATGGCACTGGTTTATACTCAACTTACAGCATTCAATCCTGAATGTAGCAGGGCCTTTGGGTTACCATGTTGCTCTTGAGGAGGTCTCCATTTTCCTGGCCTCATTTGTTTATGAGGGGTCTCAAGCTGAAGTTACTCTCCTGGAGTCTCTCCTCATCCCTTCCTCACTATCCTTGAGAGGTGGGCAAAAGACTTGAATAGGCATTTCTCCAAAGAAGATGTACAAAAAGCCAAAAAGCACATGACAAGATGTTTAACATCATTAGCTATTAGGGAAATGCATATCAAAACCACAATGAGATACCATTTCACACCTACTAGAATGGTTCCTGTATTAGTCAACCAAAGGGGTACTGATGCAAAGTACCAGAAATCTGTTGGCTTTTATAAAGCGTATTTATTTGGGGTAGAAGTTTACAGTTACCAGGCCATAAAGCATAGGTTACTTCCCTCTCCAAAATTTGTTGCCACGTGTTGGAGCAAGATGTCTGCTGATGTTTGCAAGTGTTCAGACTCCCTCTTCCTCTCTTGCTTGGTCCCAGCTTCTTCCAATATCAGCTGTAGGCTGGGATAAGTCTCATCTCTCTCCTGGGGCTCATTCCTCTCTGGGCTCAGCTGCTCTGTTCTCCACAAGGTCAGCTGTAGACTATCAGGCAAGCAGTTTGTCTCTCTTCCCAGGGCCTCTGCTGTGTCTAATGGAGCCTTCTCTCTTTCCTCATGTATCTGCTTCTCTGTGTGTTTACTTCCTGGGGTTCTAGCTCAAAACTCCAACCTTCTCCTCTGCCATGTCATTTTCTCTGTGAGTTCCTGCCCATCAAGGGAGTGGGGACTCAATGTCCTACTGACGTGGCCCAATCAAAGCCCTAATCATTATTTAATCAAGTAAAAGTGAAACCTCTGAATCCAATCTGATCTAATATGCCCAGAGGAACAGACCAGTACACAAATATAATCCAGTATCTATTTTTGGAAATCACAAACAATATGAAGCTGCTACAGTTACTATTAAAGATACAGAAAATTACAAGTGTTGGAGAGGATGTGAAGAAACAGGAACGCTCATTCATTGTTGGTGGGAATGTAAAATGGTGCAGCTGCTGTGGAAGACAGTTCAGTGGTTCCTCAGAAAGTTACTATAGAATTACTATGTGATCCAGCAATCCCACTTCCAGGTATATACCCCAAAGAATTGAAAGCAGGCACTTGGACAGATATTTGCACACCGATGTTCATAGCAGCGTTCTTCACAATTGCTAAAAGATGGAAGCAACCCAAGTGTCTATCAACCAATGAATGGATAAATAAAATGTAGTATATACATACAATAGAATATTATTCAACTGTAAAAAGGAATGAAGTTCTGATACATGCAACAACATGGATGAAACTTGACGACATCAAGTTGAGTGAAATAAGCTAGACACAAAAGGACAAATATTATATGACCTCACTGATGGGGAATAATAGGAATAAGCAAATTCAATGAATCAGAAACTAGAATACAGGTTACCAGGGGCCAGTGTGGGGGTAGGGAACTGGGAGTTAATACTTAAATTGTAGAGTTACCATTTGTAGTGATGGAAAAATTTTAGTAATGGATGGTGGTGATGGTAGCACAGTATTGTGAACATAACTAACAACACTGAATGATGTATTTGAATGTAGTTAAAAGGGGAAATTTTAGGTTTATATATGTTGCTAGAATGAAAAATAAAAAAAAATAGAACTGTACAACACAGTGACCCTTATTGTAAATGATGGTCTGTAGTTAGTAGTACAATTATGAAAATGTTCTTTCATTAATAGTAACAAGTGTACCATAGTAATGCAAAGTGTTAATTATAGGGAGGTATATGGGAACTCAATATTTTATGCATGACTGTTCTGTAAACCTACAACTTCTCTAATTTAGCATTATAATGCTACTTTGTAATGCTAGATGTAGGACATACATTTCTAAGTGTTTATTTAGACATTTTAAGTCTATATTGCTCTGCTCTGTAGTGTTTCTTTTTTTCTATTATCTTTACCAAGTTCTGAATCTCTATAGCACCCTAGTCATAACTCTATCATAGTACTTATTACCCTGATAAAAACGGTGTAGCTAATTGTCTCTCAGCAATTGGAAGGCATTGACCAGGTCGTATTTGATTTTCTTTCTCTTCCATCAGGCATGATGTTTAGTACATGGTAGCAGCTCAATGAATGTATTTAATGAACAAATGAATAACATTTAGAAACATTTTTCTTTAATCTAGTTTTACCTACTGTTTGTAGTTTGCGATATATCTTTATCCTTCTTTTGTTCCACTGCCAGTAATTTCCATGCTTCTCTCTACTAGTTTCCTTGTGGAAATACCATTATTGAATACAACATTGCAGTTAAAATGAAAGAACTAGAGCCACATATATCAACATGGGTAGAACTCAAAAATAAAAAGTTAACAAAAGAAGCAAGGATATGTGTAGCATGATATCATCTACATAAAGTTTAAAAATGCAAACAGTACTTACATACTTGTGTTGGTTATATACCTCACTCCAGCCTTTCTGTGCATAGTTCTGTTATTTCAAGGGGACTAGAGACCCATGAACTACATTTCGCAGCCTTCCTTGTCACCTTGGTTCTGGTTAGGATTTTTCAATGCAAGGCACTGGCAGAACATTAGAAAAGAGAAGAAAGGGAGATGCTGTTTTCCTTTCTGTTCCTGGCAATGCTCCCAGCAATCGCAGCAGATGACTGAAGTTATTTTAGCAACATGGGTGGCTATTTCAGCAACAGCAGTGCCAACCTCTAGCAACCCAGCAGGGAAGAAGCCAGGTGAACAGGTGCTATGTTCTCACCTTCCTCTTCCCCTCAACCTCTCGTCAGTACTCCCCATTGTCCAAAACCAATCAGAAGCCAGAGGGACAAGGGAGTCCAGTGAAGCAGTCCATACCGATTAGTTTTCTGAGCACAAAGAAAGGTGGAGAACTGATCTGGAGGGGCAAGTGTTTGAAATTGAACATAAGCCCCTTATCCCATTTGTTTCTCTAGCCCTTTGTAACCACTTCTCAATACTAAATCTCCCTCTGTGTGAAATACCTAAGTGTTGAACACTGACTCTCAATATAGTTTAGAGATACAAACATATGTAGCCAAGGAATAAAAAATTATATGGGAATAATAAATACTAAATCCAAGATAATGGTTACATCTGGATGGAAGAGAATAGCATTGGATTGGGGGTACATATACAGGGGGCATCATCTCTTTCAGAAATATTTTATTTCTGTTTTATTTCTGAAGCTGGATGGATATTTTTAGTATTATTTTTGATGACTTTTATGTTACTCTCTACTATTTCCTGTCAGAAATATTTAACCATCCTCATAATTATGGGTAAGTGCATATGTATCTATTATGAATGAATGAATGAATGAATGAATAAGACCTAACTCTGGATTCTGACTCTTTTAGTAGCTGCATGCAGCTATTAAGTTAAGCTACTTCAGTTCTCTTAGTCTTTGTATCCTCATCAATAAGAATAAGGACAATAGGAAATAGCTTACAGGATTATTGAAATGATGAAATAGAAAAACATATACAAAAGGTCCTAGCACAATGCCTAATACATAGCAACCCCTCAACAAATCATAGTTTCATTCATTCCTGAATTTTCAGTAAGAATAAGGATTTGATTTTAATAAACTTTGAGTTTCTACAATTCTTGCTTTCTTTTCTTCTTTTTAAACGCATATAATATTCCTCTTCTGATAACAAGAGTGGTAGATATTCAGTGCAGAAAATTTTTTAAAAAGCAGAAACACAGGGATGAAAATGAAAATTTACTGTAATTCTACTATTCACAACTGTTATAAACGCACCCAAGTTTTAAAAATAAGAATAACACTATAGTTTTATATGTTTATTTGCACAATATGTGTAAATGTTTTCCTGTGTCAAATATTCTGTGATAACACTTTTGTTGGCTATATGATATTCAAATGGATGTACTAAAATTTATTTAACAAATTGCTTATTTGGGATGTTTCAGCTTTTTAAATGTTCACTACTATTATTAATGCTACAATGAACATCCTTGTTGATAAATCTTTGCCTCTGCTTCTTTTAATTCCTTGGACAAAATATCCTGGAAATCTGTATCAAAAGGTACATGTGGTTATATGACATTTGATACTGACTAGATCGCTTTCAAGAAAGATTACACCAATTTATACAGCTTTTAGCACTGTTGGGGAGTACTACTTTTCTACATCAGAAAGTTACTTTTAAAAAGAGAAATTGGAATAGACGTGGACTTAATTGTGGAACCTATAACAGTCGATTCTTACTGGTTTGGTGTTTAAAAAATACCAACAAAATGTTGCATCTTCACAGAGCAGAGACCATCCACCAGCTGCTGAAATCTAATTTTAAGAGGTTACCATGCAGACAGATTCTGGTCAAGCTTGTAAGTGTCAAGTTCTAACCTGAATCAACTTAACATAGATGCCCAGCTGGAAGTGATCTGGGAACCAACTGATATGTGGGTTTTCTAAACCCAGTCGTGATGGTGATTTAGTTGGAAAATGATGGAACACCTGACAGGTGTTCTGTTCCCGGCCAGAAGCTATGACTTGGATTTCCTATTGTCCTGGACACTCAGCAGTTACCTTGTTTTCGTTTTAATGGCCATATGTTTATTTTAATTTATATTTAAATCATTCAACTAGCACATCAGAACCTTCATGCTTCTTCTTTTAAAATAAATGTATTTAGGTTTAAAATGTGAGAAAAGTTAAAAAATTAAGTATTAATATAGGTGGAACTTGGCTCTGCCAAAAATTGAAAATTTGGAATGTTGGGGGCAATTTCAAAGTAGCTTATTTTAGAAGCTCCCAATTGTTGCTAGAACTTGAAAAGATATCATAGTTCATCTACTTTAAGAAGCTTTTAATTGAAAGATGAACTGTTATTTTGTTGTTTTAAAATTTTTTAAGTTTTTTAAAATCTTTTGTGTTCATTTATTTGTGTTATTTTTTTTGACTTGTAAAATTTTATTTTCAAACTCCTGTGTACTCTGCCACTATATTTCTTGTCCCTTTCCAACACACACTATAATCTATCCACAATAAACTATTCAATTACAATTTCTGAAACTTCAGACCTTAGTACCTTTACTGGTGGCATTTCCTTAGGCTAGAATGTCCTTCCCATCTAGTTTGCTTTTAGAAAAACATTTTATTAGAGAAGTTGTGAGCTTATAAAACAATCAAGTGTAATGTGCAGAATTCCCATACAACACCCCTCCACCAGCACCTTACATTGTTGAGGAACATTTTTTACAGATTATGAAAGAACATGATCAGATATAACCACTAACTATGGTCTATAGTGTACACTTGGAATATTTTTTCCATACACCCCTTATTATTAACACCATGTGTTAGTAGTGCACATTTGTTACTGTTCATGAGAGAACACTCTCATATTTGTACTGTTAACCACAGTCCATCTTCTACCACATGGTTCACTGTGTTATACTGTCCCATGCCTTGTACATTCTATCCAAAGTGTACACTCAGTGGCTCTTACTTTCATCACAGAGTTCTGCAGTCATTGCCCCCAGTAAACCTTTGAACGTCTTCCTTAGGCCAAAAGAAAAAATCCCATACACTCCTATTATTGACCCTTAGCATTGATATAGTAACTTCTTTGACATTGAGGCAAGAATATTACAATATTGCTGTACTATAGACCATAAGTTACATTAATTGTATTTTTCCCATGCATCACCATAGTCTTACCACCTTGTAATAGTGACGTACATTTATTCTAGTTCATAGAAGAACATTCTTGTATTTGTATTAATAACCACAATTCTCATCCACCTCTGGTTTCACTATGTTAATCAGTCTCCAGATTATTCTCTAGCTTTCTTTCAATTGTCATTTACATCTCTAGACTATTCTTTTCAGCTACAATCCCATTTATAAACCAGCTATGTTAGTTTACTCACTATAATGTGTTACAATCAACTCTATCCATTTCCACACTTTTATAGTCAAACTAACTGAAAATTTTACTGACATTAAGCATCAGTGCCTCTTCTCTGTCCTCATCCTATCTCCTAGTAACCTATAGTCTAGGTTTTAACTCCATGTGTTTATTCTTCCTATTTAGTTCATATTAGTGAGACCGTACAATCTTTGTCCTTTTGTGTCTGGCTTATTGATGAACTGTTATTTTATGTACTAAGAAAAAAGAAAAAAATGTTGCCAGCTAAACTGTGGCACAATATTTTTTTTAGCATTAGAATTTTGTTTTGTTTAATGAAGCACTCTAAGACTTATTTGGCACACTTTAAAATCATATATCACACTGTTCTTTTCTGTGCCTTTCTGTATATACAATAACTTTCATTTTGATCTGAATCATTTTAACGATGATAAATCTCAAATCATGTGGTACCAACAATACACATCCAGCCATTGAAGTGACAAGATGAAGTGCTAGGACCACGTTTGTGCGTGTGTAGGCAACGGCAATGCTTTCACACGGCATCGGATTTCACAGGAGTAGAAATTAAAGAACAAATGCGTCTTGGAATCAGTGACATCCAGTATTCAGGGTTCTTTTTAAAGGAAACTGGGAATTGTTTCCTTCCTTGTGTACTGGGCTTTCCCTGCAAGCAGAGATCACAGACAAGGTGAGGAAGTTTAGAAAGCCTTGAAGGAAACAATAAGTCTGCCACCAGAGCACTGTGGGATTTCATGCAAACTGTGATAATAGCACTCAGCCATAGCTAGGCTGGTGTGACTTCTTGTGCAGCAAATCATCACACGATTGTGATGTATGTGCAAAGATCTCAAGCAACTCAAGAGTAAGTTTATGAGTTTATGTAGGATTCATCTTTGTGACATCATCACCCACCATGCCTGGCACAAAACAGTTCATGGAAGAACGGTCATTGATGTGAGAGTTAGTTGTAAATAATTTGTAGTCTCTCCTCTCAGTGAAACAGTGGTCTTTCAGTAGTGACATCCTCTAATAAATGCACACTATAAGCGAGGACTGTGAGTCCAAGCGCCTGTCCTAACTGCTTTACCAGTCCAGGATTGCAAGAGGGATGGAAGACTGATTTAGGGCAATAACGGTAAAAAGGAGGCAAATGTCAAACTAACAGCAAAAAGTTTCAGGCTCTCCAAAATTTGCCGGCACTGGATACACTAACAATCAAGATACCCTAATAATCAAGAGTTCCTCACGTGTGCTACCCAAGGGTTAAGTTCCAGGCCTTATTTTGACTGCACGAGCCCTGAGATGACATTTGGAAGTTAGTGAGCTGTAGCAGTGAATTTAGCTGGAACTGAAATCAAGTATTTTGAAGTCTCAAGTCATTCTCTGGATTTGGGCAGTCTGTAGTAAATACCATGCGAGGTAAGTTAATTAAACTGAGAAATTGAATTTTTCTTTTTTAAAGAAATGGCCATCCAGTGGTAATCAGCTGTAAAGAAAAAAGCAGGATGCTAGAGGAATCCGTGAAAGAGCTTTGCCCCATAAGCACAGTTGCTTCACCTCTGACCTTCATAACCGAGAAAGAATTTGGCTTTGGCAATATTCTCTGTGAAGATAGCAGCCTGAATCACTGCCATGAGCAAATGAGTTTTCTCTACTGAGAATGAATTCTCCGGAACTGCTGAAACAAAGGTCTCTGCTCCTGAATGGCTATTATTTGTTTGGAAGATTGCTAGATTTGCTGTGAAGTCCAATCTCCATGCCTGGGAGCTGCAAGCTGTGGTATTTAGCCTCTGGTCCTATGGAATAAAACTCACAGAAAGGAAAACCAGCCCGGCAAATGGCATGCCCAGGGCAAACTGTGAAAACTGCTTCAAAATATCTAGGCATCCACAAAATGAGTGGTAAAATAAGAGGGCCTTCTTTATTGTACTACCTCCTATATTTGAGGTAATCCACACGATTGAATTATTGAGTGTTTTTTTGTTTGTTTGTTTTGCTTGTTTGTTTTTTTTTTTAATAATTAAAAAAATTTTTTTTAAAGATACTTAGATTACATAAATGTTACACAAAAAATATAGGGATTCCCATATGCCCCACCTCCCACACCTCCCACAACCTCCTACAACCTCCCACATAAACATCCTTCATTAGTGTGGCACATTAATTGCAATTGATAAACACATCCTGGGGCTTTGCCATTAAGCATGGACCATAGTTCACATTGTAGACCACACTCTCTCCCACACAGTTCTGCATGTTGTATGATGGTATAAAATGGCCTATATCTGTGGTTGCAATGTCACTCAGGACAATTCCCAAGTCCTGAAAAAGCCCCTGTATTACAACTGCTTTTCCCTCTCCCTGCCCCTAAAGCATCCGGTGGCCACTGGCTCCACATTAATATTGTAATTACTTCCACTTCGTGAATCACAATATGTCTATAACAGAATACCAGGAAGTCCACTCTACTCCATAGCTCTTCCCCCATCCTGAGGAGACTGGGATGGTGATGTCCACTCCACCTCCAATTGAGAGGGGGCTTATATTCCATTGTTGTTTTGTTTTTGATTTTTTCAGGAGGTATCAGAAACCGAACCGGGGACCTCCTATGTGGAAGGTGGGCACTCAACTGCTTGAGCCACATCCACTCCCCTGGATTATTGATTTTCATTGCACCAGAAAGATATTTGGGGACAGGCATGGAAGAGGGACTGGACTATACTGATTTTGAAATCTTCCCTGAGTCCAGTTACCGGACAGTAGCCACAGGGTTGTCTTGGGCAGTTTCCACTTATTTCATGTCATTAATCTGGAGATCTTTGCATTTAAACGTTATTATCTACATGACTGTAAAAATGTTAGATGTTCCACTATCACTGCTAGTACTATTCACTACCATCACTACTCAGTAAAAACTCTTGATAAGTTTGCCTTTTGTGACAACACACTCCACTATGGTGAGTTGGCTGGGACTAGAGTTCTATAAACTCCCCAGACCCCAAAGGAACCATTCAAGGCATTGTTGCCATTCCATATGTCCTGTCTAATCACACTAATCTATAGAAATAACATATCATTTGGGGAAGTGTTTCATTTCATTCATTCAGCTCCTATCCCATTTAGTGCTTTTTTTTTTTCTTTTTCTTTCCCATTTAGTGCTTTTTGTACTTTTAACTCTTTCAGAGGAAATGCCCCTCGTCTGCTGAATGCTGAACACTAAAAATGGAATCCTTTCAAAGAAATTAAAACCTGTTATATAATTAACAGTATTACTATAGTGTATTTATTTATTTTGGCAAGCACTTTAATAAATACTCACTAAATAGTTATCAAGTAACTAAATGCATGCTTAACATGAGTAGTGCAACTGGACATTTTCCATCACTCGTTGTCCTCTCCTCAGCGCCTCAGCACCTTTTCCAGATTGTGGCTCCTGGGCTGCTCTGGATCTCCCTGTGCCCCAACCCTGTGCCACCCAAGTTTCAGATGGTCACCTGGGGACTGTTTCACTTTCCTCCCACATCCTTAGGGGCACAGATTCCACACACCCCCTTCCTCTCTGTCTGCTGGAGTGACCCAGGGTTCAGGGGTGTGGGATGTGCTACATGTGCTAATTGAACAATAAAAAACATTGTACATATGCAGTGAAAAAAATACATCAGTTTGCATTTTTGTATTTCTAATATGAAAACCTAGAAATTACAGTATTTTAAAGTTTAAAGCTTTCTTAAGAAGTATTTTAACCAGAGGAATACTTTAACCAATACTTTAACTAATTTTAAAAATAAATAGGCTGAGGCCCTGGGAAGGTAACTGATTTGTCTCACAGTGTCACACTGGGTCATGTCATAGCCGGGAGCAGAGCCAGAATTTGAGCCCAGATCAGCAATTCATTGCTCTTTCTAAAGCAACATGGTACCTCCAAAGAGCCAAAGACAGCCCATCCACAGCGGGTTGCCAGCACTGCTGTGTGGCTAACTCAGCTGTTTACTGGCTCTCAGCAGATCCTGAAAATGACCCAGACCAGGCCTGCTGTAATTCTCCTCCCACTCTCGCTCTGTCAGCCTGACAAACTATCTTCCCATTTGGCAGGTGAAATCCTCTCCAGAAAATACTACATTATAAAGCACCCCTTCCTGGGTTGTCAACTACAGTTTTCATGAGGAAGGCTCTAAGGTGACAAACTAGATGCCAAGAATAATTAAGCAAGTCTCCTAGCCAGGAGACTAAAAGGACCAGTCTCCATTCATTGTAAATTGGACCAAATTGATAGATCAGCTGAGAGTAATAAAAAAAAAGAGTAATTAGAGATTCTTACTCATGAGGGTTAGTTCTTAGGTGACACCTGAGGGGCCTCTCTAGGACAGCTTTGGGATCTGGGTGTCACTCTGGATGGATTCCTGTATATTTACATCTATACATCTGTGGCAGTTTGAGATTATTTTTGTGAATCCCCCAAAAGGAGTAGAATTATGTTTGTAAACTGGTCTTTTCCTCTGAGTGTGATGCCCTTTATTTTAGATTCGGTGAGGGGCCTCTGATTAAGTTTACTTGATAAAATCAATTTAGGGCTTCTGATTGGGCTACATCATTAAGGTGTAGCTTGGGTTGGGCCCCTGTCCCCTTCGGCCTATAGAAATGGACACTCAATCAAGAAGACACACGGAAGAGGAGAGAACTTGGTCATTTTGGTTCTGCCATGTGACAGAAAGGAGAAAGCTCAAACAGGTAAAGCCACGTGAAGAGAGAGAGCTCTGTCATACTTGGTTCTGGGGCCTCGGGGAGAGATGAGCCATTCACCTAATAGTTAGAAGAGAACAGAGCAGCTGAGCAGCTGAGAAGGAAAGAAACGAGCCCTATGCCAGCCTACAGCTGAGATGAGGAGGAGCTGGGACCACGGAGCCTTAAGTGGAAGAAGGAAGGAGAGATCAGGCAGAGATTGCTCACCATCTTGCTTCAACACATGGCAGCTGACTTTGGTGAGAAAGTACCTCTTATGGTATCTTGAGTTGGACTCTTTAGGGCCTTGTAACTATAAGCTTTACCCCAAATAAATATTTTATAAAAGCCAACAGAGTTCTGGGACTTTGCATCAGCACCCCTTTGGCTGACTAATACAGCATCTATGTAGGGAAACAACTAGCCTGTGTGCAGGTGAAGCCCTTGACAGTATGCCCGTCCCTCTTCCCACCTTATTTCCTCTCTAGGCTTCTTCCAAGGGACTTACACCAAAATCCATTAAGATATATTTTATTTTATTTTCAGGAGGTGCTGGGGATTGAACCCAGAACCTCATACATGGGAATCATTGAGCTATACCCACTTACCCTGATAAGATTTGTAAAATCCTTTTCTCCTGATCAGGCAAAGGGTCATTTTTCCACCTTTGGACTGTCTAGAGGAATAAGCCTCAGTTATTGAGCTGACCTTATAGCTGGGCTTTATTCCTGAACTGGTCTTTTGTACTTTTTCCATGATGATCTTTTCTCCTTGCTTTCCAGACTAGGAGGGCTCAAGTCGTTTTGTGTCTGGGCATTTTATCCAAACACTGAGCCCTAGTTGTGTTCGTTAGGATTAATTTGGGCTGCATGTAACAAAAAAATGCATACTATTTGCCTTAAATTGATGTTTCTCGTCTGGAAGTAGACTCTTTGGTTATGCTGTTACAGCAGCTCTTCTGTGTCCTCTGAAACTTGGCCTACTATATTTTTTCTTTGCTATCTGCAGCAACATGGCTTCTAGTCTCGAGGTCACCTCATGATCCAACTTAGCCAAGAGCGCTTCACGCATCTCAACCCCTTCCAGGAAGGAGGAAGAGCAAAAAATGCATGAAAACAAGTTGTCAGGGAGCCTTGTTTTCCTCAGGGGATTTTGCCCCTTCCTGTCCTGAGCCACAATGTATTTCTCTTGCATTATAACCTTTAAAAGGCAAACTTTCCTTCACTTCCCACTCTTGGCAGCGCATCTTATCGCAGCTCCCAAGTATTATAACGAGGGTTACCTGAGAATCCCATTTGCCTTTTTTTAGAGCAGGGTTCTTAACAAGAGGTCCATGGGTTTGAATTTAAATTCAAAAAAACATTATTCTTGTGGGGACATGTTGGTGAGGGTGTGATATGTTTATTAAATAATACACAGTATAGTGAGAACTTAGTAAGGGGTCTGTGGTTTTCACCTGACTGGTAAAGGGATCGGTGGAACAAAAAAGGTTAAGAACCCTTGCTCTAGGTATTAGGCCAGGATACCTCCAACTCCTCCTAAATCATCTCAAACTGCTCAGAGCTGCTGGTGCAAAACAAACAATCCCAGATGAAGTAGAATGTTATTTCCCCTCCTCTACCTCACTTTAAGTCCTGATTTTGCTGATAGAATCTCTTAGAGATGGAGAGTCAACTTTCCTTTCTCCATACTTAACATTACAAAGGACTTCCTTATATTTAATCCAAATTCTTCACATATAACTCAAACCCATTTTGTGTTTTATCATCCTTGGAGATGGAGACCAATTAGTCATCTTACACTTAAATTTCAGAAAACAGACGCCACTTTGGATAACAGGCAGGTAGAGGGGAATTATTTAGATTTCTCCTTTTGGGGAAAAGAATTGCAAGGAATCATAGTATGTTTTTATATTGTTTAACAAGCTAGAGAACATGGTGGAAACACATGTCTTCAGGCAATGTACACCCTGGGTGCAAACACCCCTGCAAATATTTGCAGGTATAGGGATCAGATCTTATGGTCATGACTTTAGACAGGGATAGATTGCCTGCTTCAAGGCCTTGCTGATACAGCTCCTCTAGGAACAAGATCATCTAGTAACAAGATATTTCATGCCTGGTCTTGTCTATATGTGATGAGAATTCAATACACTGGAAAATTTCTCTACATTTGCAGCAACCTTTTAGACACTTAAGATTTCAAATAAAAAAATAACAAAAAACATAAATGGTGTTATGCTTTAGTGAAAAAACTGGGTTTTAGAGCCAGGGACCTAGCTATAAATCCTAGTTCTGTCACTTACTGACTATATAGTTTTGAGTAAGTCAGTTGATCTTTCTGGGCCTCAGTTTATTCTTCTGCATAATGGAGTCAGTTATACTTACAATACAGGTTTTTATTTTATTTTATTTGTTTTTTATACCAATGTTATAAGTTACCCCATTAATAAAAGATAATAACTAAAATAACAATAAATCTGCTTTGGTCCGTGGTTATACTTCCCCCTTATTTTTGTTCATTCTTCACTCTTGAGGGATTTGAAATGATTTCCACTCTGACGGCTGCAGGCTAGGAGGGGACTTAGATATTATGAAGCAGATGGAAGGAATTGCTTCTTTTGCAGCTGAAGATACTCCTTGTTTTGGGGATGGGACTTGTCCATCATCATAGTTTTGTTAGTTGTCCAGGGCAAGCCTGAAAAACTAAAGAAAAGAAAAATCTGGAAACTCTATTGCATTAAGGTAGCAGGCTGTGAACCACCAACTCCAAAAGATGGTACTTAGTTTTTGGATTTCAAAGCTAGGGATAAAGTAGGTTTTATGAGGACTGGAAAGTATTTCTCCAAGGACAAGCTGATCACATTAAGAAGACTTCAAACTACTGAGCAAGAAATAAGAAAATGCCCAGATAAAACTGTAAAACTGATTTCTTTGGAAGGCATAGAGAATTTCTATTTTCTTTCTAATTTATTTTTTGAGGAGACTTCTCTTCAGATGGAAGGAAGGATAGGGCAAACATTGGCTGAGAAAACTGGAGCTCAATATAGGGGAGAAGAGTGTACAAGTGCACCTGGCTCAGGGGCTCTCCATTCTGGCAACACATAGGTGTCCTTTGGAGAGCTCACAGCTAATTGATGCTTGAGTCTCAGTCACTGAGATTCTGTTTCCAGGTATCAGAATAAAAAAAAACAAAACCCAGGTTCCAGGAAGATGGTGTCAGAGTAAGCAGGCAGGGCTCAACTCTCTCACAAAAATGATGGAGAAAGTGCCAAAAGCTGTCTAAGAGACCTGCTTTGGGGGTCAGCAGACCAGGACAGAGCTACACAACTCCTAGAAGGGTGAGGGACAGAGAGACAAAGAACCTAAAACAACAAACATGAGTTACAAAACCCCCTGCAGCAGCTGGTAAGGGCTCCCATCCCCTACCTCCAAGATATTAAGCGGGGATAAAACCCCAAGCTTGCTGCAGCTGACTGAGAGGGGAACAGATGTCTTCCTTCCTGTCAGCTGTTACAAGGGAAACGGGAGGGGGAGTCTGGGGTCTCTTATTCAGTGAATTCGGCCAGCAGAACCTGCTTTGAATCTTGGCACCGGCCAGACCAAAACACAGGAAAGCAGAAATTGAAAGAAAACACCTCTGTGGAAAGGTGCACTGATGAGTGCCATCTTCTGACCAGTCTGGAAATTGCATGGAGAAAAACTGCTTTTAGATCGCTTTTAACTGGAACTTCTGGGAGAAAGTCTGTACCCCATGGCCCAATTTTGATAATCTAATCTGGGCAATTTTAAAGATTCAGAATAAGTTGAACCAAATATCAAAGAAGAGCTGTGTGTGTGTGGGGGGGGAAACAATAGGCAAGAGAGAGAAATTGGCCATCAGAGTAAATTCACCAAAATATTCAGATGCCTAGACATCAGTAAAAAAATTACAAGCCATACTAGGAAACAGGAAGAGATGGCCAAGTCAAAGAAACAAACCAAATATCTTTTTTTTTTTTTTTTAAAGATTTTATTTATTTATTCATTTATCCCCCCCTTGCTGCTTGTGCTCGCTGGGTCAGCCAACCACGCCGTGCGGGCGGGCTTGCCTTCACCAGGAGGCCCCGGGAACCGAACCCGGGACCTCCCATATGGTAAACGGGAGCCCCACTGATTGAGCCACAGCCGCTTCCCAAACCAAATATCTTGAAGAGATACAGGATTTAAGAAAATTAATCAATGATCACCACAAAACTCTCCTAAATCAATTCAAGGAATTGAAAGAAAATATGATTAAAGGGATAAAGGATATTAAGAAGACATTGGGTGAGCATAAAGAATAATTTGAAAGACTGTAAAGAAAAGTAACAGACATTATGGGAATGAAAGACATGATGAATGATATTTAAAAATACATTAGAGGGAGCAGATATAGCTCAAGTGGTTGTGCACCTGCTTCCCATGTATGAGTTTCTGGGTTTGGTCCCCAGTACCTCCTAAAAACCAGCCAACCAAACAAATGAAATAAACCAACTCTCATTGGGGAGCAGATGTAACTCAGTGGTTGAGTGCCTGTTTTCCATGTATGAGGTCCTGGGTTTAATCCCCCATACCTCTTTAGAGGCACATAAGAGCAGATTTTAATTGCTCAAAGTCAGAATTAGTGTTTTCGAAAACAGAACATCTGAACTGGAAAAGACAGGAGAACAGAAAGAGAAGAAAATGGAAAAAATGGAACAAGGTCTCAGGGAATTGAATGACAAAGCGAAATGCACAAACATATACATTATCAGTGTCCCTGAAGGAGAAGAGAATGGAAAAGGGGCAGAGAGAATATTTGAGGAAATAATGACCAAAAACTTCCCAACCCTTATGAAGGACATAAATATCAATATCCAGGAAAGACAAAGCACCCCAAACAGAATAAATCCGAATAGACTTACCCCGAGACACCTGCTATTCAGAATGACAAATATCAGAGATAAGGAGAGGATTCTGAAAGCAGCAAGAGAAAAGCAAAGCATCACATACAAGGAAACCTCAATAAGATAAAATGCCGACCTCTCATCAGAAACCATGGAGGCGAGAAGAAAGTGCTATGATGTATTTGGGGTATAACAGAAGAAACTGCCAGCCAGGAATTCTGTATGTGGCAAAACTGTCCTTCAAAAATGAGGGTGAGTTCAAAGTCTTCACAGACAAACAAAAACTCATAGAATATGTTACCAAAAGACCAGAATTACAAGAGATGCTAAAGAGAATGCTGCAGCCTGAAAGGAAAAAGCAAGGACAAGAGACTTGGAGAAGAGTGTAGAAATGAAGATTATTAAGAAGGGTAAATTAAAGGATAAAAAGACAGACAATAGTAAGATATGACAACAGAAAGCCAAAGGACAAAATGGATGAAGTAAGTAATGCCTTTACAGTAATAACATTGAATGTTAATGGCTTGAACTCCCCAATCCAAAGACATAGACTGATAGAATAGATAAAAAAAAATATGAACTATCTATATGCTGCCTACAAGAGACTCACCTTGGATGTAAAGACACAACCAGGTTAAAAGTGAAAGGCTGGAAAAAGATATTCCATGAAAACAGTAACCAAAAAAGAGATAGCGTGTGTGTGTGTGTTAGGCTAATGTGTCAACTCGTCCAGGTAATTGTGCCCAGTTGTTTGGTTAAGCAACCACTGGGCTAATTGTAATACAAGGACATTTATGGGCTTTAGTCATCAGTGAGTTTACTGCTTAGATGGCTGATTACATGTGCATCAACCAGGAAGATTGCTGTCAGCAATGAGTGATGCTTTATCCAATCAGTTGAATGCCTTAAAAGGGGAAGTGATTTCAGCATTCAGAAGAGAATTTCCCAGCTCATCTTTGGACAGCCAATGTCTCCTGGGAGCTCATCAAGGACTTTCATCAGGCCTTCATCAGAGCCCCTGGTTTGCAGCCTGTCTGAGGAATTTGGACTTGTGCATCCCCACAGTCACAAGAGAGAATTTTATAAAATCTCCTACTATTTACAGATATCTCCTGTTGATTCTGTTTCCCTAGAGAACCCTGACTAATACAGAGTGCGATACTTATATCATACAAAATAGATTTTAGGGAAGCGGCTGTGGCTCAATCAGTAGGGCTCCCGTTTACCATATGGGAGGCCCCGGGTTCGGTTCCCGGGGCCTCCTGGTGAAGGCAAGCCCGCCCGCATGGCGTGGTTAGCTGACCCAGAGAGCGCAAGCAGCAAGGGGGGCATAAATGAATAAATAAATAAAATCTTTAAAAAAAAATAGATTTTAAAAGCAAAACTCTTATAAGGGATTAAGAAGGTCATTATATATTAATAAAAGGGAAAATTCACCAAGAAGAAGTAACTACACTAAATATTTATGCACCTAACCCGAGTGCCCCAAGATACATGAGGCACACACTAGCAAAACTGAAGGGAGAAATAGATGTCTCTACAATAATAGCTGGAACTTCAATACACCACTCTCAGTATTGTATAGAATATCTGGACAGAGGCTAAATAAAGAAACAGAGAACTTGAATAATATGATATATGAAGTAGACCTAACAGACATCTATAAAGCATTACACCCCTAGTCAGCAGGTTATACATTCTTTTCAAGTGCTCATGGATCCTTCTCCAGGATAGACCATATGTTGAGTCACAAGACAAGACTCAATAAATTTTAAAAGACTGAAATTATACAAAACATTTTCTCTGATCATAATGGAATGAAGCTGGAAATCAATAATGGACAAAAAAAAGGGAAAATTCATGAACATGGAGACTAAACAACATACTCCTAATCAGTGGGTCAAAGAAGAAATTGCAAGAGAATTCAGCAAATAACTTGAGACAAATGAAGTGAGAACACAACATATCAAAACCTATGGGGGAAGCGGCTGTGGCTCAATCAGTAGGGCTCCCGTTTACCATATGGGAGGCCCCGGGTTCGGTTCCCAGGGCCTCCTGGTGAAGGCAAGCCCGCCCGTGCGGCGTGGTTAGCTGACCCAGCGAGCACAAGCAGCAGGGGGGGATAAATGAATGAATAAATAAAATCTTTAAAAAAAAAAAAAAAACCTATGGGACACCGCAAAGGCAGTGCTGAGAGAGAATTTTATAGCACTCAATGCTTACATTAAAAATGAAGAAAGAGCTAAAACTGAAGATCTAACTGTACACCTGGAGGAACTAGAAAAAGAACAGCAAACTAATCCCAAACCAAGCTTAAGGAAAGAAATAGTAAAGATCAGAGCAGAAATAAATGAAATCAAGAAGAAAAAAACAGCAAAGAGAATCAACAAAACCAAAAGTTGGTTCTTTGAGAAGATTGACAAAATCGACAAACCCTTAGCTAGAATGACAAAGAAAAAAGAGAGAAGATGCAAATAAATATAATCAGAAATGAGAGAGAAGACTTTACCACTGACCCTGCAGAAATAAGAGAGATCATATGAGGATGCTATGAACAACTGTATGCCAAAAAACTAGACAAAGTAGAGGAGATGGACAAATTCCTAGAATACACAAACCACCTACACTGACCCTAGAGAAAATAGAAGACCTCAATAAACCAATCAGGAGTAAAGAGATTGAAACAGTCATCAAAAACCTCCCAAAGGTGAAAAACTCAGGACCAGATGGCTTCACAGGTGAATTCTACCATTCATTCAAAGAATAATTAATACTGATCTTACTCAAGTTCTTTAAAAAATTGAACAGGAAAGAATGCTACAAACTCATTCTATGAAGCCAAATTACCTTAATACCAAAACCATATAAAGATACTATGAAAAAAGAAATTACAGACCAATATCCCTAATGAATATAGATACAAAAATCCTCAACAAAATACTTGCACACTGAATCCAAAAGCACATTAAAAGAATTATACACCACAATCAAGTGGGTTTTATCTCAGGTATGCAAGGGTGGTTCAACACAAGAAAATAAATTAGGGTAATAAACCACATTGATAAATTGAAGAAGAAAAGTTACATTATACTCTTGAATGATGCAGAAAAGTCGTTAGAAAAAAAAATACAGCACTCTTTCTTGATATTAATAAAAACACTCCAAAAGATAGGAATAGAAGGAAATTTTCTCAGTATGGTAAAGTGCATATATGAAAAACCCATGGCTAGCATTGTACTCAATTGTGAAATACTGAAAGCTTTTCCACTGAGATAAGGAACAAGACAAGGATGCCCGCTGTCACCACTGTTATTCGAAGATCTAGCCAGAACAATTAGGCTAGATAAAGAAATAAAAGGCACCCAAATAGGAAAGGAAGAACTAAAACTTGCACTGTTCACTGATGATATGATCCTATATCTAGAAAATCTTGAAAAATCCACAGCAAAGTTACTAATAAAGAACTAATAGACCAGATCAGCAAGATGGCGGGATACAAGATTAACACGCAAAAATCAAATAGCGCTTCTATAGACTGCTGATGTGCAATCTAAAGAGGAAATCAGAAAAAAAATTCCATTTATAATAGCGACTAAAACAATAAAATATTTAGGAAAAAACTTAACCAAGGACATAAAGGACCTGTACTCAGAAAACTACAAAACATTGCTAAAAGAAACTAAAGAAGATTTAAATAAATGGAAGGACATTCCGTGTTCATGGATTAGAACACTAAATATCATTAAGATGTCAATTCTACCCAAATTTATAGATTTACAGATTCAGTACAATCCCAATAAAAATCCCAACAGCCTTTTTTGCAAAAATGGAAAAGCCCAATTATGAAATTTATTTGGAAGGGTAAGAGGCCCCAAATAGCCAAAAATGTCTTAGAAAAGAAGAATAAAGTTAGAGGACTCTCAATTCCTGACTTTAAAGCATATTATTTAGCTACAGTGGTAAAAACAGCACAGTACTGGCATAGAGACAGACAGATTGACCAATGGAACTGAATTGAGTACTCAGAAATAGACCCTCACATCTACAGTCAAGTGATTTTTGACTAGGCTGTTAACCCTTCCCAGCTGGACCAGAATATTCAACAAATGGTGCTGGGAAAACTGGATAGCCATATCCAAAAGAGTGGAAGAGGACCCCTGTATTAGTCAGGGTTCTCTCGGGAAACAGAATCAACAAGAGATATACGTCAATAATATGAGATTTTATGAGTCTCTCACGCGACAGTGGGGATACACAAGTTCAGGTTCTGCAGGCAGGCAGCAAACCAGGGGCTCCGATGAAAGTACAATAAAAGATCCTTGATGAGTTTCTGGGAGAAGTTGGCTGTCCAAAGACGAGCTGGAAAATTCTCTCTGAATGTAGAAATCACTTCCCCTTTTAAGGCATTCAACTGATTGGATAAAAGTGTCACCCATTGCTGA
>JAKSZT010053928.1:7679928-7691664 GCA_026826555.1 Tolypeutes matacus
ATGTAATCAGCCATCCATGCAGTAAACTCACTGGTGACCAAAGTCCATAAATGCTCTTGTATTACAATTATTCCAGTGCTTGCTGGACCCAACACCTGGATAAAATTACCTGGCCGAGTTGACACATTAGCCTAACCATCAGAACCCCTATCTCACACTTTATACAAAAAATAACTCAAAATGCATCAAGGACCTAAATATAAAACCAATAGCCATAAAACTCCTAGAAGAAAATGTAGGAAAACATCTTCAAGATCTTGTGGTAGGTGGTAGTTTCTTAAACCTTACACCCAATACACAAGCAACAAAAGAAAATATATAAATGGGACTTCCTCAAAATTAAATACTTTTGCACCTCAAGGACTTTGTCAAAAGGGTGAAAAGGCAGCTGACTCAATGGGAGAAAATATTTGGCCATCACATATCCAAAAAGGGTTTAATATCCATGATATATAAAGAGATCATACAATTCAACAATAAAAAGACAAACTACATGATTAAAAAATGCTCAAAAGACTTGAAAAGTCAATTGTCCAAAGAAATACAAATCGTGAAGAAACACATGAAAAAATGTTCAACATCACTAGCAATTAGGGAAATGCAAATCAAAACTACAATGAAATATCATTTCACATCTATTAGATTGGCCACCATTAAAAAGTTGGAAAACTTTTTAAAGTTTTGGAAAGGATGAGGAGAGATAGGAATGCTTATTCACTGTTGGTGGGAATGCAGAATGGTACAGCCACTTTGGAGGACTGTACAGGAGCAGTGACATGAACAGACATCTGCACACCAATGTTCGTAGCAGCATTATTCATGATAGCCAAAATATGGAAACAACCCAGGTATACATCAACTGATGATTGGATAAACGAATTGTGGTGTATACACACGATGGAATATTATGCAGCAGTACAAAGAAATGAAGGTGTGAAGCATATGACAACATGGATGAAACTGGAGGACATTATGTTGAGTGAAGCAAGCCAGACACAAAAAGACAAATACTGTATGATTGTGTTATTATGAACTAAATATATTGTATAAACTCATGGAGTTAATAATTAGAATATAGGTCACCAGAAAATAGAATGAGGGTAGAGAATGGAAAGCTGAGGGTTAATCTGTGCAGAATTGGTAAAAAAGATGTTTGTAAATCTTTGGAAATGAATAGAAGTGGTGAAAGCACATCACAGAGTTTGTAACTAGCAGAGCTTTTATATGGGTATGACAACGGTTGAAAGGGTAAATCTAGAGTCATGTACATTACTAGAAGGAAAGCTAAAACATGTAACATAGAACTGTATAACATAGTGAAACCTCATGGAAAATATGAGTATGGGTAATATTGCATTTATAAGACTGTTTTTACATAATATAAATACAAATAAACTAGAGAAATGGAGACAGAATAATACATATGTATAGTAGGTGAAGCAAAGAGTGATTGAGAGGTGATGAGGTTTTTGTTTGTTGTTTATTATTATTATTGGAATAATGCAAATGCTCTAAAAATTATTATTATTATTATTATTAAAGATTTTATTTATTTATTCATTTATCCCCCCCTTGCTGCTTGTGCTCGCTGGGTCAGCTAACCACGCCGAGCGGGCAGGCTTGCCTTCACCAGGAGGCCCGGGGAACCGAACCCGGGGCCTCCCATATGGTAAACGGGAGCCCTATTGATTGAGCCACAGCCGCTTCCCGTCTAAAAATTATTGAAGTGATGGATGCACAACTATGTTATTACACTGAATACCACTGATTGTACACTTTGGATGGATTTATGCTTTATTAATATGTATCAATAAAATTGATTTGTTAAAAAAAAAACACACTGAACCCTCCCTCCCTTCAATTGCTTTTCACCCAGGTGGCACGTTAGAATCACCTGGCATGCTTACAAACCCGGTACCTGCTGGGGCTCCACCCCAGAGATGCTGACGCTGAAGGCAAACCCTGTGGGTTCTCTGGGTTCTTACCTGGTGCAGAGAATTGAAATGCACACTAAGACTGATCACACAAGGGGAAAAGCTGGCAGAGGTCAGGAGACAAAGTCCCAAATCTGCCTCCCTGAACAAAGGATTAGAATTAACCAAAGAGAGGTGGGGACAGGAATGCCATTGGCTGAGTCCACCTGCAAACTGGGGTCTGCAAAGTGGTCATCAGAGGAGGGAGAGAAGGGGTGAGCTCATAGCCGCTCCTTAGAGCAGGGGTTCTTAACCTTTTTTGTTCCACGGACCCGTTTGCCAGTCAGGTGAAAACCACGGACCCCTTACTAAGTCTACACTATACTTGTATTATTTAATAAATATATCACACCCGCACCAACATGTCCCCACAAGAGTAATGTTTTTTGAATTTCAAGTGAAGCTCACAGACCCCTTGTTAAGAACCCCTGCCTTAGAGTGTCCTTGGTCTCAGGCTTCTCTGTCCAGTGGATGTTTTTATCAGGTTTAGCTAAGAGAGAGAAGAAAAACGAGCTTGTTAGGGAGCAGAAGACAGGAATTTGCTTTGTGCCTAAAGACAGGTTTCACAAATAAGCAATGATGTACAGTTATATGCTTTGAAGTTACAGGAGGGAGATTACATAGTTAAAACTAAAATATCATTCATTAGCTCAATCTGAAAATTAAAGCAGTGGTGTAATGTATATCATATGACTGCTTTTGGTCTCTTTCAATTTCATGGGTCTGTTGGGGCGCCCAGGCACTGGCAGTTTTAAAGCTTCCTCCAGTGATTCTAATGTGCAGCCAGGGTTGAAATCCACTAATCTAGATGTTCTAAATTAGCTTGACCTCGCTGAATTCCAGAGTACTGAAAAAACTTGCAAATGAAATCACTGAACCCCTTTGATCATCTTTAAAGAACTGTGAAGAATGTGTTGGAAGAATTTTAGGGGTGATTTACAAAGACTTGAGATGGGCAAATATAGTCTTAATTTTCAAAAAGTCAAATAAAGAAGGTCCTATAATATGTAACTCTGGGAACTTAGTGTTAAGCTCAGACAATATGTCCTTTCATTAAAATTATGGTGTATCAGTAGTGATCAATATGTCTGCCCAGGATCAGTAAGAAAAGGACACATCAAACTAACTACATTCCCTATTTTGAAAGGGTTCCCTGCCTTTTAGATAAGAGGCATGTTGTATGAGTTCACTGAATTTCAGAAGGCACATAGCAAAATGATATATATGTGATAAGGTAGAGGAATGATGACCAGTGCTTCTCAAAATGTATTGTGCAGAGAATCACCTGGGATCTTGTTATAATGCAGATTCTGATTCTGTGGGTCTGGGGTGGAGACTGAGAGTCAGAATTTCCTACAAGCTCCCAGGTGCTGCTGATGCTGCAGATCCACCCAGGCCACACCTGGAGTAGAAAGTGTGTAGACTAATAGCAGAATTGGGCAGGTCAGTAAGCACCTATGTCAAAAGAATAGTAATCAGTACATCAGTGAGTGTGTTAAGTGCCTGGTAACTGCTCAGAAATGTTCATTTCCCCTTCTCCTTTGATTCTCTAGGTCTCCAGGCATATTTGAGAAGTGAGATTGACCCTGGGTAAAAATAAGAGCATGCTGGAACTCCATTTTGGGGAAATCCTGCCTGACTTGTTGGCAGCAGCCATTCTTCCTTTACACCCAACTTTCTTGACCTACCTGACTTGACTCCACATCTTAAGCCGCTGCTACAGCCTCCAGCTACTGGCCTTTTAGGAGGTCGTTCTCCTGTGATGAACTTTTTTTGTGGGAACTTGAGGTGTTAAGAAAGGATTCTGAGGGGCTGGGGGACCACCCCAATTCTCTTTAGCAATGATTCTCTGATTTAACAGTAACAGAGCTAATTAAAGCTCACAATTTCGGAGCTTCATCTCGAGCCAGAGCCTCCCATTCCTTGGGACTTGGGTGGGCACAAGGATCTGAATTTTAACAAGAATCCCATGTGATTCTGAAGCAGATGGTCTGGGGGCCACATGTAGAGAGGTGGAAGCTGTGGCTCTCTATTTGGCAACATAAACTACAAGCTGTGCCAATGACATGGCTACTCCTGGGCTTATCCACATCCTGCCCAGGTTTGCTCTGCTTCCTAATCAGCCTTGTGAGAAAAGGTCTCCTTACCTGTGGGTGACCCTATTTATGGGGTCTTCGAGGCTGTATATACTCTGAGGTAAATTAAAGTCTTGAGATGGGTGCAGCTGGGACCAGGCAGTGGAGAACGAGGCTTTCAGGGAGAAGGGAGTCTGTGTGACCCAGGCCAGCTGGGACAGGAATGAGAAGAAACCCAAAAACAAAAGTTCTATTGTGCTTATAAACCCCTAGGATTAGGTAAGTATTGCTGGTTCTGAAAAGGCCTGGAGAACAATGTGTACCAAATCTGTGGGAGGGCAGAAAACTTGGCAGAGAGGCATGTGAGTGCTGATGCCTGGGATTCACAGTCACTGGCCAGCTAGCTCGTCCATGGACCTTTACCTGGGGCACCTCTGACAGCCTGACCACCTGGGGTCAGGGCCCTCTTCATTAGGTACGATCTACCTGCCCTACAGAGTTCTTTGAAGAGGTAAAAACACTCCGCAACAGGCATTCAGCTCCCTGTAAATCAGGAAATAGAATCTAGGTGCCCTGGCCCACTGTTTTGTGTTGGGCCATTAATTAGGACACGTTGGTCATAACTAATGGAGCCAAGTTCATTTACACTTATTCTATAAGAACTATTGAGAGTTTACTGTGCTTGGCACTGGATTTACAGTAGAAAGATAATGAACAACAAAAAGAGCCCCAAATCAAATAAATATATAAAATTATAAGTTGTAGCAAAATTTAAGAATAAAAGCAGGATACTGTGAGAGAATAGTGGCATTGGGATGAAAGGACAGGCTTCAGATTGGGTGCTTGAGTAGTCTCTTTGAGGCATCTACATATAAACTGAGATCAAAATGATGAGCAGGTGCTGTTTGGGAAGAGGATCTCAGGTAATGGGTCTACTATGTGTGAAGGCCTTAGGAGTAAGATATGTGGTTGGAGAATCATGAGCAGGAGGGCAGGGGCTAAAGATGAGGGTTGAAAAGGGCCCCGATGGGAAGCGGCTGTGGCTCAATCAGTAGGGCTCCCGTTTACCATATGGGAGGCCCCGGGTTCGGTTCCTGGGGCCTCCTGGTGAAGGCAAGCCCGCCCGCACGGCGTGGTTAGCTGACCCAGCGAGCACAAGCAGCAAGGGGGGGATAAATGAATAAATAAATAAAATCTTAAAAAAAAAAGAAAGAAAAGGGCCCCGATCATGCGGGGACTTGAAGGCTGCTGCATAACAAATTACCCCAAAGCTTCGAGGCTTAAAACAATAAGTATTTATTATCCTTTCTGGATTCTGTGAGTCAGGAATCAAGAAGTGGCTTAGCTGTGTGGTTCTTGCTGGGGTCTCTTATGAGCTTTAGTCAAGCTGATGGCCAGGGCTGCAGTCATCTGAAGGCTTGATTGGGGATGGCAGACCCCCTTCCAAGGTGGCCCACTCACATGGCTGCTGAGAAGGGGTGGTTGATGGTAGGAGGCCTCAGTTCCTCTCAACTGGGGCCTCTCCAGAGGCTTCTTGATTGTCCTTAAGACACAGCAGCTGGATTCTCCCAGAACTGGTCATATAAGAGAGCAAGGCAGAAGCGAGAATGCCTTTCATGACTTAGCTCTGGAAGCCACACACTGGCACTTACATCCACACCATTCTCTTCATTAGGAGTCGCTGAGTCCAGCCCACATTTAAGGGGAGGAAAATGTGACTCCAGCTTTTGAAGGAAAGAGTGTCAAAGAATTTGTGGAAACATATTTAAAGCACCAATAGGCCATGGGAAGAGGCCAGTTTAAGCAGAACTGAAGGCTTTCCTCTAAAGCTACAGGGGTACTCAGGAACCCTAGACAGAATGAAGATATGAAGCTGAGCCTCTGCAAGGGCTGGAAGCAGGGACTGGAATGCTGCCAGGACACTCTACCCTTTATCTCTAGTGCTCTCCACCCATTACTTCATTTTTCTTTCTCTGCATGCCGGCTTTCTTGCTTCCCCTGTTTACATGACATCCATCCCCTACTCCCAGCTCCTGAGCTTGCAAAACACACACAAACCATCTGGATTCCCAGTCTAAATTCCAAAGTCCTGGGACAGAGAATTGGACAGGCCTGATTTGCTTAGGTTTTCCCCTCAGGTCCAATCAGCTGTGGGCAGGGCAGTGGGGATATGTAAATATAAACAAGGATGCCAGTGGCCCAACTCTGTAGAGGGGGATGGGGCAGTGAGAAATTTCCTGGAAAAGGGAGGGTTGGGAAGCACCCAACTGAGTCTACTTCTATTGGTCTTGTCAATCTGCCAATTCATCTGCCATACGGAATAGATTTTCTACAAGTGGTATTTCTATTACCTGAAGTTTTCTAGAAGTGGATGAAAATTTCCTCACAGGAATTTTGAATGGATAGTAAGTTTTGCTCATTAAAATTGTCCCAAAACAGACTCATGTAGCATTTTGTGGGGTGCTTTTGGAGACTGTTAAATAAAATGGTTTAGTCATAAAACAGTTGGAGTTAATAATTTGAATAAAAATATAAGAGAGCAGTTTTAGTGAACTGGCTAGTGTAAGTCTTATTAATATTAAAAATAGGAGCACAATGCTAGCAGGGAGAAAGAACATGAACAAAGATCTTAATAGGCTTATTAAAGTGGTTCCCAGGGCAACTCACCAGTGAAAGGCAAGAGCTTTTATTTTGGAATAGCTGCTGCAGAAAATGAGGGCATCAAAAACTAAGTCCCAAGAGTGTAATTGTGGCCATTTTCAGACAAAGACTTCCATTCTTCTAGGAGGGAAGTCAGGATATTGGGCAGTTTCACTGGCTATATGCGTAGTTTTAAGAGAGTTATTTGACAAGGCACGGCCTGTGATATGAGATTTCAGGGGCCTCTCAACCTCCCAAACACCTTCCCTTAGCCCTGGATGAGGAACTTTTAAGATGGGGAGAACAATCTTTTGTTTAATCCCTAGAGGTAATTTTACAGAATAATTATCCCTGGGAAAGGTAACACATGGACTGGCCCGAGATACTAGGATGGAAGCAAGCTGCACTCAGAAGTTCACTGGCCACCTAAAGGCGGGTTGCAGGAGGAAGGGGAGAAAAAGGAGGTTAATGGGGCTGAAAGCAAATTGTGGATGCCTAACACTTTATCCTGGGGTCAGTTCTGAAAGAGAATTGGGTTTCATCTGCACAAAAAATATCTGATGAAAATCTACCACACCCTAGTTTAGAAGGGGCATAAGTAGAGGGGAAATATTGTTTTCAAGTGCTCAAATATAAGACATATTTTCTAAAGCTTCATCTTTAGAAAATAAAGATTTTCTTAGCTGTGGGCTGTAGTAGTAAATTTTAGGCCAGGGTCAGGTTACTGAAAAGAAGTAGCAGTGGTGACTTTGGATGCCACATCCAAGGAGATTTAAGGAAGAAGAGAACTAGGTTTGTTATGGTTGAGACAAGGGGAGCTGAGTTAATTTGAGTTATCTTTGAGGCCTATCATCTTTTCATATAATAATAAAAAAAAAATCTCAGCAATCTTCCCTTTAATTTTACTTATTCTTCTTCTAATGCTGATCCATGTAATTAAGTGTACTTGTATAGGCAGGTGTCCCCATTAGAGAAATAAAAATCAATGGGAGATTGGGTTTTATTTTCACAGCCAACTATATTGGTCTACATTATTGGACCAATATATAGTCAGTTTGCTGTCTGTTTATCTGTTGGCTACTTTAAAGAAAAATAGTAGCATCTAGTGTAATTATCAAGTAGTCTTCAGGGCATATAAAAGAGTTTCATTCAGCTCCTCAGTAATAACAGTCATCACTGAACTCTCTGAAAAAATTGGCTAGTTACTTGCAGCTTCCAAAGAGTTCCCCAATCTGGAAAACTGCAAATTACATAGGAATTATTATTGAGGCTCTCTGGTAACTCCAGTCATAATTTCAATGTAAGTGGTAGAGCATGAATAACTATGAATTATGTCATGTATTTACAGGGAACTTACACAGTTATTTGTGGTATGCATAATAAAGCAAAACCTAAATTGAGACTAATCTTAATAAAAGATACCTCATTTTCATTTGAATGGATACCATCTGTTTTAAGGTAATAGCGGAGAGCAAAGTAAAAATAAACACCAGAAAATACAATTACTTATTGTTTTTCAGCTTTCCAAATTAAATGCTGAAAGCCTGCAAATGAAACAAGAGACTTTGGTACAATACTGTTTTCCAGAACCTAGGGTTGTCAAAGACATTTATAGATATTAATTACTAATATTAGGATTTTTTCCTAAGCATACTAAGCTGAGGAAACTCTTGGATTCCAGTTTTAGTTGGAGGTTTTTGGTCATTTTCTAAGTTTGGGATCCCTCAGTAGCAAACCTCAGACTAGGATTTGGTTACAAGTACTTTAGAGATAAACAGAATACTTAGAAGTCATCATTTAAAAATATGCAAGAGTAGTTGGTGTTTTTTTTCAAGTACTTGGACCAGAGATTGAACACACAACCTTGTATGCAGGCCGGCTCTCAACCACTGAGCCACATTGGCTCCCTTGAGTTGGTTCCCTTGTCTATTTGCTCATTGTTTTGCTTGTTGTCTGCTCATTTTTTTTTTTTTTTTTTTTGCTTGTTGTTTTTGCTTGTTGTCTGCTTGTTTGTTTTTTCTCATTGTCTTGCTCGTTGTTTGTTTGTTTTTTCTTTAGGAGGCACTGGGAACAGAACCCAGGACCTCCCATGTGGGAGGTGGGGCTCCACTTCTTGAGCCACATCGGCTCCCCAAGGCTGGCTTTTTGAAGAACTACATCTGTGAATACTGTTATGCACAGGGTTCGGCACATAGGGAGTGAACAACTTATTTGTTGAATGAAAGAGTAAATCCTTTTAAGTGGAAAATGATTTGCATAGAATATAACCATACTTAATTTGTGATCTATTTATAGATCATTTGAAAAGATCTCAGAGAACACTTTGTCAAAGCTCCCACCCAGTGCAGAAAACCCCTATAAAGTAGCCCATTGAATCCTTGGAATGAAAGGGAACATCCCATTCCATTGCATGGAATGGCAGTGTAGGATGGTGTTGAAAGTGTGAATTCTGGAGGCAGAGGCCTGGATTTGAATGACACTCAAGGGCCTGTGTCCTCGGGCAAGTTACTTAAATGCGGTGTGACTCAGTTTCCTCATCTATAAACAGATGATAATAATACCCATCACACAGGTTGCTGTGAGGACTGAATGCATTCAGACATGTCAAGTGCTTGGCTCATAGTAAGCACTCATTGGAAGCCATTAGCATGATTCTGAAAGTTAGATGTGTTTTCTTGTATTGAGTTGTCCTTTTTCTTCCTGCAACTTACTTTCTCTGGCTTCAGTTTTGCTCTCTGGAACTACAAACACCCTTCAAAGAGCAATCATTATCCTCTCCCCTTTTTCAATATGCAAATGAGAAGCATTCCTAGTTTTTTCAAATATATTCTCATTTGGCTTGCTCTTCAAGCACCTTCCCATCTGGGTTGCTCTTTGTTGGATTCTGTCAACATTGCCTGACACCACCACCACTACCCCAACCCTCTCAGGAGGTTCCCAGGATTGCACATGATTCCCCAGATGTGGCCCAAGAGGGGTGGAGAACAACGGGGCTGTTATCATCCTGTGCTGGACAATATACTCTGATCCATCTGGCCACACATTGTAGTAAGTGCTTTGGTAGCCAAATCGCATTGCAGCCTCATCCACTGAAATTCCCCAATTTTTTTTTTCTTTTTACATGAACTTCTTTAAGCCTCATTGTTCCAACCTGTGCCAGCATAGTTGATGTATTTAAATGTGCAAGGCTATACATTTGTCTTGTTAGTGTTACATTTCTGTTAACATCTATGCCATTAAGCAAAAGAAGAAAGAAATCTTTTGCACTTGTGTTGAGACAGGTCTCATTTCTTTTTACTGTTGAAACAGGATGTTGTGTGAGACTTTTCCTGGTGTCTGGGAATTGATAACTGGGGCTCAAAGATGAGAACAAAGAAGCACTAAGTCCCTCGTGTTCTATAGCAAACCACCAACCACTGGGTGAGACACCTCCCTTGGGAGGATTAAGCTGTGGACTAACTGGCTTTCCTGTTTGCATCCATCATCTGAGCCCCCACCCTCACCCCACACTCCCCAGTATATAAAAGAAGTATGAGCCATCATCCCAGTGGGCATTGTGGTAATTTTTGCAAGAAGTATTGCTTTAGTGAAGGAGAGGGATAGGGATGTCCTTTCCCCCTTAAAGCTAAATGATAGGGAGGGTTTCCAAGAGATCCACTCAAAGATAGTAGGGGAAGCTTGGAAAAGAAGGACTTCATTCTCTGGTTGGGATGTCTGTTTAGGCATGTGAATTTGCCCTGCACCTTCCCAAGCAGAGGATATGAGAATTGGAGAAAGATGGCAGGGTAGAGAGAGGGGTGGAGATAAAGCAGGATTCACTCTCACTGGCTAGTATGGCAAGGATGAACAATTTTCCCCCTGGTCAAATGGACCATGAAGAGGGTAGGTGGGATGGAGCCAAGAGGGCTGGCAGGCCCTGGCAGGAATTGGGAGAGGCCAGGCCAGAGCTGGGGCTGGCACATGGGAGGCTGGACAGTGGAGTAGGGAGTCTCCCGTCCTGAAGGCCATCTGAAGAACTCATGTATCTCATGAGAAAGCCAGTGCCTATGGTCAATCAGTGAGAGCCAGAGAAGGAGGGCACCACTAGAGAGAAGGCCAGAACAGCAGCCAGTTAAGTAGGAGACACTTGTCCCTTTCCCTCTTTTTCCTCCCTGCCCCAACACTTCAGAAGAACTACAGACCAGAGGAGAAAGTGGGAGGCAGTGCCCCAGGGGCAGACTATGCCCCAGCCCTTAAACTCCAGGAGAGATGGGGAAGAAGGAGTTAAAGAACCAGAAGAACCACCAAGTGATTCCTCTCCAATGCAGTTCCCTGGAGTCACAAGCTGTCATGTGATGAGTGAAGGGGGAGCTTTCAACAAGATATGAAGTTAGAACTTTAAATTGGGTAGACTTTGAATAATCAAAAGTGACCAGGACCGCAGTGATGACATTTTATTTGCTACTCTTGACTGTCAGAATGACAAGAGTTATAAATTACCCCAACTGAGGCACGCAGAAAAGGAAAAAAAAAAAAAAAAAAAAAAAAAGGGAAGTGACCAGGAGGGGGAAGCAGATGTGGCTCAAGCAGTTGGGCACCTGCCTACGACATGGGAAGCCCCAGATTCAGTTTCAGGTGCCTCCTAAAGAAGACAAGCAAGACAGTGAGCTGATGTGACAGGGTGGTGCGGAAAGCTGATGCAACAAGATGATGCAATGAGGAGACACAATGAGGAAACACAATGAGAGACACAATAAGCAGGGAGTGGAGGTGGCTCAAGCGATTGCGTGCTTCCCTCCCACATAGGAGGTTCTGGGTTTGGTTCCCAGTGCCTCCTAAAAAGAAGGCAAGCAGACAGCAAACAACGAACAGACAGAGAGCAGCTAGCGAATGCAAGCAACAAGGGGTCGGCGGGGGGGAAGCGGCTGTGGTTCAATCAGTGGGGCTCCCGTTTACCATATGGGGGGCCCCGGGTTTGGTTCCTGGGGCCTCCTGGTGGGGGCGGGCCCGCCCACACAGCATGGTTGGCTGACCCAGCGAGCACAAGCAGCGGGGGGGGGGGGGGGGGG
>JAKSZT010053928.1:7699233-7723103 GCA_026826555.1 Tolypeutes matacus
CTATCAGATATATGGTTGCCGAATATTTTTTCCCATTGGGTAGGTTGTAAAGGCCATTATTTAAACAAACAAGAATAGGATTCATTAACAATGACAATTGGAAGTAATTAATAGTAAGACTAATTTAACAAATAATATGTGTGAAAATAACAATATTTTAACAATTTTCTTGTCCTCTGACAAAGCAATTAATTTTTTTCTCTTTTTAAACTCTATATTGAATATTTATATTTGTAGGCTATATTATGATATATTCTTAAGATATATAAATGTTAGATTTTAAAAAGGAGACTGTAAATACAGTGACTAATTAATCAGATATCTATATTTAATAAAAAATAACAATGACATATTTCTTTGATACAGTAGGTTTGTTTACTCTTTGTTTCCTTCACTAATAATACTTCTCTGAACTGACTGTAGCCTTTAGGACATCCTTCTTTTCTTTTATGTACTGGTAAAACTGAATATGTAAAATGTATTTTGACTTGCAGCTCTGCTATTTTAAGTCTGTATTATACTGATTCCTGGTGTCAGTCCAATGTGATGACATCAATCCTCATATCCACTCAACAAAAGCGTTTGAACATGAAATCCTTAGGATTTTACTTATTAGCAACAACAGATTTTTAAGACTTCCAGAAATTAGTTTCCAGCTTTCCAAAAATGTCTACACTTTGTATCTACAGGCATGTTTTGGTAGAACAGCCATTTTGCCAATTAGGTCCTTGGCACCTTTAAATTCATCTATATAATTATATAAACTCATTTAGAATTTCCATGTCTATAAAATATCCATCAGTTTTAAACAGTTTGAAACATATTCCATGTCATCATAAGTTAAACTTCTCTTTCCCAGAAAATGGTTTTAAAGCACAGAGGTAATGTGAATTTGTGAAACTGAAGTTGGATTTCAAAGAAGTTAGTGAAATTAAGAAAGTGCTGTTTAAGCTGCCTGCCCCTGTTCTGGTGACTTTTTTCTTTTTCTTGAGTTCTGAACCAGTCCTATTTCCAAAACACAAGTTATTTATTTTTTCTCTGAGTTTATGTTGCAATTTATCAAACAAATCAGGTGTAATCAGTTCCTACTTTTCTACGTTTTTTTATGGCTTTTACAAGGATCCTCAAATAGATTTAGGGAAACAGCCCCCAAATTTGTCTTATGATAATCCTTTTCTCCATTCTCATCCTCACTGTATTTCCAAAAACTAGAAAAGGGCATTCTGCTCCCTCCAGAGTCCCACAATTTGAAAATATGATTATACAACAGGTCAATATTTTAACATCTTTTCTATGGCCGATAACAATGCTAGCCATCATATAGCATATGTCTAAGAGGGCTACCTTCTTCCATTTCTATAAAGTAAATAATCTCATTAAGTGCTTCTGTATGTTTTGAGGAAACATGAAAAGTGACCAAAAACTTTGCTTATGAAATTATTACAGTTAAGTCTCAATATTACAGGTAAACAAACCACATCCCTTTTTTAGCAGTGTTGTGTACAAGATGGTCAAAGCTTTTAGCAGGAAAGAGCTTCATTTTCTTTGGTAAGAAGTTTATCAACTGAATGGAATTTGCCAAAATTTATATTTGTGCTCTTTGCCAAATATGCAGATAGATGAACAAAGTCTAGGTTCTATTTGAACAGGATATCAATTGTCCTTTGTTTCCCTGTGGTTTTATTAAAATCGTTATAGAAAACAGGACGATGAATTGAAGCTCCGTTTTTCAAGTTAAAATACCTAACAGCTGGGGGAACATTTTTTTTTTGTTGTCTTTGCCAAAATTTGATGCATTACTTGATGTACTGTTGAACGCATGATTGTTGGTGAGATCTGACAGAATGAACTCTACAGTGTAAGGGGGCAAACATCTGTTATCAAAACTTCCCCTTCTATTTGCCCACAGGACATTTTAGTTCCAATCACTGAATAAAGTAATGCAACTTGACTCAGTTTCATAGAGCAATCAAGGGAATGATAAAATAATGCAGGGGTTTTTAACAAGGAGTCCGTGAGCTTGAACTGAAATTCAAAAAAACATTATTCTTGGGACATGTCGGTGCAGGTGTGATATATTTATTAAATAATACATAGTATAGTGTGGATTTAGTAAGGAGTCCGTGGTTTTCAACTGACTGGCAAAGAGGTCCGTGGAACGAAAAAGGTTAAGAACCCCTGAAATAATGACTGTTCATTTGTGTGCTATATCCAAACTAATTCAGTGGCTGATATTTCTGACCAAGCACTGGTGTCTTTTTGAGAGACAAAAAAAACTTTTGATTTAGAAGCACAGGCCTGTCTAATCCAGGACTTGTGAGATTCAGACTTCATATGTGTTTTCTTTCTTCTTTTATTATTTTTTTATTTTACCACAAGATTTATAGAAATATCATAATAAAAGAAGTGATCATATCATATTCAATCAAGAAGTTACAAAGTGAAATGAATTAAAAATTAACTTTCTGAATTCCATTGTATTTGCCATATTAGCTTTATGCATTATTTCATTTTCTTTCTCTTATAAAATTCATTAATTTTAATCTCAGATTAACAAAATAAGAGGAGAATTGGTTTTCTGTAGCATCTTCCATACTCAAAGTATTCTTATGTGCTTTATAAATAATGAATGAGAAACTGTTAGAGTTGGGACTCTGTAAGCATATATGTTTTTTTTTTTTTTTTTTTTTTTTTTTAAGATTTTATTTATTTATTCATTTATCCCCCCCTTGCTGCTTGTGCTCACTGGGTCAGCTAACCACGCCGTGCGGGCGGGCTTGCCTTCACCAGGAGGCCCTGGGAATCGAACCCGGGGCCTCCCATATGGTAAACGGGAGCCCTACTGATTGAGCCACATCCACTTCCCAACATATATGTTTTCACAATCTCCTTCTCTGCCATGCTCAGTCCAAAATTATTTTCTGCATATTGGGTAGTATGCTTTGTTTTGGTTATTTACCTTCCTAATACAGAGATATATATCCTTCCATCTGCCTGTAATAAAATAATATAGTCATTTAGCCTTCTTTTTCAGTGATATCTGGGTTATACTGGTATTGGTTTCAATTGTTCTCAGGTTCATGATCTGAAAGTTTAGACAATATGGTCACAATACTCACAATATTAAAAATTATACTAGCACTATCAATAATAGGAGTCTGGCTCCATTTTTTGATGTTTGACTGCTGACAGCTTTTGAGCCTCACCCTTCCCTCTTCTTCTCAACTTCACATCTGGACAAGGCAATACGAAAGCCTGTGTGCTCTTCCTTTGGAGACACTGGAAGATTCAAACCACACAAACCCCTGTCCATGCATGGGAACTCTCACCCTAGTTCCACCCTCTAACCCCAATAAAAACTCCAAACCAATCTCCTTTCCTGCTATCTCAAGTCATTTTGAGTCTACTTGAGAGGCCTGTTCTGCTCCCTCCAAAGACATCAACTATGTAAGTAATAAACCTTTCCATAGCCTTTTGGTGTGTCCAAGGCTTATTAGTCCCGGCAACGGAACTAAATTTTGGGTGGGGCTCCATCCTGCTTCTGTGGAGTGCTTATAATTATCTCTATATGAAGCACAACAGTCAACCCATAGGCCACGCCAAACTTGGGCTGCTAGTGCCCATGATTGCAAAACACTTCAACTCCATGCTTAAGTTGCATTGCTTCCAGTGGTGCAACATGAATGAACCATTGTTGTGATCCACAAATCATGGAGCTAACATCCGTGATTGGGGAAAAAACTGTGACAATGACTATGAAAGGCAGATAGTCTATGCTATATAATTTTGACACTAAAATGATGTTGCTTTCAGTCCTTCCCCCTCCTCCTCTTATGCCTGCTGTATTGGTTCTGTACTTTTCCCTCAACTTTCTGTTCTCATCATTGAACACCAGAACTTTTCATATCCACAGGTGTTTGCCAAGTCATGGAACTCTCAGTGCTAAAAAGAGACAGTTTCAGTGAGACATCCTAAAGGATAGCTGCCTGGCTTAGCCCTATCCAAATTTCTGACCACAGAAACCATGAGCAATGATAATTATTGTTGCTTTAAGCCACTAAGTTTTGGGGTGCTTTGTTATGCAATTTAAACAGCTCAAACTGACCTGAGTCCCTAACCTTTTCCCTTAAAACCTGTTCTTACCTCAATTTTCCCCATCTCATTATATGGCAACTCCATTCTTCCAGTTGCTCAAGTCAAAACCTTCTCATCATCCTGGACTCCATTTTTTTCTCCCACATCCAACCAATCACCAGGCACACTGTTTCTATCTTCAAAATATATCCAGATTCTGGCAACTTATCATCTCCTTGCTATCACCCTAGTCCAAACTTCTATCATCTCTTACTGAGATTATTTCAGTAGTCCCTGAACTAGTTTTCCTGCTTTCTTCCTGGCCCCACTTCAGTCTCTTCTCAACACAATATTCAGAGTTAAAGTGTTCACCTGATCCTATCAGTCCACTGCTCAAAACCTCCTCCAGGTTTCCCATCTTTCTCTAAGTAAAAGCAGATCCTATAAGTCCACTGCTTAAAACCTCATCAAGGTTTCCCATCTTTCTTTAAGTCCTATCTATGACTTTAGGAGGTCCTATCCGATTTGCTCCCCATTACTTCCCTTTCTTTATTCCCCACTTCTCTCCCCCTTGGTCAATCTGCTCCAGGCACATTGGCTTCTTGGCTGTTGCTCAAGCCTCACAAACACTCTGCCTTAGAACATTGTATTTGCTGTTCCCTTGGCCAGGTATACTGTTCCTGCAGAAAGCTGCTTCTCTTGCTCCCTCACTTCCTTAAGGCTACATTCTAGGAAAGTCCTTCCCTGCCAGGCTACCTAAAATTTCCTACCTTCACTCTGACACTTCCTATTCTCCCTCCTTGCTTTATTTTCTCTTTGACAATTACCACTATCCATCATACTATACAGTTTACATATTTATCTTTTTTTTAATTAAAAAAATGTATTGAAGTATATCACTCATACATAAACATACATAAACATATATAAACAATAAGTGTATAGAAAAAGTTGTGGACCTACAAAACAAACATGCACAACATCACACCCAGGGCTCTCATACCTCACCCTACTACCCACACCCTATATTGTGAAACATTTTTAACAAATGATGAAAGAGCATCCTCAAAATATTACCACTAACAAAAGTATCTTACATTTGATGTATTTTTTGCCCAACCCACCCTATATTTTTTTATATCATTCATACATGAACATACATAAACAGTAAATGTATAGTAAAAGTTGTGAATTTACAAAACAAACATGCATAACATCATTCAGGTTGTCCCATACATCAACCCACCACCAACACCTTGCATTAATGTGAGACATTTGTTACAAATTATGAAAGAATTTCATCAAAATCTTACAGCTAACTATAGTCCACATCTTACATTG
The DNA here is from genome assembly GCA_026826555.1 of Tolypeutes matacus. Classification (NCBI taxonomy): domain Eukaryota; kingdom Metazoa; phylum Chordata; class Mammalia; order Cingulata; family Chlamyphoridae; genus Tolypeutes; species Tolypeutes matacus. The sequence goes on from JAKSZT010053928.1 coordinate 7,704,649, forward strand.
GGTGTATTTCTTCCCCCATCCTATTATTTTTTAAAATATATTTTTATTAGAGAAGTTGTGCACTTACAAAACAATCATGAACATGTATAGAACTCCCTTACAACGTCCCTTCATCAATACACCACACCATGGTGTGACATGTTTTACAGATTATGAGACATTATTATCAGACTATTACCACCAACCATGGTCCACAGCATACATCTGGCACACTTTTTCCATACTTCCCCATTATCAACATAGCATGTCTTTGGCATAGATGCACGAATATTACAGTATTGTTGTTAACTACAGTCCATAGGTCACTCCAGTTGTATTTTCCCCATGCTTATCCATGTTCCCACCACCCTGCAAAAGTGATGTACATCTGCTCTAGCTCACAAAGGACACTGTTGCATCTGTACCATCAACCACAATTCTCATCCACCTCTGGGTTCACTGTGTTATTCAGTACCTAGATTATTCTCTAGCTTTCTTTCAATTGACATTTACATCCCTAGACCACCCTTTCCAGCCACATTCCCATTTATAAACCAGCTGTTACTCTCTACAATGTGTTACAATCAACTCTATACATTGCCACACTTTTTTTTTTTTTTTTTTTTTTTTTTACCGGGAGGTCCCAGGGATCGAACCCGGGTCCCTCCATATGGTAGACGGACGCCCAACCATTTGAGCCACATCCGCCCCCCACATTGCCACACTTTTACTCTGCAGTTAATTAAAACTTCTACATACATTAGGCATCAGTAGTCCTTCTCAGACCTCCTCTTATCTCCTTTAAGAATCCACCACTTACCACCAGGTCTTGAAGATGTTTTCCTACATTTTCTTCTAAAAGTTTTATGGTTCTTGCATTTATATTTAGGGCTTTGATCCATTTTGAGTTAATTTTTGTATAAGGTGTGAGACAAGGGTCCTCTTTATTTCTTTTGACTATGGATATCCAGTTCTCCCAGCACCATTTGTTGAATGGACTTTTTTGCCCTAGTTGGGTGGGTTTGACAGGCTTGTCAAAAATCAATTGGGAAGAAAACAAACAAAGAAACAACAACAACAAAAAATCACTTGACCATAGATGTGAGGGTCTGTTTCTGAACCATCAATTTGGTTCCATTGGTCTATGTGTCTATCTTTATGCCAGAACCATGCTGTTTTTACCCTTGTAGCTAGGTAATATGATTTAAAGTGTGGAAGTGAAAGTCCTCCAACTTTGCTTTTCCTTTTTAAGATGTTTCTGGCTATCTGAGACCCCTTACCTTTCCAAATAAATTTACTAATTGTGTTTGTTTAAAAAATGCTGGTGGAATTTTTATTGGGATTGCATTGAATCTGTATATCAATTTAAGTAGAACTGACATATTAATGATATTTAGTCTTCCAATCCAAGAGCATGGAATATTCTTCCAATTATTTAGGTCTTTAAAAAAAAATTTTTTTTTTTTCAATGGCTTCCCATGCATTTATGGGGGTGGAGAAGGGATGTGCAGAATTAACAACTTCACTGGCTCCTCAGCAGCACATATATTCGGAATCGAAGGCATTTTGAAGACCCCACTATACTCTAATCAGGACCCTGCTCACTCTGAAGGAGCTCAGTGCAGTGACAGCGGAAAATCTGAGTCCCAATTTAGTGTGCTGCAACAAAATCCTTTTAAAGAAGCACGGCAAAAGATTTTTTTGAGCACATGCACAGCAATATCTTTGGGAAGGCCATGTGAAAGGATGCTCTCTAGCTCAGTCAAATGATTCAATCCCACTATTATCTCAGCCTGTCTGAGCTTTTCCTGCTGGCCATTAACATTTCTTTTAACAATGTATTGTAGTTTTCTGAATACAAGTGCTTTACATCCTTGGTTAAGTTTATTTCTAAATATTTGTTCTTTTAGTTGCTATTGTAAATGGAATGTTTTTCCTGACTTCCTCCTCAGATTGTACATTACTACTGTCTTTTAAAGTCTATTTCATCTGATATAAGTATAGTTACTCCAGCTTTATTTTATTTTATTTATTTATTTATTTTAAAGATTTTATTTATTTATTCATTTATCCCCCCCTTGCTGCTTGTGCTCGCTGGGTCAGCTAACCACGCCGTGCGGACGGGCTTGCCTTCACCAGGAGGCCCCGGGAACCGAACCCAGGGCCTCCCATATGGTAAACGGGAGCCCTACTGATTGAGCCACAGCCGCTTCCCCCAGCTTTATTTTATTATTATTATTTTTTTGTTATTGCATGCATGGAATATCTTTTTCCAGCCTCTCACTTTCAATCTATTGGTATCCTTGGGTCTAAGGTGAGTCTCTTACAGACAGCATATAGGTGGCTCATATTTTCTTATCCATTCTGCCAGTTTGTGCCTTTTGATTGGGGAGTTTATCCATTAACATTCAATGTTATTACTATAATGGCAGTTTTTATTTCACCCATTTTGGCCTTTGGGTTTTATCTGTCATATTTTATTTTTTACCACACTTTTAATTCTTTTAGTTACTTTTACTGATATTACCTTCATTTCTAGATTCTATTCCAAGCTTCTCTCTCCTGTCTTTTCTTTTCAGGCTGTAGCACATCCTTTCAAAGCCAGTCTCTTTGTTATAAACTCTCTGTTTCTGTTTATCTGTGAATTTTCTAAACTCACCCTCAATTTTGAAAGACAATCTTGCTGAATATAAGATTCTTGGCTGAAAGTTTTTCTCTTGCAGTATTTTAAATATATTATACCACTGTCTTCTTGCTTCCATGGTTTCTGATGAGAAATTGGCACTTAATCTTATTGGGTATCTCTTATACGTTATGCATTGCTTTTCTCTTGCTGCTCTCATAATTCTCTCTTTGTCTTTGACATTTGACATTCTGATTGGTATGTGTCTTGGTGTTGGTCTATTCGTATTTATTCGGATGGGAGTACATTGTGCTTCTTGGACATGGATATCTATGTCCTTCAATAGGGTTGGAAAATTTTCTACCATTATTTCTTCCAATATTCCTTCTGCCCCATTTTCCCTTCTCTTCTCCTTCTGGGACACCCATGACACGTATGTTTGCATGTCTCTTGCTGTTGATTAGTTCCCTGAGAACTTGTGCAGTTTTTTCCATTGTTTTCTTCATCTGTTCTCTTGTATGTTTGCTTTTGGAGGCCATGTCTTTAAGCTCACCAATCCTTTTTTTTGCCTCCTCAAATCTGCTGTTATATGACTCCAGTGTATTTTTTTTTTTTTGTATTTTTCTTTTTCTGTTATTCCAGTGTATTTTTAATTTCATTTATTGCGCCTTTCATTCCTGTAAGATCTGCTATTTTTCTGTGTATGCTTTCAAATTCTTCTTTATGATCACCCAATATCTTCTTAATATCCTTAATCTCTTTAGCCATCTCATTGAATTTATTAAGGAGATTTGTTTGAACATCTATGATCAATTGTCTCAACTCCTTTATGTCATCTGGAGGCTTACCTTGTTCCTTTAACTGGGCCATATCTTCCTGTTTCTTGGTATAGATTATAGTTTTTTGTTGGTGTTTTGGCATCTGGCTTACTAGACATATTTATTCTGGCTGCAGCTTCTCTCTTTAGTGTAGGGCTTTCTTGCCCTTTCTCCCTTGCTGGTTGTATAGTAGGAGCCAAAGATGTAGTTGGTGCTGTAAGTTGTGGAGGCTTAAGCTGCCTGCGTTGCCCCAGGGACCGATGAAGCTTCTCCCACCTTTCTTCTTTGCCAAGGGTAGGGACAGAGCCATAGCTGTGTGGAATAATTCAAGTCTTGCGGGGCAAGACTGTCTGTAGTTGCCTGGAGTGACTGATGTAACTTCACCGCCCCTTCTTCCCCTGCCTGGGGCAGGGATGGAGCTGCAGGTATAGGCAGCAATCTATGCCATGCAGGTCCAAAATGACTGCAGCTGCCCAGGCAGACTTCCTACTATTTAGTCTGTGCCAGCCAAATGTACCTGCAGTTACCAGGAGAGGCTGGAGCAGGTGCTGCTAGCTTCTTCCCTTCCAGAGGTGGGGCTGAAGCCTAGGCTAGGGCTGCATTCTGATCTGAGTGGAAAGAAGCCATTCCCTACCATCACTTTGATTTTCAATCATTCCTGCTTCCTTTCATACCAGGGGAAGAGTCAGAATGGCGGCTACCTGGCCTCTTTCTGACTTGGACAGTTTCAAACTTTAGCTGTTCTTAGGGTAATACTTTAGCCAGCCAAATTTACTAATCAGTATCTGAAGTTGGTGGCCAACCATCTCTTCCTCCTGTTTTTGGGAAATGGAGCTTCCAAATCCAGCCACAGAACAGCTTCTGAGGCGGTCTGAGCCACCATAGTAGTTTGAGTACCAGCTTCCATGGTGTGGCCTGTGTTTTCCTGTAGAGGCTGGTGCAGGTCCCTCTAGCTTCCTCCCTGCCAGAGGTGGGAATGGGGCTTACTTGATTTTCAAATTTAGAATCGGCACTTGGAAAAATAATGGAAGATAATTATGATTACAGAACAGAATGTAAATGTTATCAACTTTAAGGATGTGAAAGTATGACAAACAGGTTTGGATGTGAAAGGAAGGGAAGGGACACCAGTATCATCATCCTGCAAAATATGAGCCATAAGAGATACTATTTCTAGTTGTTGGAAAAAGAAGTAAAGGTATAAGGACAAAACTGAAAACAATGAGTTAACTATAGGGTCATGAGAGAAAGATGGGGCTGATGATAAAACTCAATAGATAATATTGGCAATATGTCTTAGCCTGATTTTCCTAGAAAATAGAGCCTGAGGCAAGGCTTAAGAGCTAATACTTTATTAGGAGGCACAATCCCAGCTTTGCAAGAGTTAGGGAAAATGGTAGAGAGGCAGGAAAGGACTGGAAGCAAATACAAGATGATAATTTGCTGTACCTGGCCACTGCTTTAAAAGAGTGACAAAAATACACAGGCTGTATGGAAAATTTGTGCCTCAAATAGTCCATCTAAGGGAAGAGGACAGAAAAAAATTTCATCTGAAAGTTCCCTTTATACTCTATCTTCCATTGTTCAAAATTTGCTGGCTGGGGAGTTAACTCTCCCAGACTTCCAGGTTGTGTCACCTGACCCATTTGGGGAAGCCAAGATCTGGCCATGTGGTCTGATGGCCTCACAGAGTGGAACTCCATGCTCAGGCTGAGTCGGCCACTACTGAGATGGCCTGAGCTGAGCAAGCTGAGAGACTGGGAGACTGGGAGAGAGGTGAGCCTGAATAAATCTAAGAAAGCACCCAAGATATGTACTGTACAATGTACGAACTTTATAAGTTAAGAAATGGAGATATAGGCATACTTTGCTTTCTTTTACCAGGAGGTCCCGGGGATCGAACCCAGGTCCTTCCATATGGTAGATGGATGCCCAACCACTTGAGCCACATCTGCTTCTGAAGCATACATATTTTGAAGTAAGAAGGAAACTCCCAGAAGAATAAAAACAGAGAAGAATTACAGTGGTTGCCTCTGGGGGTGGGAAATTGGGTTGGAGAATGTTGTTTTAAAAAATATTCTCTATTATAAGCTCTTCAATATATTTGAAAAATGCACTAATTACATTGATAGACATTATTTAAAAAAAAACGCACAAACTAGGTTTTATCATTCCCATTTCCCAAAGTCTTCAAAGATGTCCCATTGTTTTTAGGATAATTAAATCATGTTGAAAAGCAGCATTTCTAATGGGAGGATTATCTCTCAGAAACTGCAAGTAAAGATTATCTGTGTAGATTGAATTTGTTTTATTAAAAATGTACTATTCAAATATTAGTGTTTTTATACTAAACTGACACAAGTATAAACTTTATGGGAAAAAAGTGCAACTGCCTATTTTGATTCTCAGATGTTTCATTTCTGAATATCAGGCCCCTGCGGGCCTCTCCTGGCTCACTGCAAGCCACACTAATGCCTTTCTGTTCCTTGAACCCCTACCCCTTCTTTCATCTTAGGGCTTTTGTACCAGGATGTCCCCTTTACTGCCTTGGTGGTTTGAAACTGGATGTACCTCCAGGAAATCATAGTTTTAAAGCTAGTCCATTCCTTTGGGTGTTAACCTATTGTAAGTAGGACCTTTTGATGAGGTTCCTTCAGCTAAGACGTGGCCCAGGGTGGGTCTTAATCTTCTTACTGGAGTCCTTCATAAATGGGATGAATACAAAGAGAGAGAGAGAGATAGAGAGAGAGAGTGCAGCATGGAAGCAAGAAGCTGAAAGCAACAAAACTTGGAAGAGAAGGGAGAGACCAGCAGATGCCACCCTGTGTTTGCCTTGTGGCAGAGGACCCAAGGACCACAGGCTGCTGGTCTTCAGGAAGAAAGCATCACCTTGATGATGCCTTGATCTGGACATTGTCAGGGCCTCAAACGGTAAGCTAATAAATTCCCATTGTTAAAAGCCCCTATTTTTATGATATCTGCTTTGAGCAGCCTAGGAAACTAAAACACTGCCCAAGACTCCTTCCCTCTGCCCCCTCACTCCTCCCCCTGCCTAGTCCAGGATTTACTAAGCTTCAGGTATCCACATACCATCAACATGATGGTTGCCTTTATTGTGTATCACCTACTCTATTATTTTACTTACCAGCTTCCTTTAAACTGACACCGCTCTGTTTGATTTAAATACATTTATTTCACAAGGAAACTTTATATATGAACAAAAATGGAAAACCAATTCCACCTCTCATAAATTTCACAAAATGGTAAAATTAATACATAATAATGAAAATAATATATCTGTATACTGCCAGTGGCTTTGCAACACCCTAGGTTACCTGATTTTTACTCAACCTTGAGTTGTTAGCTTAAATGTTGCTTTTTCAGTAAAGCCTTCTCTAAGCCCTGGATTAGACCAGGCTCCCATGTACACACCTCCCTTCACTCCCTAGCCATTGCCACCTAAAACTTGTGAGCCTTTGTGGTTACATATTTGTGTAATTATTTTAAAACGTCTGCTTAACCAGTTGGGGTTAAGCTTCATGAGACTAGGACCTGTGTTAATTTTGCTCACCTAGTATCTCCTGTGCAATCACAGTGCATGGCATATTGTTAATGCTCAAAAAATACTTATGGAATGAATAAATTATCACCTGAGATCAACCACCTTAATCTTCTGTTTCCATGCCCACCAATCCATCTTTTGCCTGCAACTGGGTTTCCTCAAATTCTTTTTGAAAGTAGGCAGGGTAAAAATAAGTAGTATATGAACGAATGAGCAGAATGGATGTCAGAAAGAGGATGACCTGAAATGACAAATCGTAGTTACGTATCTACCAAAGATGGCCGCAAACATATCTCCCATCCCACACGTTCTCCTACAGAGGGATTTTGCCACTGTCGCATCCAGGGGTGGAGTCTAATCCCCTCCCCTTGGGTCTAGTCTAGCTTTAGGGACTAGCTTGTAACAGACAGGATGTGACTTCTGAGGCTAGGTCAGGAAAGGCTGTGCAGCTTCCACCGTTTTTCCTTAGAGCCCTCCCTGCATAGGTCCTCTCAGGACATGCCCCCACAGAACCCACATGTGAAAAGCCCAAGCCCCAGGGACAGGCCTGGGGGGCAGCTCCAGCTGAACTGGGTCTTCCAGTCACCCCAGGCAGGTGTCAGACCTGAGACTGAGGCAGCCTTCAGGTGATTCACAACCCTGGCCATTCAAGTTTTCCCAGCTGAGACCCCACACACTATGAAGCAGAAATAAGTCGTCCTTTCTCTGCCCTCTTTCAACTCCTGACCCACACAATCTATGGGCATAATGAAATGACCATTTTTCTATACCAATAATTTTGGGGATGGTTTGTTAAGCAGCAATAGATAATCAGAACAGAATTTGGTTTCTGTCATTACAAAGCCCAAACCAGAAGCTGCTGCCTTTTGATTGGGCAGCAGGCAGAAGCTCAGATGGCCTTGAGAAGTGGGTTAGTGAAAGCTGGAGAGACAGAGAGGAAATTATTATTGGAGGATGGAAAAAGGTAACCTTGCTAGGCTGTAGCCAAAAGTTTGGCAACACTGTTATCTGCAGTCAGGTGGAAAATATAAAATATACCTAAGTAGATTTGGCTAAGGAAATTCCCAGGCAGACAGCTGAAAGTGCCAAATGGTTTCTTTTAGCTGCTTATGATAAAATACAACTGGGGAGAGATGAACAGTTTAGTTTTCAAGCAAAATTTAGAGGAAACATAGAGGGCTCAGTCAATTCTTCCAGTCAGCAAAGTATTTTCAAAGTAAGAAAGCCTTTTAGGTGGTGAGCATAGAGTAATTGTAAATTTTGGAAAATTTTAAATAAAAATGGGAAAATATTGTAAAAAAATAAATAAATAAAAGTAAGGGCTGGGAAACAGATGTGGCTCAAGTGATTGGACTCCTGTCTACCATATAGGATGTTCAGGGTTCGATTTCTGGGGCCTCCTGGTGAAAGGCAAGCTGGGCCATGCAGTAAGCTGGCCCAAGCAGAGAGCTGGCCCGCACGGAATGTTGGCCTGTGCAGGAGCGCTGGCCCATGCAGGAGTGCTGGCCTGCGCAGAGAGCTGATGCAGCAAGATGACACAACAAAAAGAGACACAGCTGACCAGGGAGCTGAGGTGGCACAAGAGATTGAGCGTCTCTCTCCCACTCCAGAAGGTTCCAGGATCAATTCCTGGTGCCGCCAAAAAGAGAGACAAGCAGACACAGAAAAACACTCAGAGAGCAGAGAGTGAGCACAAAACAATGGGGTGGGGGTGGGGGAGAGAAATAAATAAATCTTAAAAAAAAAAAAAAAAGAAAAAGGTCTTCATGGTAAAGGACAAATCCAGGGCATTATCAGGAAGACATAGTCTCAGAATAAAATGAAGACAATGGTCTAACTCTAAATACTTTTTTAAATCTCAGAAAGATTTAAGATGGTGCCACATGAACCCTTTCAAACAGATAAAAGGTCTTTTAAGCATCTTAGGACACCACTTGTGTCTTTAGCTCATGGGGCTTCTGATTGAGAGACACTGTACTAAAGGGGTTGTATCTGAGAATGTAACTGAGAAAGCTCATCAGCATCTGGACCTGATTTAGAGGGTAAAATCCTAGACTTTGAGCTGATGCATTAATGGGGTGAGACTTGGGGATCTTGAGGGAGGAGGTGAATGTATTTTGCATATGAAGGGAATGGGAATTGTTGGCAGAAGGCAGACTGTGGCAGATTGTACTTTTCCAAAGATGGCAGCAACATCTTTGTTGGCTCTTCTGCAATGTGAACTTGCCACTCCCCCATCAAGATCTGGAGTCTAACTCCCCTGCTCTTGAATTTAGGCTAGCCTTAGTGATTTGCTTGTAACCAATAAAATATGGAAGAAGTGTCACACTGTCCCTTCTATGGCTGGGTGTGAAAAGGCCATGTAGCTTATTCTTGTTTTGGAATGCTAGCTATCTGGATTCTCAATCTTGAGGCATTCTTCTTGGAACCCAACTGTCATGCTGTTTGAAGCCGCCCAAGCCACATGGAGAGACCTGAGTAGGTGCTCTGGTTGACAGAGTCTACTGACCCGAGACTTTAAGTCACCCTAGCTCAGGCACCAGACAGGTGAGTGAGGCAGCTTCCAGATGATTCTAGTTCCTAGGTGTTTAAGGTAACCCTAGCTGTTCAAATCATCCCAAATGAGGCCCCAGAACTATGGGACACAGGCCACCCCAAATATGCCTTGTGTAAATTACTGTCTTGCAGAATATGTGAGCAAAATAAAAGGGCTGTAATTTGATGTCATTATATTTTGGGGTGGTTTTATTACTTAGCAACAAAGAAACTGGAATACCTGGTTATATTCATAAGTGTTCATAAAAATCATGTCATTTTCAAGCTTGAAAGGACTTCATGAGATCAACTAGTCCTACCACCTCAGTTTTTGGGTAAAGAATTTGACCATAATAGTTACACACAGTTAGTTGGTGGCACACCAATGGTCTAAACTCCTCTTTCCATGAATACAGATGTGTCTAACACACAGTGCTGTCACTTAGAAACTGGGCACAGCATTAGCTGCTCTCCAGGGACAGGATCTTCATTGAGGTGACAGCTCTCTGGAGAGACAAGGCCCCGATCCTGACGCTCCCTATGGGGTCCGTATAAAGAGACAGCCCTGTGCACTGGTCACATGACTAGGCTGGCCAGCCTGCTTCTTCCTTTTCTCAGTCTTCCCTGCTCTCTCTCCCTGTGGCTTCTCCCACACCACCATTTTCTTCCATTTTCCTTTTTCACCTCTATATATGCCAACAGACAGCCCTGAGAGACATAACTTAAGCTTGTAGTTTGTGGGGCACAGAAGCACAAGGGCTCATTCAGCTACTTGGTGGATATCAGAAGGTCTCAGGATAACAGACAGAACCCCATGTCCACAAGGAGACTCCTGAAGCCTCTCTTCAGCAGCTGGGGGTTCTAAGGAATTACATTTGGAAACCCCTTAATCTATCTCCCAATTTTACATGAGGAAAATGATCCCAGAGAAGTGAAGTGATTTGTCGATTGATCGTACATGGTCCTTGTGCCTCTGCTGTGAATGTCAGAACTGAAATCCCCAGGAATCAAAGTGGGCAGGCACATTTCCCCTTAAATACCTTATCTGTGGCAGCTTAATATTAAAATCACTGGTATTCAAACAGTACATTTTTTTCAAATCACAAATTTAGACTGTATAGGTAGCAGCATTAACTTGTAGGGTGGAAAGCACACTTAAGAGGATGCGTCACGTGTTTAATGAAGCATAGTATCTTCTCAAGAGGGCTGCTTCAGAATGGAGATAAAGGGGGAAATCTTGACAAAGACTCGGACTACAGAGAAAAAGAAATAAGTCTTATGCAGAAAAGTACAGAAATTAAGATTTGTAAAGCCTGGGGCAGGAAAGTGTTTGGGGTAGTTTAGATAAACTCAAGCACATCTAAGAGGGTGGAAATTATTAGGAAATTAGTTCAAACCCAATAATACCATTGGTTTTGGTTCTGCACTTTTGTTTTTGTCTGTGCTTTCTAGAAAGTCTTCACATCTTTAGGAAAGGGAGAGGAGTGATTTCACTAGCCATAAAGACAGGGAGACTGGAGCACAAAAAGGTGAAATTACTGAATCAAGGTCAAGGATTGGTCAATTTAAATCACAGTTCTTCTTTTGCAATATGAATTCTTTCAGAATTTAATTAAATTTTAGAATCACTCTCCATAAAAATGCATACATTAAAAAATTAGCACACAATTTTAGAGGGTTCATAGAACCCTATGAAACCCATTCATGAACCCCAGGTTAAAGAATCTCTAGACTAAATATATTAAGATAAATCCAGACAATGAAATACCATAAACAGTTAAATTAATGAACTACATCTTCAATGTTTTGAAATGGAAATAGAGCCTCTTCACTGAATGTGTTCAAGAAGTAACCCATAAGGAAGCAGATGTGGCTCAAGCAGTTGGGCACCCACCAACCACATGGGAGTTCCTGGGTTTGGTTCCTGTTGCTTCCTAAAGAAGATGAGTTAGATAGCAAGCTGATACAACAAGATGATGCAATGAGATGACACAATGAGAGACACAACAAGAAAACACAATGAAAGACACAACAAGCAGGGAGCGGATGTGGCTCAAGTGATTGGCACCTCCTTCCCACATGGTACATCCTGGGTTTGGTTCCCAGCGCCTCCTAGAAAAAGAAGACGCAGACACAAAGAGCAGACAGCAAGTACAATTGAAGGTGGGGTGGGGGTGGGGGTGGAGAAATAAATAAATAAAATAAATCTTAAAAAAAAAAAGTAGCCCATAGAGCAGTAGTAGATAAATAGTATTAAACTATTTATATAAAAGCAAATATCTATATTGTGCATATAGCAACAATAGCAAATTTTTATTGTGTGCTTGTTATATGCCAGGCACTTTTCTTATTTACCTATATTATCTAATTTAATCCTCACAACAACCGTATAACTTACATAATAGTTAAGGTACTATTTAATACCCATTTTGCAAAAGAGAAAACTAAGTCTCTGGGAATTCATTAATCACCTAGCTATGTGTGTTGGAGGCAGGTTACAAACCTAGGAGGAGAGACACACACACTGGAAGCCACCGGAGATCAGGAGCCACATCCAGCATATCCAGCTTCTAGGACAGAGCCAAGCATACGGAGGGAGATTAATGAAGATTTGTTCATTGAATGAATGAACGAAAATGTTAGCAGCATTTATTTATGAGGGGTGAGAATAAAGCAATCCTTTCATTTTCTACCTTATGTACTTTTTATTTGTTCATCTTTATAATGAGCATATTGTCAGAATCTGTTAGTATTAAACAATATTTGTGCTCCTTTATACTTCCTATCCCCCATGCATCTAGGTGCGTTCAAGTGATCAACTCTTACCAAGGGAATGTGGGTGAAAGTCATGTGTCTCCTTCAGTCTGAGGCAGTTAAGAGCAAGTGTGTTCTCTATATTCATTCTCTCTTCTAGGTCTCTCTCTCTCCTCTATATAAAAGCAAAGGACTCTGACTTGAGTCACATGATGGAAAGAGCTTGGTCCCTGTGACAATTTGAAGTTTTTTGTGACTCCCCAAAAGATCATGTTCTTGGAGTTAATTCATTTCTGTGGGTGTGGGACCCTTTCTTCCGAATGAATTGAGTTGGGAGGGAGGCTTTGATTGGATTATTTCAGTGAGATGTGATCCAGGATAGGTCTCGGCCCACTTGCTAAAGTCTCATATAAAGAGAGGACTGAAAGCAAAGACACACAGAGAAAGGGAGCTGCCATTTTACCCTGCCATGTGGGAGAGGACTCCAGGATCACCTACAGCTACCAAAGACAGAGAAACCCCAAGAGCTGAGCGAGAGGCCAGAGGCTAGAATCAATAGAGTAGCCCGAAGCTGAAGAAAGGAGGCCTGGGGAGAAATGATCCATGTGCTGGATCACCCACGGCTGAGTTTGGGGATGAAGTGTGCCTGGAGGTTAAGGCAGAGACCAGAGTCCAGGATGGCCAGCAGTAGTGAGACAGCATCTCTGATGATGCCTTGATTTGAACATTTTCACAGCCTTGGAACTGTAAGATTTTACCCTAATAAATACCCATTATAAAAGCCACCCAATTTCTGGTATTTTGCATTAGCAGCCTTTAGCCAACTAAAACACTCCCTGAGTCACTTTTTAGCAGAGAACCGTGTAGGAAAGTGACCAGACCTGGAACAGTTGTCACACAAGTGAGAAATGGACCTTCATTGTGTTACACCACTAAGATTTCAGGAGTTATTCATTACTGCAGCATGGTCTAGCCTAGATTTAGTAATATAAGCATTTTTTTCAATCTGCTTAAGTAATTAAAGTTATTTCCAGTTTGGAAAAAAAAGTTTGTAATGTTGCTGAGCCTAACTAGCAAAGATCTTGAGTCATGTTAGCAATATATATATATATATTTTTAAAGATTTTATTTATTTATTCATTTATCCCCCCCTTGCTGCTTGTGCTCGCTGGGTCAGCTAACCACGCCGTGCGGGCAGGCTTGCCTTCACCAGGAGGCCCTGGGAACCGAACCCAGGGCCTCCCATATGGCAAACGGGAGCCCTACTGATTGAGCCACAGCCGCTTCCCAGCAATAGTATTTTTAAAATTTTTTTATCAGATTATTATGTTACATGTGAAAAAAAATTCTGTCACTAAAAGGGGAATAAGATAAACTGTTATTCCATGGATTAAAAAATTTTAAATAGGTTATGTTCTAGAACATTGACAATAGAATGCATGTGTACTCAATTTATTTAATAGATGTATTCCTATAAACAAAATTTGTAAATAATATGAACTCACTCTCAAAAAATGCACTGGAATCTTATTAATCCACTTGCAAAGCCAAGAATTCTTTAGCAATAGAGTGAACTATTATGTATAATTTATTTTATTTTTCATAAACTATAAGTGTTCAGAAAACATCGTGAACTTACAAAACAAACATGCATAACATCATGCAGGGCTCCCACACATCACCCCCCCCCAAACATCCTGCATTGTGAAACATTTGTTAACAAATCATGAAAGAGCATCATCAAAGTATTACTACTAACTATAGTCCAAATCTTCCTCCCCTATGCATTTTTTTAAGGATTTATTTATTTACTTTTATCCATTTTTACCCCCCTCCCCCCAATTTTGTTGTTTCTGTGTCCCTTTCCTGCCCTCTTTTATCATCCTTCTCCTCCTGTCTTCACTGGGATTCGATCCTTGGAACCTCCGATGTGGGAGAGAGGCGTCCTACCGCCTGTGCCACCTTAGTTCCTGGCTTTTTGTCGTGTCTCGTCTTGGTTCTCCCTTGTGTCACTCTCCTGTTACATCATCATCTTGCTGCGTGGCTCACGGGGTCTGATGGTTCACCTGCTCATGGGGCCTGGTGGCCCAGACGCATTCTATATTTTTCTTTTTTTATTTTTACTGGGAGGTCCTGGGGATTGAACCCAGGTCCCTCCATAAGGGAGACAGGCGCCCAACCACCCAAGCCACATCCATCCCCCTGCTATATCTCTTAAGGTTGACCAAAGATTCCCAAAGTTACAGTCCTTTCCCATACAGGATGGTCATATAATAAATCAGGCTTAGTTTACCACCAGCATTCTAAAAACCAGACCTAGGGAGAAAAACTAGGTCTGGGGACACATGCATGGTTTCTAATAAGCGAATGTTTAGCCTACCCCGATTATCACAAAATCAGGACAGGGAGAATATTTGCATTAATTTATTTTTATATTAATCTAAATGTTGATACTATATATATGATGGAATGTATAGAATGTGTATATGGTAGGAGCTTACCACTCCTCTACTCTCCAAAGTCCTTCAGAGTCTTATCTCCCTCATGCTATTGTATCTATACCTGATTAGGACAGGATTTGTTTCATTCAAAAATTATTTTAATATTTCTAGACTAGACTGGAATACAGGAAAACATCCCATATCTAAGCATGGCAAGGAGGCATTTCCCCTTATCTGCTTGTTATGGAAGCCCCCTGGAGTATATTGGCCTAGAGTCTCTGACCAAAGGACAATGAAGGAAAGGGTTTGGGGGTCCCTGAGGGGGTGTGGGGGGGAGGGAAAGGCAGCAGATATCCTACTATCTGCCTTAAATATCAGTCCTGGATTTGAAGGAAGGAGGTTTCTAGAGCTGTGTTGTGAGGGACCCTCGGAGATGAGGGGGCTGTGGTAGTATAGCTGTGATACTACAGGGGGCAGGGTGGGCATGTTGTGCAAGTCCAGGAGTACTAGTCCACTTGGAGTCCATATAAATGGTGCCTCCTGGAGCGACAGGCACACACCTTCAATCCTTATTATTCACAGAGTCTGGATTTGCTACACCTTTGCTATCACCTGCGGACATGCATAGAACCATGAAAAATTTGAGCTGCTCAATGCACGCTCTGGCTGAGGCCCAGCAAGCAATGCTTTGATTTATTGTTTCAGCTCTCACACTGTAAAAATATCCTCTTTGTGGTACATTTATTGCCTTGTTTTTCACATTTTTGTGTTTTTGTTGACAATTTCAATGTTAAAATGGCCCCCATGCACTGTGCTGAAGTGACTAGTATTCCTAAGTGCAAGAAGGCTGTGATGTGTCTTGTGGAGTATGTCAGATAAGCTTCTTTCAGGCTTGAGTTAAAGTGTTGTTAGCTGTGAGTTCAAAATTATTGAACCAACACCTCATTAATGAGCCCCAATTACCAGTCCCCAATAAGATTTATGATTAAACTTGCTTAAATTTATGATCAGAGCCTTTGTTTAAAATGTTACTTTAAAATGTCTTGAAGGCAACGGTATGGTTCATAGATGGCATTAATTGGAGGCAGTCTCTAAAAGGCTGGTGAATCATTATATCTAAATTTAAGGAGGAAGAAAAAGATATAAGACTTCTTTAAACAGAAACACATATAAAAAAAAGATGGCTGAGGGGCAGATGTGGCTCAAATGGTTGGGCGTCCGTCTCCAATATAGAGGCACCTAGGTTCAATCCCCGGGACCTCCTGGTAAAATAAAGAAAAATATAGAAGGCACACAGGCTGCCAGGCCCCACTGAGTCATGCATCCAGATGATGACATAACAGGAGAGTGACATAAGGGAGAGCCAAGATGAGACACGCTGAAAAACCAGGAACTAAGGTGACGCAGGTGGTAGGATGCCTCTCTCCCACATCAGAGGTTCCCAGGATCGAATCCCCGTGAAGACAGGAAGAGAAGGATGAGAAGAAAGGGCAGGAAACAGACACAGAGAATTGCCCAGCAAATGGATACAAAAACAGCAAAAACGGGGGGATGGGGGAACGGGGGGGCAGAGGGGGGTTTAAAATGGATAAAAGTAAATAAATAAATAAATCTTTAAAAAAAAATATATATATATATATATATGGTTATATGTTGACTGGTTAAGGAAACGTTATGGCCAGAAGCCTCAAAAATCTAACCCTGTATTTTCCCTAAAGCAATGGTTCAGTATTGGCTAATTCAATGTTGGTGGAGGCTTTGTAGACCATAACAGCCTCAAATAATAATAGCCTTTTACTCTACTGTGTAATAAATATCACAATTTTTAATATTTTTATGGGAAATTAAATGAAGAAATTAAATTTCAGTCATGATGTGGAGGAGAGTAGGGTAGCTCTCAACTGAGGAAAGAGAGATTGCATGGCAGCAAGATCCCTAGTTGTGGTCCATGATGGCCAATGTGAGATGCTCATGGTCCAAGCTGGTGTGGCCCATTAGAAGATGAGCACTCCATCACTTCTGTGTGAAGCTGGAACTTTTGGAGGTCTTTGTCAAAACCTGTGCCTAGGTCCTGGCTTCCTAAGAAAATCCCCCTGTGTTCTTGCTTGCCTCCCAGATCCATCAAACACTCATTTTATCCACTCCCAAGCTCTCCTGCCCAGTCCAAGGGACACTCCCTCTCCTTTGAATTCTTGTTGTCTTCATCCCCTTCTCCCACTCTCCAACATGCACTTGACTTTCTCCCACCTCCCCCTGTGAGGCAACCTAGTAAAAATTCCTCCATGAACCTTTGACAATAAAATTGGAGAGGAACGGGTAGTTTATAAGCAACTTTTACTTCAACCATGAAGCAAAATACTTCTGAGATAGGAAAACACAAAGATCTTTTTAAATAGGGTAAGTAAAAAATATAGTGAGAGGAAAACACAAAATAGCATTTTAATGAATTATCCAATCACAATATGTAGGTAACACAGCACAACACCAGGAGGTGAGAGAGCAAGGGGCCTCGTGCCACTACGGCACTGTGAGGGAGAGTGAGAGAACGAGGCTGCCCTTAGACCTGGGCCTTGCAAATGATCAGGGTGGGCCTGCCCAGAGGCGCTGAGGTGTGCTGAGGTTCCTGTGTTATACAAGTCAGAGCACAACGAGTCAATGAAATGTTGTCTATTATCATCAACGTGATCCTTTTTGTACATACAGTTGGTAGGATCTATAGAAATCCAGGCTGCACATTTAATAACGTCATCTCTGTATATGAAGAATAGCCAAGACATGATTTCCTAAGCATCTCATTTGATAGGAATGTGCCCCACATTTTTAAGTAGCTTAACTTATAAGGACTTTCAATTCCTTACCTCAACATGAAAATAACATTAACCCAACTCATTTTTGTCACTCATGAGAAAATATTTTTTAGATAATGCCATATAAAGTTTTATGAACACTACTGGAGAAGGTTTTAGAAAACCTAGAACTTGGTTGCTGTTAACGTTGTTTCTGAAAGTGACAGGGAAGTATCATCTTGTTTAAAAACTAGTATTGGGAAGCGGCTGTGGCTCAATCAGTGGGGCTCCCATTTGCCATATGGGAGACCCCGGGTTCGGTTCCTGGGGCCTCCTGGTGAGGGCAAGCCCGCCAGCACGGCGTGGTTAGCTGACCCAGCGAGCACGGGCAGCAAGGGGGGGATAAATGAATAAATAAATAAAAATCTTTAAAAACAACAAAGGAGCTGCAACTCCTACCCTACAGCTCAATGGACTCATCCAAGTCACCTGGTGAGGAGACAACGATGGGAAATGGCCATCCCAGGGAATGGAGAGGGCCTGCATCTGCAGGCAGGATCATCCCACCCACCATATCCATGGGATATAAGCCCTCTATCACTTGGAGTTGGAGTGGACATCACCATCCCAGTCGCCTCTGGATTGGGGGAAGAACTATGGACTAGAGTGGACTTGATGGTATTCTCTTGCTCACATATGGTGATTCTTGCAATGCAAGAAATTATAACAATGAGGTGGAGCCAGTGGCCACTTGACAGTTTTTTGGGTAGGGAGGGGATGAGCAGTTGAAATACAGGGGCTTCTTTGGGAGTTTGAGGTTGTCCTGAGTACTGTTGTGGCAATGGATGTAGGCCATTTTAAATTAGCACACACCACTCAGAACTGAGTGGGAGAGAGTGTGGTCTACAGAGTGAACTGTGGTCTATGGTTGGTGGCAAGGCTCCAGGATGTGTAAGT
>JAKSZT010053928.1:7723203-7785654 GCA_026826555.1 Tolypeutes matacus
TAGTGGCCACTTGACAGTTTTTGGGTAGGGAGGGGATGAGCAGTTGAAATACAGGGGCTTCTTTGGGAGTTTGAGGTTGTCCTGAGTACTGTTGTGGCAATGGATGTAGGCCATTTTAAATTAGCACACACCACTCAGAACTGAGTGGGAGAGAGTGTGGTCTACAGAGTGAACTGTGGTCTATGGTTGGTGGCAAGGCTCCAGGATGTGTAAGTTCATTGAGGTTGGTGGGCCACACTGTGGGAGATGTTTGTGTGGGATGTGGTGGGAGGTGTGGGAGGTGGGCAACATGGGAATCCCAGTGGGTTCCGTGTAATATTTTAGGTAATCTAAGCACCTCTTAAAATATATGTATATATATATATATAAATAACATTTTTGTAAGCAAATACACATATATGCATATATATTTATATATCATTTTGCAAATGTTTGTATGTATTGTGAGAATTTTGATTTTTACCCATAATAAAAATAAAATAAAATAAAATAAAATAAAATAAAATAAAATAAAATAAAAATCACAATTTTATTTATGTAATACCATTATAATTTAATTACATATGTTTCAATAATTAAAACATTTGGGGGTTATTTAATAGTGTTTGGTGTGAGCAGTAGGAATTATTGTTGTTTTAAATTTAAAATGATTAAGTGATTTTGTTTGAAAGAAACCATATTGTCAGTGATATATTCTGAAGTGCTACAGATGAAAAGTTAGATTGTATGGGTTATACTTTAAATATACATGTTTGGAGAGATGAAAAGGAAAAAAACAACAACAACAACAACAACAACAACAACAAAAAACTAGTATTAACAGGCACTCAATGGGAAAGAGATATCAACTTTAAGGTAACTTTCTGTTCAAGGTAAGTTCAGGAAAATCCAGAAGACTGCCTTGAGATGGTCTTGCTTTTCAGAGAGGTCTCAGGGACTGAGAGACTTTAATTATGATTAGTGTGGTTAAGTTGCTCAGCAGTGAGCTGAACTTGCTATATAACCAATCACTCTAAAACTTGGTGGCCAACAATAATCATTTATCATCTCTCACAGGTCTGTGGGTCAGGAATCTTGGAGCAGCTTCACCTAGCAGTTCTGGTTTGTAATCTCTTACATGAAGTTGCAGTCAAGATGTTGGCTACAGCTGTAGTCATCTGGACTGAAGGCTTGACTGGGGCTGGAGGATCTAATTCCAAGGTAGCTGGCAAGTTGATGTTGGCTGTTGGTAGGATTCTGTTTTCTCCATGTTGTTCTCTCACAGAGAACAATGTGCTCTTGGTATGGAGGCTGGGTTCTCCAGTACAAATGATCTAGGACAGCAAATGACCTAAGAGAGCAAGGAGAAAGTTGCAATGCCTTCATGACCTAGCCTTGGAAGTAACACTTTCACCTCTGTCATATTCTAATGGTTACACAGGCTAGTCCTGATTCAGTGTGGAAGATGACTCCACAAGATCATGAATACTTAAGAGACTGCTACCACAAAAACCATGGGATACTCAGGACTGTGGCTATGACTCAGATGGCCTGTGCAATATTGTAGGGCATATGAAGATGAATTTTTGGTTGTTGTTTTGTTGTACCACTGCCTGAAATTATCTTGTTTGCTTATCATGCCTTACCCACACCACTAGAATGTTGCCTTCCTGAGAGCAGAGAGTTTATGTGTCATTTTCATTGCTGTATCTGGTACCAAGGACAGTGACTGCCACATGAGAGGAGTCCCATAAATAGGAAATAAATGAATAATTGAGTGAATGAAGTCCTCTGGGTACCTGAGTATGGGCATAACTGGAAATCGGTAATGCAGTTTTCCATAGCAGCATCCTGACAGGGCACCCAGAGCAGGTGAGAACTCATTTTGAGAACACTAGCAGAGACAGGCCAAGGAGGAGCTGGAAAGGTGACACCATGTGCTATCACATGAGCTCATTTTATCAGGTAAACTCATTTAAAGGGATTACTTCACAACTGCCACAGGAAGGCCCAGCAGGAGCATTGCTAATAACTGCCTCTAGAAGTTAGGATATGGTTTAGTTACTATAACAGACACCAAATAACAACAGCTTAAACAATATGGTTTATTTCTCTCTCATATAAAAGTCCAGCTGGGAGGCAGCCTGGGGAAGTTGGGCTACTCTGCTCTAACTGGTCTGGGAACCTTGATTCCTTCTATCTTCTTGCTCTGCCATCTTCCAGGGTGTTGCCCACCCTCAAGTCTGCATTCCAGTCTCAGGAAAAAGGAAAAGAGGAAGGGGAGGTCATGCAAGTTTTCTTTAAGATTGTTACCCAGAAGTGGCATATCTCACTTCTGCTTACGACCAATTGGTTGGAACTTGGCCATATGACCACACCTAACTGCAAGGGAAGCTGGGATAGGTACTCTCTAGATGGATAGCCATGTGCCTTCCTAAAACCTGGGGATTACTAATACTAGAAGAAAGGGAAGATGGATATTGGTGCACAGTTGGCAGTCTCTACCCAGTGAGGCTTATGTTGAGAAACTTTGTCCAAGCCTTTATGATCTCTCTCTATATATGCTTCTAGTATTTTTTCTGACAAGCTATGTCTTAGGGTTTGGTAGGTAGTCTCTGAAATGGCTCCCAGTGATTTCTGCCTCCTTATATTCATGCCATTATGTAATCCCCTCCTGTCAACTTGCTTCAAATGAACAGAATATGGCAATGCTGTTGGGCTGTCACTTCTATCATTCGGTCACAATAGGTTGTGACTTCCATGTTGCTAACAGACTCTTACTATTGCCTTCTTGGCCTGCATCCTTAGATGAAGCAAGTAGCCATGGTGGAGAGGACCACATGGCAAGAAACTGAGGGCAGTCTCCAGTCAACAGCCAGCAAAGAACTGAGACCCTTAGTCCAAAAACTCACAAAGAACTAAATCCAGCCAATCACTTAAGTTTGGAAGTAGATCCTTCCCCAGTCAAGTCTTCAGATGAGCCCCAGCTATGGCTGACACCTTGATTACAGACTTCTGAAAGACTCTTAAGCAGAGGACGCAGCAAGCTGTGCCCAGACTCCTGGTGCACAGAATCCATGAGATAATAAATGGGTGTAGTTTTAAGCCAGAAAGTTTGTGGTAATTTGGTACATAGAATAGATAACTAATACATGGAGGTCTTTGCCAAGGTTGTTAACTCAGGGCCTGGGTTTAGCCTTTTTAGGAGTACTATACTTGTCCCTTCTGAGCTGTGGTTCTTCCCTGTGTCCAAATTCCTCAACTTTCCACCCAACACACACCTATACTACTACCATCCCTCCCCAGTCTGGAAGACTCTCCTCTTTTCAGCTCTGCATTCTCCCATCCTTTGTTTTGTTGTTGTTTTTGCCTTTAAATGGTCACTTAACATAATAGTCTAAATGACTTTAGATTTTGGTTACAATAGGCTGGAGGGTGGTGGTAGGGAAATGTCATTAAAAGCTGGAGTAATGAGACTTGGGGAATGCAGAGGAATGACCAGCAGACATTGGGAGGTTCAGATGGCCTCTGAGAAGCTGGCAGACCAAGGATACTGGGAAGTGTAGAGGGAGCCAGTTAGCAGTTTCCTAGCACCACCACCACCCTATCCCCTCCCCAAACAGCTGAAGGCAGAAAGGGACCCTGGTCTTCATCCCTAAGACATTCTTTATAGAGACTGATGGGATGAGATAATGCCAATTAACCTATGGCATCCTTACTATCCTGCTCATAACTTATACTACCATATTTAACAAAAGATATTTATTCATTATGTACTCTGTGTCAGGCACTGTACCAGGCTATGGTAAGCAGTTGTGAATAGTTGCTGCTCTCTTGGTACTTCTAGACATTGCCTATAGACTTTCTTTGGCAGTATGAAGGCAAGGTTCTTATATGACTTTTTCATGATGGATAGTCATAGTCTTTGACATCTGTAAGCATTTAATAGATATTTGTGGAATTATTAAATGAACCTTAAAGTGAATGGAATGATAAAATGATAAGACATCAGGGAAGGGGTTAAGAATTTCAACACTGTGATTTCATTAGAATGCAAGCTCTATGAGGGCAGAGATTTTGTGTTGGCACACAGGAAGCACTCTATAATATTTAAGAAGCAAATGACTTTCAAAGAGAGTCTGGATTTCTAAAGTTGATCTGAAATGCTTGTATTACTTTTTCCTTTAAGAGCCATATGCTGTTCATTAAAATTTTAATAAAAAATTTAAGGGGGAAGAGATGTGGCTCAAGCAGTTGGGTACCCGCCTCCCACACGGGAGGTCCCAGGTTTGGTTCCCAGTGCCTCCTAAAGAAGATGAGCAGATGCAATGAGTTGACACAATGAGCAGAAACAATGAGCAGACAGACAAGGGAGCCATATGGGAGGGGGGATTTAAAAACATTTAATTTGATTTATCATATATTCTCCTATAAGTATTATAGTAGAAACATACTTTAATCTTGTGCACAGGCAACCTAGCTGTAAATCCTCATAGGTCATGAGACCAATGGGATTACAGAGGTGGGGGTGTTGTCAGGGAACTCTGGACTGCTGACCGTATGGTTGGAGCATTTCTCTTCCCTTGATGGATTTCCGTTGCCTCATCTGTAAACTGAGGAAATGTGAGTTGGTGGACTCTGAGATCATTGTAGTTATAAAGTCCAATGAATCTGAATTCTCACAGAAAGTTATAATGAGCCCAGTATGAAGATCTAGACTATATCTGTTTAATTCAACTTGTCTGATTTCAGTTCAGAATTTAACCAATTTTAGTTCAGAATTTAGCAAATTCAAGTGACCATTTGGTGTCTTTATTCTTACATATTGACAGGGAAAGGGTCATGTCTTCTACAGCACTTGGCACAGACATGGGTACATAAGATACAGCTTCTAAGTCACTTCTCCCTTCAAGATCCTGGAATGTACTGTTTTAGGCCTCCACATAGGAGTTGCTTTTAAAAAGGAAAACTAAATATGTATTTATTACCTGAGCACTGTCATCAAAGTGTCCAGAACTTTCCCCAGCCACTAGTTTTTTCCTTCTAAGGAAGCATTTTTATAATGGTCATCATCCAACCACCTGCCTCAGAGTCACTGGGGTGGTGGTGATAATGAGGCTTCCAGGGCCTCGCCCTTAGACCTGCTGATGTCCAAGAGTTTGCATTTAAAGAAGCATCCCAGGTAATTTTCATGCACATAAAAAGTTGAAAGCCACCGGTCCCAGTGCTTTGGCAACTTAAGGCCAAAGTTTCTCTCAAAGTTTCTCCCTGAGTTTTCCCCCTCCTTGTCACGCTCTTTAGCCATCTCGCCCTTTTCTCGGCTGCTGGCTTTCTCTTGAGTGTACTTAGTCTTAAATGCATCATGGATAATGCCTGCTTCATTTGACAAGTGTGCCCTTAGTTCTATCCTGTTAAATGAGAGGATCAGACTGGATGATCTCTAATCTCCTTCAACTCCAATGTTAACTTCTATACTATATATTCTGGTGGGGTGATTTCTCTCATCATAAAGAGCCCCCCTGATCTCTCAGAGTTCTGGGAACCCCTTCAGGACAGCCACAGTCTGTGCCAATCTAGTTCATTGTTGTTATTCACTAGAGATCTTCCTAAAGAACATGAAACAATAATGGTTGGGTAGTGTAGACTTGGAGGGAAAAGATCATGGAGTTATTCTCATTCATAAGTTTCTCCTGAACTGTAATTCCCAGCAGCTTCCCACAATTCCAAAGCCAAAAAAAAAAAACTGCTTTTCAAAGAAATACATTTTACTAAATCATGTTCTGGTCTGAGAAACAGCCTTGAGATGCATCTTGAGCAAGAGACTTAGTGGAAGAGTGGGCTGATAAGGACTGGGATGAAGCCAGAGGAAGTGAAAACTCTGGGTTTGAATAAAAATCGACAACCTCCTAGGTTTTTCATGGCCACTAGAGAGAGGTCCAGGACCCTGCACTGTGAGCCATTTTAGGAAAACCAAGGCTCACAGAGATTGTATTTATCTTTTGGAAGTGCCATCATTGCATTTCCACATTTCTCAGTACATGTATTTTTCACTCTTAGTGGTGGAGCTTATACCTGCCCTTAAATATTGCATTATTAATCATCCAATGACACTACAAACAAACTGCTCAGTTAGCTTACATTCCTTTTAAGAAAACAGATGTTGCTAAAAGTTACTGTTCCACTTTTTGGAGAAAATTCTACTAATATATAAAATATGTATTTATAATTCAAAATGTAAATCTTTGATTGGAATTAAATACCATAAAAGGACAATTGTTTATGTAGTTGCATAACATGCATGTAAGAATCACTCTTGAAACAGGACTACGGCTGACTTCTCATTGGGAGAATCCAATTTTCTCAGTTGAGTGAGGGATTTTGGCTAAGTGGCCTATCCATTTGCCATTTCCCCAGAGTAACTGGTAAGGAAAATTTGAGACAAGAATTTGCTGGTTTTTCATAGGTTTTATACATGGTTAAAATATAGAATTTTCTAAACCACTGCTTCTTTAGTATGAATCACCTGGAGGACTTGTTAAAATACAGTGCTAGATCCCAATCCCAGTGTTCTGATTCAGTAGATCTGGAGCTAGGACCCAAGAATTTGCTGCTGATGCTGTTGGTCGAGGACCACACCGTCTTCAACTATCAGCTCCGCGTGAAAACCTAAATGGATTCTGAACACTGCACATACAGTCAGTGGATTGTTGCTTTTGAAAGCAAAATACCCATTTATAATGTAAAGTGGCAGTTTATCATTGTGATTACCTGGAGTAATTTCTCCTTCTCTTTTTGTCTTCATAGGATTTCTATTGGTTGCTTTCAGTATGTTTTAGTCCTTGTACTACATTTATTTCTGTATTCGTCTTATCTCCTTCACAAATGCGAGCTTTATGAAGGACTGTGTTCATCTTTGAGTCCACATTGAAACTTACATGTTGTAGACATCAAAAAGTTTGTTGAATTGAGTTACGTATACATGTTTTTAATTTGTTTCGTTGTACATACTTTTCTAGATCTAATAATTATAATAAATAGTGAATTAAGTATGCAGCTCACATATTCTTAATTGTACGTATCAACTTGACTGACTTTGAGGGTGTGGGAAAAGAATGGTTTCCTTAAACCATTGGGACCAATGTTTGTACATTTGACTATCTACTTAATTAATGAAAAAGTTATATATAATTTTGTTTTTTTTTTAAGATTTTATTTATTTATTCATTTATTCCCCCCTTGCTGCTTGTGCTTGCTGTGTCCATTTGCTGTGCGTTTTTCTGTGTCTGCTTGTCTCCCCTTGCTGGGTCGTCCTGCTGCGTCAGCTCACCACGCCACGTAGGCTGGCTTGCCTGCACCAGGAGGCCCCAGGAATCGAACCTGGGGCCTCCCATATGGTAAACGGGAGCCCTACTGATTGAGCCACATCCGCTTCCCAGCTATAGAGTTTTTGATCTTGTCATTTTACTGTGAAATTAAATGACACAGTACTGTGAAATTTCCATAGAGGGAGACAAGACTTGGGGATGTGCACAATAGGGCAGCACTTACAAAGATTAACACCTCCAGAAGTGATATCTTCAAAAGCTAATATTAAGATAATGTTGCTAAATTCTACTACTACTTTAGTAGTATTTAGCAACTGTAAATCAGGCTGTCTGATTTATCTAAAATTACATTTGCTACCCTTTTATTCCTTTAACTATTTAAGAACAATTGAGTGAAGTCTAGTTAAGAAAACTGGACTTCTTAAATCAGATGTCAGAGTTCCAGGGCTGCTTATTCATACTTTGTTGCATTTTTAGAAGCCATAATAACATTTATTTGACTTTTGATTTACAAATTTTAGACGTGAAACACTTTAGCTTTGGAAGAGACCATAAGGATCATCCAAATCCAAATGTCCACACTAAAGACCCACATCCCTGCTGCAGCATACTCATACTCACCTTTGGTTTAAAAAAATACCCAGGGATGAGGGAAGCATTTTCCTCCCTAGGGGTCCATTCCAACTTGGAGAAAGTGTTCAAATGTTTTCCTTCCGCTTCTACCCAGTGAACCTATTTCACCCCTTTTGGGTTTCACCACATAGGATATTCTCCTTGATCCTGCTATTCCAGATGATAGTTCCCTTTACCCAGTTCTTGGTCTCCCAGCTACAGAAGCAGGGGGACAGCTGCAGCCCTATAACTTAGAGCCGCTGGCTGCTTAGGCACACAGCAACTTGCTTTCGTCAAGCCTGAATCATGACTTATGAAAGGAATAGTTCTCCTTAGGAAACAACTTGGCAACTTTCTACTCCAAACCCAGGCTCAGTACAAAATTTGTTACTGCAATTGCTTTCTTGGCAGTTATCTGTGGTAACTATTGAGAGAGGCCATGGACTTCATTGAGGCTCAAACAGGTAAGAATAAAGGCTCTGAGAGAAAAAGAAGTCTTTAGCAACTGTAATAACCTCAATAAGGAATACAAATAGCTAAAGGCTTACAGGTCTTTGTTAATATCCCTTTCATTATAACTTTAGCTCAATAAATAAAGAGCTAAATTTACACATTCAGGTAATCTACTTATTTGATGTACTTTTAACTAATTAAAATCTATGCAACCTGGGATTACCTCAAACCAAAATCTTGCCATATTTTACATTTTTACTTTCACATAGGATGGAAATATTTCTCCTATTGAGGTTCACAAATCCACAGGAAATATCAGCCACATTCTACATAAATAAAACATGACTTGAATTTACAAATAGAACTATAAACTTAATTTACCTATATGTAAAGTTTAGATCAATGAATATAAATGTATATTAAAAAATACAACAGATTTAAAAATTCTAAATGACAGTTTGGAAATTCTGTTAAGTTCTGCCTCATAAGGAACAAAATCAGATAACGGGCATAAACACTTCAAGAAAAAGAGGAGACATGTGGCACAGAATGAAAGTTTTTATACTAAAGATAAACAGGGATATATAGAAGATGTGACACCCACAAGTAAAAAGACACACAGAATGAAAAAAGAAAGCCTCACTTAGAATACAAGAATAAAACTCAGACCAAAACAAGAGAAATAAGTTTTCATGGCACTTTATGTAGTCTTTTAGGAGATTATCACCAAATACTTTTATAATTAGGATAGTTTCCCAACCAGAAGCATAAATGAGGATTTATGCTTTGATATTTGCCTAGTGAATTGGATGAAATTAACCAGAGGGCCAGATGTTTTCCAGCAGTTTTAGGTTATGCTAAGCATAAAATATCAGGAAGGATCCATGACTTAACTTTATATTAAAAAATTAGGTGACATCTAGATTGAATTTGTTTTTAGGATTAAATGGGATAAATGTGCCTGGAGAGAATTTTTAAAAGGAATGCTTCCATAATTTGTTAAGCTGCCTTTTGTCTGTTATTTTTTGAAGTTGAAATAAAGTTTACTTTAAAAAAATTAGGTGGCATCTAGACATTGCCTTAGACTTTTAGCATATTTTAAATGTCTTTATGTTGAATGTTTTAAAAAATAATTAGGTGAATAGTTTTACTGAAAACAAACGTCCATTTTACAGTAGACAGATAATCTTCATAATGCTGAAAGTTTTTGAAAAGTGAAAACTGTAGTTTTTCCGTATGATAGCAAAGTAAAAACTTGATTTATTTTCCATGAATTGAATTTTGGACTAGGTAGATAAGCAGAATGTATTAGTTAATGCCGTTTGTTGTGTTGTGCAGGAACTACTGCAGTTCACATGTATGAACTGAATTATGAATTCAGTGTCAAACACCCCAGGGGGATTGTGCTTTAGCATAATCACTAAAGATATGGAAGGAAATGTATATAAAGTCTAGGAAGGGAAGCCATCAAGATTGTTAGTGTGGCAATGTATACTATATCAATCATCATGTGCAAATCTTAAATTGGTAGTAAGAAGTTGTAATAGTAAAACAACTGTGGAACTATCTAAAAAAAACTTATCACAATCCATAGCTGTTTGATTACATCTTTGCTAGACAAATATCACTTAGCATTCATTATAATCTGGTTCATTATGTAAGTTCTTTTACAAAGTTCATAAATTAATTGGAAACATTGCTGCCCCTGGCAAAATACCAGATTCTTTCAAAACAATCAAGGGAAGAGCAGTTGACATGAACTTT
This sequence comes from Tolypeutes matacus, assembly GCA_026826555.1. Classification (NCBI taxonomy): domain Eukaryota; kingdom Metazoa; phylum Chordata; class Mammalia; order Cingulata; family Chlamyphoridae; genus Tolypeutes; species Tolypeutes matacus. The sequence continues at coordinate 7,733,337 of JAKSZT010053928.1, forward strand.
ATGCAAAAATGTGCTGTGTCTGAACACCAGAGAAAGATGACTGTTTAAATTACACATATGGATTACCACATCAGTCAGGTCACTATCATAGTGGCCCACGTCCTTTGGTAAATCAATCCAAATATCTATCTCATTGCCAACATACCTCTTTTAATCTAGACGTTTGCCTTATTTTTTTTCTACTTTAATCAAACAACATTGGCATATATCCTCATTCTGAAACTGACCTCATTCTCACACTTTTAAAAAGTTCCCTTTAATAATGCAAAGCAGAAGATAATGATATTTAATAGAACATTAGTATGACTTGTTTTGAGTGACTCAGTTTGGAATGTTAGCAAACAATAATTATATTTGTTATAAAACAAAGTTTTAGGTTTCAATCAAATTCCACAACATAGACTATTTTTCTAGTGAGATTAACTGGTCATTATTTAATGTGATGCACGAGGACTAAACAACTTAGTAGTTGTTTATGTGAATTTGAATTCATAGCTACCTTTATAGTCATATTCTGTGAACCTATTACAGCAGAACCAAAATAGAGGGGAAATACTTAAGATGCTCCTTAAAATTAATTACTAAAAACCCCACAGTACTAGAATAGGAACATAGTGCTACTTTGAGTGAAAAATTGCCTTTTCTTAAATGTCAGTGCTTCTTCAATGTCAGTTGCAAGACTAACATGAGGTGAGTAACAGTAGTGCATTTTCTTTAACATAATTAACTTTCATTCATTTCTAAAATTTACAAATTAGTGGTCAGCTAAGGGTATATTTACACAACTGTACCTTAAGAAAAGCAGAAAACTACAGAATTCAGAAACACACAATTCCAATTTACCTAATTTACTGATAACTCAATTTCTACATGCTTCCAAGTTCTTGGTCAAAATAGTTCATTAAACAATGAAATATTCAATTTAAAATAATCATACTCCACACTAATTTTAGAATTTCCTAAAATATGACAGTCATATTTGCATGCTACCAAAATAGTTGCCTGAAAAATGTAAAATGTCAGTAAGCCAAAAACTTGATAATCAACACATTTTCTTCAATTAATTTTTAAAATTTAATTGAATTGTGTGCTGCAGTTTTTAAAGTAAAGCCTTGAATAAAGTTGGTGTGTTAAACTTGCTTTTTTGTTGTTGGCAAAACTCCAATAAAAATAATTTAGTTTACATTTAATAGCAATGTTTCTAAACTTCTTAGTTTTGAATTACATTGAATTTTCTGCTACAATTAAGAGTGCTTAATTTATGCAGCATTTATATGTCATTAATTCTTCATACTAATGTATTTAAAAATTCTTAAAGTCCTAAGTGGCACTCTGGTTGCAGTTTTATGAAACACATAACAAAGCCTGCAGCAGAGTTCAAAGTTAAATAGTTTGCAAATTTAATCTATTCCTGTACTATCAAATTTGTATTTTGAGCATTTACTAGCTTACCTTTTTCATTATAAACATGAAATGCTTTCCTACACTTGGATAATAATAGCACATTTTCTGGCTTCCACTTAGCTAAAGGTGTAAATATTGTTTTCTGAATTAAGTGGAATACAGATTTGCTGAGGTACAATAAAGAAACCAGTCTTTCAGCTGTACCAAGTTAGCCAACAGCCCATACTTTTTTGCAGGTTCTATTTAAATGAAGGTATTAGAAAGTTTTGTCAACAAGTGACTTTGGTTTTTAAAAACTTACATTATGTTCTTAGGTAAACTCCCTATGTTTTATCTATTTTTCCTCTTAACAATCACAAGGTTAGAGCTGAAAGGAAACTATCTTCCACACCTCATGTGTTTGGATATTAAATGACCATAGCTGTCAATAATAGCTAGTAGACCTGTTTCTGAGTTGCCGTTTTTCTTTTTCTACCACAGGCATTCTCTTTCACACGAAAGAATCACTTTACATTTTCTGAATCCAAAGCCCTTGGTCTTTTCACTCTATAACAAGATCTCCTCTTTCCCCATCACCTGCCAAAAAACTCTTTTCTGCCTCAAATCTATCCCAGGGCTTGGTTCAGATGTGAGATTCTGTAACTCTTCACGGTAATCATTCTCAAGAATCTTAATTTGGATTAACATTACACATTTGATATATATTAAGGTAACTTTCTAGCAACTTTCTTTTTACTATTGCTTGCAAAACTGCCATGCCCTTGCAAATTTAATTAATGCAAACTGTCCTTCCCAGGTAAAGAAACTTAAAGACTCAAATTCTAATTTGTCATTAAATAGTTCCAAAATCTCTAGTGAGAGTAACAAGGTGTAAGACATATTTCCACAAGGATCCTAATATTCATTTACTAACTTGTCCCAAATTACAGAGTAAGAATGCTGTTTCTTAGAAGTATAAAGTAATTTTCAACTCAACTATGTTGATGGTAGTGTTTTACTTAATACAGAAAATCTCAGGCAACTCTCATAGCTTAGAAGAACTTACTGATAAGTCTGAATTCAAACAAAAAGCAAGGTTAACAGCAGTTTGTAAACTGTGAAATCCTGTCAATTTCTACTACTGTGATAAAGGTTATTCAGTTGCCCTGAAATTCGGCTTTAATGGCTTGACATATTAGCAAAATTTAAAACATTTTCTGTCCTTTCTAATTCTAAATTAGAAGATTTAACACTTTCAGGTTTAAACTTTATTAGAAAATATCAAGAAATTGATTAAGTTCAGACATTTGAAAAAACGCTTGTAAACTTCAAATTTGAGAAAAAGGTGAGAAACGTAAACTATTGCCACACTGCCAAGCTGAGTATCCCTGGCTCCTCCCTGAGAAAACTTTCGTGTATTTCAATGATGCCGAGATACAAAATTGAACTAAACTTCCTGGCCTAATCAGAAATGCCTATGCAACAAAAACTGTGAAGATTCTTACAGCAACATGATCAGAAGAAAACAAGCAAGACAACGCTGTATCTCGACAGGACTGAAATTCAGGAGTGACACCTGGGAACAGTTATTTTCTGGGTTCCTTCTCTGGCAAAGACCAACCTGAACAAGGCTGTCCAGTTTCTCTGTGACTCCAAAACCTCACCTGAGAACAGATCTTTGTATCTCATTTCTCAAGACACCAGCAGAGCTGGCTGCGAGAAGGCGCAGCCCGCCTGTGGCCAACAAACGGAAAGGCACAGGGAATTTCGTCAGATAAAAAGAACGCACACTGTATGTGCAGCACGTATCAAACTTTTTCAGAGAAGCCCCACAGTCTCGGGTGGAATCTCGTCTAAGCCCGCATGAGAAACTCCAGCTGTGATGGGAAAATCTTGCCCCAGCCTTTTTACCACAGAATTGGCCCTGCCCTCCTTCCTCCATCCACAGACCCAACACATTCGCCCCAAACCCTCCAAATCTAAGAAGTCCCCGCGACAGGCAGCCTACTGGGACCATCAAATTCCCGGTGAAACCTGACCGCTTTGTAAAGCCTCCCGGAAGAAGAAAAGATCAAATGAGACCGGCTCAGCGGGGTGTTCCCGAGGTGACCCCACAGTTAAAGTATTTATTTTCACGCTGCAACTGCTGATTGCTTTACAGAGACATCTCATGCTGGAGCTCTGCACGGAGCTGAAGACAAAAGTAACATTTTTATTAATAATTATTATAATTATTCTTTAACAAAGCTATTAAATAACCTGTACAAAGCCCGGGCCGGTCCTAGCAAAACCCCGGGCACTATTTTAAATCTCCCAAGGTCCTTCCACTTTATTTCTGAGATGTTTCCCATATACAAGGCCAGCCCGCGGTGGTCCCCAAGAACTGTAGGTCCCCCTGACAGTGGGAATGGCTCAAAGCCTGGAACCGCTCTGGGATAACGCAGGGCCCCCACTCCTACTTCCCTTGCTCCTCCTGGGCACGGAGTCCCCGTCCAGGGCTGGGAAGCTGGGAGCCTGGCGCCGCTTGGGGAGAAGGATAGTGGGAAAGGGCAGGTTCTTCTGCCGAGTCTCCCCTCGGCCAGCTGCCCACAGGCTCCGGACCAAGAGAACCTCCCCGCTGGGAAGGCGGCCCAGGTGCGAGCGGTTTCGCGGGTGGGTTCACAGATCCCGGGGATCCTCCCGCTTAACCCCGGCCTCAGCAACTTTGAGCTTCTTATTCTGGTGCGTCTTGACATGCTTAGCGAGGTGGTCGCTGCGCATGAAGCGCTTGCCGCACTCCGGACAGGCGAAGCGCTTCTCGCCGGTGTGAGTCCGCAGGTGCCGCTGCAGCTCGTCCGAGCGCGTGAAGCTCTTGCCGCAGAAGAGCCAGTTGCACACGAAGGGCCGCTCGCCCGTGTGCCAGCGCAGGTGCGCCTTCAGGTGCGACGTCTTGCCGTACACCTTGCCGCAGCCCGGCACGTGGCACACGTGCTGCTTCTTCTTGCCGGGCTCCGCCTCGGGGGCGCCGCCCGCCGCCTGGCAGTTGGGACAGCGGCAGCGGCGGCACCTCCTGGCCGTGGCCGCCAGGGGGGCCTTGGTCTGCAGCAGCGCGGCGATCTGGCTCTGGTACTGCGCAAAGTCCGACGGGCCCAACACCAGGCCCCGCTGCAGGGCGGCTGCGGCTGCGGCTGCGGCAGCCGAAGAAGAGAAGCGGGGTGCGTGAGGGCCCCCCGCACAGGCTCCAGGGAGACCTCCCCCCGGAATCCCAGAGGCTCCCGGCCCGGCGCCCGCCTGCGGAATGCTCCACCACGGAAGGTCGTCGGGGGCCGGGTTAGGGGACAGCTGGCGGCAGGTGGGCGGCGGGGGCGGCGGCGGCGGCGGCAGCAGATTGGAGTAGCCCGGAGGTAGCGCGGCCTGGGCCGCGTAGGGCACGTAGGCGGGCGTGCAGCTGGCCGGCAGCGCCGCCATGCTGGAGGGCAGCATCTTGACCGGTGAGAATTCGTAGGGGTAGGAGGGATCGGCTGGGGGTGTGAGCGGCAGCTCGTGCGCCGCCCCGAAGGATGGCTGCAGGTGCGTCTTCTGCGGCGTCAGCCCCAGGCTGGGGTGTGGGGGCGGCAGCGTGCCCGGCGAGTGCGCTGGCATGTCGGCTGTCCACGGGTGGAAGAGCCTGGAGGGCGAGCCCAGCGCGGGGTCGTAGGGCACCTGCAAGAAGTCCGCGGGCGCCGCCGCGCCCGGCTGGCCGATCCGGCTACAGGTGGCGGCAAGAAGCGCCAGGGGAGAGTGCTTGCCCAGGTCTGGGGAGGCGCTAGGGGTGCGGTCCTGCATGGGCGGCGGCGGGGAAGGGAGAGGGGACAAAAGGTTAGCACTCCAAGAGCGGTATCCGGGTCGGCGGGTCCCGCCACCCTCACTATTATACAGCCGCCCCTCCCCCGTCGTCCCTCCTTCGCCACGGCACCACACGCACGCACCCATCGGTCCCAGGAAACTTTTAGTGCCTGCGCTACCTGAACGCGGGGCCTGTGAACTCTTCCTGCGAAACTACTTGGTGCAAAGGGAGGCCATCTCGCCTTAGAGGAAGCAGGCGCAACGTGGGAGAGGATCGGAAACCTACGGGCCGCTCAGCGATCTGGAAACATCCACAGCCCCTCCGCCTCGCCGCGCCTCTCCTGTTTTAAGCTCTCGGTTTCTACGCTACCTCCGCGCTTCTCCCCGGCCCGCAGCAGGCTGAAATCAGCAGGAGGGCGTAGCAGGGTGCGTTCCGGCCTTGGTTCTCGGCCAGTCGCGCCCCTCGAAAAAGCCCTCCCCCAAAAGCCACACTCTTGCCAACAGGTTAGGTGTGCAGTTGGCGTGGGCAGCACCTCTCCAAGCTTTCTGCCTAGGTCTAACTCCAAGGGCAGCCACCGAGTGGGACTCCCTTTGAGACTGAGGATGCCCGGAGCCCTGCCCCCGCACCCCCTCCCCCGGCTTGGCCCTGACCTGGAGGAAGGCTTGCAGCGAGTCGTTCCGGAGAACTGCCACGGCGGCCATGGCTACAGCTGGCGGGCCGCTGGATGCAGAGCAGGGCGCCACCGAGGCATTGAGACCCGAAGGCGAGGACGAACGGCTGCCCAGCGTCCCTCCCCGGGGCCCGCTCTGTGCGCCGGGGCCCTCCCCGCCTGAGCCCCTTGTCGCGCCCAGCTCGCTCGCCCCGCGCGCGGTCTGAGCGCTTCAGGATCACCTCCAAGAATTTGATAAGGACTTTGCTGGGCCGCCAGCCAGTCAGAGGGAAGACTTATGGCTTTGAAGTTTGCCGCTATCCAATCATCAAAGAATAGCGGCTCTTTCAGAAGCGAAAGCAAATCCTTTGAATCCACAAAGCTCCTATGGTGTGTTTGTTGGTCTGGATAAAAGAACTGATTATTAGGGGGGATGGGAAGGGAGGAGATAAAGGCGGGACAATTAATGAAGTAATCACTATGTGGGAAATGTATATACACAAATAATTGGATTTTCCTGATCAAAGGGGGCCTTGCCGCCTGGAGACCCGCGCTTGGGTTGCTCGAAACACTAGATCCTCTTCCTCCCCCCTCCCACTTACAATTAAAGATTTGCACCAAGGCAGCGCCCACAGTGACAAAGTGTCTTTGTTATCTCCAGAGAAATCTGCCATTTGGTTCTTTGTGACGAGAAGAGGGTAACTTTTCCCCGGTACGTGCAGCCTGCGCGCACACAGCACCCGCACCCGCCGCTACACTGCGGACGGCAGCGAGTTCCCGGGGCGGGGCGTGGGCCTGGCAGCGCTCCGCCGGCCGCGTGCACCCGGACCCGCCGCGGCTACAGCCGCGGGCAGGGCTGTGACCCCGGGCGGGGCCAGGCGGCCGCCCAGGACCGCGGTGGGTGGCGCACACGCTCCCGAGCCTCTTGCCTGACGAGAGAGCCGGGCTGCTTGTGACGCTCCTGCTGGTGACCTAGAGATTTCCCTCAGGCTATAACTTTTGCAAATAGTGAAACTGGGAAAAACCACCTTCGCCGCGCTTTCTCCCAAAGCTGAGCTTGGCAGGACATCCATAGCAAACCCCAAGACACACCCGGGGGGAAAACTTCAATCCAGCTCCGCCCAGTGCCACTCTAGTCCTTTTCTCCCTAGGCAGGCGATCCTGGACGCCGTGGAGGTCCTTCTGGGCGGGCGGCCGACACAGGCCCCACCGGAAGTCCCTGTGATCTAGCAGTTTCTCCCCCTCCCCACCAAGCCAAGCAAGTGCAGGCTAGTAAGCCCGACAGGCCTACCGGGAAAACGAAGGGGCCGAGGAAGCTTTTTTGTTGTTCAACAAACCACAAGCCATATGAGGGAGGTCCCAAAGGGGAAAGAAAAGTCAATATAAACTCTCGTTTCTGTCACCTTTGGAGGGAAAAGAAACTGCTCAACAGGCGCGGGGCCTGCCTCGCGGGGAGCATAGAAGCGCCGTCAGGGCGGGTTGTCCCCAAACTCGCTGGCCGCCCACGCCGGCGAAGAAGGGGTAGCGCGCTGCCTGTCTCGCTCCGGCTCCACTGCGCCGCGGCGAGCGCATTCTCTGCGCGGAGCCCTTCCTGGCCCGGCGGTGCAAACTCGCGGATCGCCCCACCCGGGAACGTGGGGAGGGGAGAAAGAGGCGGCCCAAGCGCCGCGGGGTCCAACCTGTTGAGGGATTTGGGCTCGGATTCGCCTGCAGAGGCTTCCCGCCGGCGGCCGCGGCTCACGTGACCGTGCAGCAGGGCGGGCTGCCTGGCTCGCCGGCGGGGACCTTTTTCGGCCTTCCTGAGGCCGCTGGCAGCGCTGGGAGCCCCTAAACCAGCTCGCGTACTTTGAAGAGATTAGCGGGAGCGGTCTCTCGAGAGCCGGCGTGGGGAACGCAGCACCCGCCTCTCTGGGTTCCGCGGCTGAACACCTGTCTTCCCTGAGCGTCGTCCTTCCCCGAACCCCACCGCAGCCGGGACTGAAGTGAGGGGACGGACCGGGTGGACCCACTCGCGCTGCAGTAGCCAACGGTTAGCCCAACTCCGAAGGGCTTCCGATTGGGAGTCAGGGCTGCATGTTGGTGCCCACCTCCCCACCCCCAGCCCTACCCTACAATCCCACCAGGGGTCGGAAGCTACGCCACTAGGCCCACAGCCCGCCACGACCAAGAGCCAGGCCGCGGGAGCGCGCTGGGCCTACCTTAGCTCGGAGAATTGCGGAATGGAAACGTCTTAACTGAGGACAGGTGGGCCGCGCGCGACCCAAACACGTGTGGTCGACCCCTCGCCCACCCGCACTCACACGTCCGCCTTTTCTTCAACGGGGGGTCACACCGGAGACGAAGACACGGCCTCGCTCCTCCTGGAGATGGGGTCGGAGTGCTCTGGGGGCTTACTGGTTTTCTCCTAGGCCCGGTGGACCTGCCCCCTGCCTCGTCCAGGGGTCGCGTAGGAGCGAAACTTGGGACTCGAGGGAGCAGGTCACATGTCAAAGAGCTCCACGACTCACACCCGCGCCGACACAGGCGCACACCCTGGAAGTCAGTCCCTTAACGTCTCTGGGATCGCTCTAGGGGCTTCCTCCTAGTTCACCAAAATCCCTTATCCCGGCAGGCTCGAAAGCATGAAAGCATCCTCATTTGCCAAATCGGTTCTTTTTTTCCTTCCTTTTCTTTTTCTTTCTTTCTTTCTTTTTTTTTTTTTTTACCAAAAAGGCAAGAAAAGCCAATCCACATCTATGAAGTTAGTTATAGAACTTTTTTCGCCCACATAGGCCCGTTAGCCACCTAAGCCACCATTGGCGGCCAGCAGCGTTTGATGGTTGGACTCAGACTCTGAAGCCAGATTTTCCGGCCTTGCCACTTTCTAGTTGGTGACCTTGGGCAAGTCGAGTAACCTCTTTGTACCTTAGTTTCACCATTTGTAAGGTGTGTGTGTGAGAAAGAGAGAGAGAGAGATAATAGTGCTACCCCCGTAGAGTGGTTGAAGGCTTAATTGAGTTAATATATTCAAAGTCCTTAGGACAGTGCGGGGCTCACGTAGGTGCGCTCTCTTGATTGCTCTCGCCACGCTCTCGGCTTCATCTCCTTTTGTGAAAACCTGCTCAAATTCCAACGCACTCAGGCCCGAGTTAAAGTTTGAAGATAGTTGTTTTCTGTTTGTTTTCCTTCCGACTGCTCTTCAGCGCTTTTCCCTTCTTTCTCCCTCGAGGGCTCCTGAACAACTTATTCTTAATGAACTAATGTTTGGAATGTCCATAAAAATTGCAATACCGAGAGATCGAGGTAGAATATTTTAGAAATTTGTTTCAATCACCAAGAGATACAGGTATCAAGGCCAAATGCCAGTTCCGTTACACAAAGCCCGGGCCGGGGAAGAGGGTGTGGCCGCTCTGCCATAATGGAAGGAGACATCAAAGACCGAGCGCGCAGCAAAAGTGCGCAGCCGGGAAGGAGTGAGCGAGCCGGGGAGGCCCGGCGCGCCCCTGACGGCGCGGGGGCGACGAGGGCGGAAGTCAGTTCAAAGAGGCATTCGCTGGGGCGCGAGTTCACAGGAGGGAAGATTTAATGTGCTTTCTTTTGTTGGTAGGTGTGTTTGTGCACAGCGGACCCGGGAACTCATCTGTGGTCCTCCAGCCCCAGGGATGGGGCGGGGGCGAGCCGCGAATGGGGAGCAAACTTTAACCGCGGCAGGGGGTGGGGGATGAAGGGACGCGGAAGTTGAGTAACAGGCCTCCTGCCGGCGGCAGGCGCAGCGAAGCAGCTTTCCACGCCCCGGGGTTCCAAGCTTGGGAAGTTCGCATCCGAGTTTCTTTGCGGGCTGGCGGGTGTCGACCCGGCGCAAACTGCAAGAAGAGGCGGGTGGGTGAACCCACGGAGGCACTGGCTCGGTGAGCGGACCTGCGCGGCGCGCTCCGGAATAAAAAAAAAAAAAGAAAAGTGTTTACAGGGAACTCTAAGGTTGCTACCTCGCCCTGGAGCCCCGTACCTCTCCCCTCGGGCATTTTCTTGTAGCAACCGGTACCTCTGCTTCCGGCACGAATCCAACCAGGCAATCACTCCTTCTCCAGTTGATTGGGGGAAAAAAAAATCTATATATTATTTAGGGCACTAAAACAAATTCTTAATTCTTTGGTCCTTTACAGTACGGTGTTGCTTAACGGGCCGGATCTGTCTCCTCCCTCACAGGGCCCAACCCTTCAATTGCCCGCCGCTGTCTAATGCAGTACTAGTCGTTGCTTTCTTAAGGCTAGGGGTGGCGGTGCAGATTTTCCTTGTGCTAATGAGGCATGGATGGACGCCTATGCTTTTCTTCAGCCATCTACAACCAAGTATTCTTAGAACAGTCACTAGGCAGCCTTTTGAAGTTGTGCTAGAGCTGAAAGCTGCTATTGTTCTCAGCCCTTAACATGGAAGGGATCAAACTTTGTCTCTCCAATTTTAATATTTTTGATGGTGATGTTCGAGGGTTGCAATCTGATACTCCCTAAATACATTTTGAGGATTTGGAGTGGCCTCTCAGTTTAAACTGCAGACCAAATCTCAGATTCCCCAATGCCTGGGTCTGAAATAGGTGTTCTTGATCATTAATATGGCCGAATGTGTTCAGTCACAAGCTACTGTAATGCTGGGAACCTTTGGAAAACACTGGCCCGGTGACCAAATTTTTACTTGCTATGAAATGGGAAAGTTTCCGCAACTGGAAACCTTGAGTTAATTTTAAGCTTACATTTCAAAATTGGATCCATGTATAGTTGATGAAGGCATGGAATTGGAAAACAAAAAGGGATCATTTGTCTTATCCGATTCTATTCCCTCATTTGATTTCAATAGGAAACAGCGTTTGCATGATGATAGTCATATCTGCACAGTGCTGTGAAATTAGTAGATGTTCAATAAATGTTCATTGGTATTGGGTGGCAGAGTGGAATTGTGAGTACACATGTCATCTGCTTAATGATTGGTGCTGCGGAGCACACAAATGCAGTAGGAACTCAGACGAGAGGACTGCTGAGGGCTGAAGTGGTTAAGGGAGAATTGAGAACATATATCCATACAAAGACTTGTACACAAACGTTCATAGCAGCATTATTCATAATAGCCCCAAACTGGAAACAACCCAAATGTCCATCAATTGACCAACAAAATGTGGTGCAGCCACACAATAGAATATTATTCAGCTATAAGAATGAAGTACTTGCTACAACATGATGATCCTTGAAAACTAAGTAAAGAAGTTTTCATGCTAAGTAAAAGAAGTCAATCACAAAAGATGTGAAATGTCTGAAATACGCAAATCCAGAGATAGAAGGTAGATTAGCAGTTGCCAGGGACTTGGAAGAGTAGGGAATGGGAAGTGTAGTGGGTTTAATTGTGTCCCCCCAAAGATATGTTCAGGTCCTTACCTTCAGTACCTGTGAATGTAGCCTTGTATGGTCTTTGAAGATGCATTCAAGTTAAGATGAGGTCACACTGGATTAGGGTGGGCCCTAAATCCAATGACGGGTGTCTATAAGAAAAGGAGAGAGATTTGGACACAGACATAAAGGAGGCACACAGGAAAGAAGACCGTGTGATGACAGAGGCAGAAATGGGAGTGATGCATCTACAAGCCAAGGAATGCAAAAGATTGCCAGCGACCACCAGAGCTAGGAAGAGGCCAGGAAGGTTTCTTCTCTAGAGCCTTCAGAGGAGCATGGCCCCAGGGCATCTTGATTTTGGACTTCTAGCCTTCCAAAGAGTGAGAGAATAAATTTCTGCTCTTTCAACCCAACCAGTTTGTGATAATTTGTTACAGCAGCCTTAGGAAATTCATACAGGGAGTGACAGCTTAATGAATATGGGGGCTCTAAAATTGATTGTGGTGATGGCTGCACAACTCTGTGAATATACTAAAAACCATTAATTTGTACACCTTAACTGGATGAATTATACAATGTGTGACTTATACCTCACCAAAGCCGTTTTAACAAAATCAAAAGGAGCCCAGGGTTTTAGTCTGTGAGACAGCAGAGTGGTTCAGTTGTTGACAAAAATGGGAGAGTAAGGACGGGAGACAGTTTGGGGTTAAGTAGAAGTACTGAATTCAGTTTGGGGTTGTTGAATCTGAGATTTCTGTGGGATGTTCATATAAAAATGCCTGTGGAGAACTGGAAATGTGGGGAGTGGGCAGTGTGGGAGAGAGAAGGATTTGTGAACTTTTTGTAAGGCTGACTAGGTGAGCTCATGGAGTGAGTGGAGATTAAGCAGGTAGAAAAAAGCTACAACACAAATTGGAGGGAAATAACAATTAGAAGATAAACAGATGAAGAAGAGCCATCAAAGCAGCCAGAAGAAAAAGAGAGAAGCAAGAGGAAACAAAGTTAAGTAGAGGTGGGAGAATGAGCAAAACCACTGGATATGTCCAAAGCTAGGGAGGTGTGGGAGGGGGTGAAGGGAGGGTAGTGAGAAGCAGAAGCTGTCCTTTTCCTTAAGGAGGAAGCTTTGAGGATCTACTTTTAGAGCTGAGGTGGGGACAGAAGCCAGCTAGAACTGATAGCTGTGTTTTAGGATGTGGTAAAAACGAAATGTTAGAAAGAGAGGGGAAATTGTAGGTGGGAGGGCTCAAAACTGGGGGTTGGCAGTAAGACTGTGGGAGAGGAGCCATTTCTTCTGAGGCTGGTGAGAAACAAATATAACTGCAGGACACTGCTACTGATGTGGGGGATGGGGGTGGGGTGCCAAATGAAACTCAAGGGGGGCGCATCTCATTTATTAGTAGTCTTTCTTTAAAGCTCAAGATGAAGCCATTGATGAGCATGAAGGGGGTAGTCACACATTAAAAGTACAAAAACTGGTCACAGACCAGGCTGCTTCTACCTGCTATGTGCCAGCCGTTGTACTAGATGTTTTGGTTGATTACACTCAAGCCTCACACACTTAAGTCCTGCTGTGGACCCTGCTACTATCTGGACTTCCTCAGACAAGGAGGTGAGGAGAGGAGTGGTATTTATGTCCTCCTGTCCTGCTGGGATGAAGGGCAGGGGGAGAGGCCCTGGGGTACCACCTGCCTCCCATGGGTGGGAGGTCTCCAAATCAAACATGATTTTCTTAGACATCTAAGATTTCTTTCATCAGCATTGCTGTTGATATGGGTCATCTTTAGGGACATACAAGACCCCCTTACAAAAGATATATCTTACTTCCAAAGTGCCAAACTTCCATATTAAGCATTTATTTTATTCATTAATATTCATGCTTCAAAATGACCCTGTGGTTTGATTTGCAACTAGTACCGCTTGATGTCAGAAGAAATAAAGGCACAGGGTCTTATGGACTGAAGCTCACAGTAGTAGCCTGCAGAAGCTGGAGGCACCATTTTGGGGCTTCATCTTCCATCTTTCTATCCAGGCACAATGGACCAAATCTTTGCTGAGTGTAGCAGTTTATAAGGTGAGCACAGTCAGTCCTTCTGATGGGCCCAGGGCCAGGTGGTGGGGACCCTAGAGGTAAAGGAGACATACCCCTGCCCTCAGAGCATTTATGACCCAGGACCTAGGAAAAGTGAGGCCAGAGGGGAACCACAGGATCCCAGGAAGGATGTTGAGGGCTCGAAGGGGCCACGGTGATGATCTTTTATTGAGGAGGAACTGAGGCCCAAAAAAGTGAGGTGGCTTTCTGACATGACACAGCAAAGACAACTGAGTCCCACATACATTTTTTTCTCTAATGTTGATAGGGGACGTGAGGATGAGTGGGAATGTTTCTCCACACCCTCTTACCCATTAGTGGTGTCATTTATTCCTTTTAAAGATGAAAGTAATAAATCTTTCTTTTAAGCTAAGCAATAATTTTACACATATAAAATTCCAGACATTTGATAGAATATAGTAATAAAATAAAACACGAATTACCTATAGGAAAATTACTTTGGATGTAAGCCTAATAAAGAGTTAATGAGGGAAACGGATGTGGCTCAAGAGGTTCAGCGTCCGTCTACCATATGGAGAGACCGGGGTTCGATCCCCGGTACCTCCCGGTAAAAAAAAAAAAAAAAAAAAGAGTTAATGAAAAACATTGTATATGCATATAAAAAAATGCAAAGTCTGGGCTGTCCATTTCCACTCTCTAAGTCTAGCTTGCCTTGAGGGAGGGGATGGAGTTGGCTAACTTAGGCTGGAGAAAGGTGAGGTCTCAGCTTCATGGGTTTGCTCCAGTTTGTTGGTATTATTTTCTTGAGTGGCCACAGCTTGTGTCCTGTCTGTGCACATGCAGACACTTTTCATTATGGTGTGCTCATGTGACAGTGGCCGGAGGACAATGAAGCTGCCGCCAACCACAACAATATGTGGTTTCACTAAATCCTCTATCAAATAATTTCAAGGCTTTAGAAAAGAGACTGTTTATTTATCAAAAGGAGACAATTTGCAAATTGGGGAATGCGCTATGCTGAGACAAAAGCATTCCATTTTTCCCTGAGAAAGAGGCAACTTATGTAGTAAATACAGTGAGTTTACACGAAGAAAAATATGATTCGTTAAGCAAAAACAATACGAAAAGCAAGCCCTATAAGGGGATGGACTGCTAACTAATAAAACTTACTTATCCCTGATAATAGTCCTGGTTTGGGGGAAATCAAGATCCTGGTTCAAATAATGTTAGAACATCCTTGCATTTGTGCAAGATCAGAGTCTTGGATAACTTGTCCCCAAAATAACTTGTCTTATGCATTTGTGGGTGACCTGAAAATGTACAGACAAGGTAGCTTTTAACCTTATTCATGTACAGATAAGTTGGCTGTTGCTTTAGACACATATGAACAAGTTGCCTGCAGGCCTTTGCCAATTCATTTAGCACCTCGCACTAACCATATTTTATAGATAGGGAAATTGTAGCACAGAGGGGCTAAAGTCATTTGCCCAAGACCACCAAACATCCTGTTACTAGTAGAACCAGGAATTGAATCCAGGTAATTTTACTGCAGAGTGCAACTTTTTGACCATCACAGTAGAATACCTCCCTGAGTAAATGCCAATCCCTTTCTATTATTGGAAAAACAATTCAATGTTTATGTGTGTCTGCAGCAACATTATTAAATAAAAAGTCTGGGATAATTTATTGGAATATTGCAGGCTATTCTTTATTTGCCTCATGGTGAAAATGTCAGTCCCTTTTGAGATGTTTGCTATCTGGTTTTACCCAAGCAGAAATGTGGGTTTTGACCTCAAGGATTTATGACCTTTCCTTTCACTTCCAGAGTACTCTTCTCTCCCTCTTTCCCCCAACCCCAACAACTAGGTGGTACACAGAATCAGCTATTTACCTTGGGAAGTTACTAAATTCAAATATCTGGAAGTTTTAATCACCGAATTTGAAGATACAGGTAAATGCTAGTCCAATCTCTTTAGGGGTTCAACTGGAGACAAACTAATACAACTATCAGACCCCTACATATCCCCAATTCCAATGGAAAAGGTCACTTTTGCCACATTTTGATCTTGAGGAAACAAAATCCTTTCTCTTTGGGTTCCAGGATCATGGTTTAGTTTCAAGTTGGAACTGTTCTACTTACCCTGGAGCTTCCCCTGCAAACTCATTCAGATTTAGATCCACTCTTTCTGGGCACTTCTCTCCCTCTCCATTTTTCTCTCCCTCTCCATTTTTCTCTTACTATCAATTTTATTGAAATGTAGTCATAAACCATACAATCTATATAAAGTGTACACTCAATGGCATTTGGTATAATCACAAGTCCCCCTCTCCCTTTGTCTTCTTCTTCCTGAAATCTTTCTCATTTATTGTTTTTCTAAGATTTTTCTAGTTGGCTGCTATGATTGGCACCAAGACCTACATCAGGATCCCCACTTGTCTCTGACTATATCAGTCAGGCTTCAGTTGCAATGAACAGAATCCACTCTACCTAGTTTAAGCAGAAATGGATTTATTATTACAGGGTATTCAGTGTCTTACAGAACAACTGGAGAGCTGAAGAAATAGAGTCTAGGCTGAGCTTCTAGGAATGACTCCAAAAAGCTACACCACAGACCTGGGTTGACAAGGAAGCTGCTGCCCCTGCCAGGATCAGAAGCTGTGGGATCAGAAAGCCACCTGCCTTCTGGGAAGCCATTGTGACTTCTGCCCAATTTCAGAATCATGTTGCTTCTACCATGATCTGTTCCTTGCCTCTTGACAGCATAGACATATTACAGCTGTCATAGAAAAAATAAATGCCACCACAACCATACTAACTAGTAAGACCAGCAGAAGCACAATTTCTGCCTCACAATTGTTTATTTCTGACTTTCAAATTTGGTGTGGTGCATCTGATTGGCACAATTTAAATCATATATCTGGAACCATACCCAAGAGAGTCTGGGAAATTGAGTTTTCAGCTTTCTGGCCTAGAAAGAGATTGGAATAGCTATTGAATGAGCCAATCCAAATATCCATTATATTTGCTGATTATGTAGTTGCTTCACTTTAATTCCTGGTCTCCATTCCTAGACTCTCATTTCCCCATGGGGAATTACCCAAGGACTGATATGCTCTTTCTTCTCATAATAAGCACCAATAATGGTTCAGCCACTCTGGACCCAGTTATGTCATTCAACCAACATTTATTGAGTTCCTGCCAGGTTTACTCCTTAGCCCATCTCCTTCTCTCATGATTTCCAAATCTGTCTCCAGCTTTAACGTTGAACTTTCTCTGGAGTCCAGCTCCAAATTGCTAACTGCCCACTTGACATCTCAGGAATGTCCTACCAGATCTTCAAAATCAATACATTCAAGGAAACATAGCCTTTCTCTCACTCTCCAAATAAACACATCTTCCCAAGATCTTTGATGATTTTTAAATTGGCTTGGGTTGAAACTCATTTGTGCTTCCTCCCTCTTCACTCTCCACTTCCATCACTGCTTAAGTCCTACTGGTTATACTTCCATGCCGCTTTCTAATTTTTGTTTCTCCTTTCTTTTCTAACACTCACTTTCTTGGCTGAAACCTTCATTATCTTTCAATTTCTATTTCTTGACACTTGTGGCAGATTGTATTTTCCACAGATGGTCATAACAATATCTTCCATCCCACAATCTATGCTGGCCTCGGTGATCTACTTATAACCAATGGAATGCATCAGAAGTGACTTCCAAGGATAGGTCAGTAAATGCAAGTGGCTTCCACCTGGTTCTCTTGGACTACTCACTCCCCAAATGCTCCCCTTTGGAACACTCCCTCTTGGAACCCAGCTGTGGGAGGCTCAAACCACATGGAGAGACTGTGTGTAGATGCTCTGGTCACTTGTCCCAGCGGAGCCCAACCATTGTACCCCAGCCCAGGGCCAGGCATGTTAAGTGAGGAAGCCTTCAAACGATTCCTGCCCCCAGTTGTTTGAGTCACCCTTATTGAGACTCAAGACATCATGGAGCAGAGACAAAGCATCCTCTCTGTGTCCTGTCCTAGTTCTTAACCCACAAAAATCAAAGAGCACCATGAAGTAGCTGTTGTTTTACTCCACTAAGTGTGGGATGGTTTGCTATACAGCAATAGATATCAAAATAGCCCTCAAATTCATATTGTTCATTATCTGATAAAGACTTAGTAACTTATATTTTCACTTTGCTCAAAAATCTTAAATGGCTCCTGATTGAATATTGAATTGGTTGTATATTCTTCAGGCTTGCATGCAAGATATTGCATAGTTTTGAATCTTATTAACTTATCTGCCACTTTTACCTACTACCCACCTTTTATTCCAATATCACCAGATATTAGATGTTGACTTGGCCATGCCAGAAGCTTTCATACCTTCATGAGCTCTTAGAAGCACTGGCCTTTGCTTAGAATGTTCATTTTCTATATCTAGCAAATTCCTATCATTCCTTCAAACCCAGCTCAAATCTCATATCCTCTTATAACTGTACTGTCCAGCATAGTAGCTGGTAACCATATATGACTGATTAAAATTAAAAGTTCATTTCCTCAGCCTCACTAATCACATTTCAAGTGTGTAGTAGCCACATTCTCCTGAACAGTGTTGCTCTCAGAAGTCTTTTAGGCTTTCCCTTTTCTGATTAACCTCTCTTCCTTCAGAACCTTCAAACTTCAATTTTAACAATTTTTATCTGAAATACATTTTGAAAGCCAGGCAATCCCATACCATGAAATAACAGATGCATCTTTGTTTTCTACCATTCAAGTGTATTGCTCTGGATGTGGTGGTGACTCATTAAACATTTATTGAATTACAAGGAGGCAAGGACAGGTCAGTACTAAGGAATTTCAGTTGGATGACCTCTCAAAACCTTTTCCAGTAAAATATGCAATTAACACAAATAAGTTGTCTTAAAAAATATACAATTGCTCAGGAGAGTATTGCTCAAATAACACATGATTTTGGGGGAGGGTCTCTTGGAGGGGAATCCCATGTAGCCTTTTTTCTATTTCTCTAGCAGTTAACTCCTCTAGGGATTTAATTATTTTGGAGTGCTTGTGTGTTTTGTCTCAAAGTATGTCAGTTTTTGCCAGTCCTTATGACATCTTAATCTGCCTGCCAACTCTACATGCCATTGAGCCAAGGAGAAATATCCCTTCTCGTTATCCTGCCTCTGACCAAGGAAGACATGAGAATAGCCGATTACCAGACTGATAAAATTCCTTGCAGTTTCTGAAAAGGTTATTACCAGTCCCCCAAATTTTATTCATATAAATAAAGCACAGAAAACTAAACTCTAAAATCATGTACTATAGGTAGAGACTAACTTCATTATATATGTTTGTGCATGTATATATATGTATATATGAGAGAGAGTAGTAAGAAAAACTTTAAAGTAAACCATATAAGTTTTCATTTGTGCAATAAAGCACGGTTATCAGGCATGTGATAGTTGCAATGTTCATGAACATAGCCTTTTACAAGCCCCATAAAAGAGAGAACCTTTGACGATGTTTGTATATTATGTCACATGTCCCTGTTAACATGTTTATCTTTATCATTTCCCTTCACTCATAACTGTGGAGTGAAAGTCCTATTAAACCTGGAACCTTTTAGAGGTTAATATTTACTTAATCTAAACATTTCTATTTTAAATATAAAAAAATCCTGGACTTTGTACCAGAAGCACTTTTTCAGTTACTCAATAACTTTACTTTTATCTGACAATAATAGATGGGAATTTATTTACCTGTTTCTGGAATAGGTGCTGAAAATTAGGGCATTGCTGCTTGCTTTTTGATTCAATGAATTTTCAAGTGCCTTTGGGCCACTTTACAAAGTTAGCTGTCCTTTTAGAATAATTATTTCAACCATAATGGCAGCATCTTGTGCTTGAGTTAGGATGGGTTTTTAAGATGCAGAAAGCATTCCATTTTCTTGGTATTTTGGAAAGGTGCTCTCAGGTGTCAACACTATTATGAAGCACTTTGGGTAAATGCCTTTTCCCCAGGGCTAAAGCAAATACCCAGTCTGGGCTATGTACCCTTGGTCAAGAAGGCAAGTTCCTCCCTCCCTCCCCCACCAAGACACACACACACACACACACACACACCGTGTGTGCCTGCATAGGGTGAGGCTATCATCTTTCTTTACCAGGGAGCCTCTGCCAGGTAGGTGGTATCTGGACTCCCATCCTAGCGCCAAAAGAGGGTTTAAATAATTTCCCACGTCATTTGCCATTAGGATGACATCACTCTTCAGACCTTGACAATTTAGGAATATGAAGGCTTAAATTTAAGTCTAAAAGGAAAAAGTATATAAAACCTGTGGATTTTCTTCTCCACTAGCCTAATTAATAATTGATGATGATATTTATTGGTCTGCTCTCTTGGCATAGCATGAAGAGTTAACATCCTTTTCTTCTGAAAACAGTACAGAGAAACATGGAGTTCTTTCCTATTTTGTCTATGAAAGTGCAGGACATCCAGTCTGTACACACCCCCCATAGTGTGAGCCTAATCTGTACCTCATTTCCTTCACCTGTGAAACAGGGGGTTTCTTTTCTGCATCTACTTTTCTTTCTCGGGATTCCAACAACACAACAATAATACTTAAACAAACAAACAACAACAACAAAAAAAAAACCCTTGTTACTGGAGGTAAATAGGATAATAACATTTTACCATGGGACAGGCCTTGAAACCCAACCTATTATTTTATAGATGTGGAAGCTGAGGCCCAGGAAAGTTAAGTGGCTCACTCAAGGTCACCCAGCCAGGTAGTGCAGGAGTCTGGACCAGATCCCAAGCTCTTTGGACTATCAGCACAAGTATTCTTTATACCACCAGGGGATGTGGGGCTGTGTTACGGGGCATTTAAAATAGCATTAGATAGAAGAGAAAACAGCATTGGTTGTGCTGGAAAAACAAAATATACATTTGATGTAGTACTAGAAAAACCCAGTATAGCTTAAATATTGAGGCACTGTACTGAACCTTTGAATTATATAGAATTATATAGATGCCTTTATATTATAAAAAATAGCAAAAGGTTAATATCTGAAAATTGCTGGAACCGGCTGGATTTCAACTAGACCTGCTATTATATGGTCATTTTAAACAGGTATCATCCCTGTTTATGGTTATGCAAAACTTAGCCTCTCCCTCTCATATAACCACTCCACCCTCCTGTTTGATAGCCACATGGAATAACTTGTGACTGACCTCTACTCTGTACTTCCCTATTCCAGAATCTTGATGTCTGATAATAATTATAACCTTGTGACTCACCTTGGTTTGGTATCCACCTCACCATGTTCAACTCCTAATGTTTATTAATGAAGGAACCTGTGTCCAGCTCTGCCCTAATTATTCATTAGCATCCCGATAGTATAAAATACTAGAATTGCTGCATTTCAGGGAGGCTGATTTGAGAGTATATATCTCTGGTCTTCCACCAGCAAATAACTCCTCTTTTCCTTCCTACCCTAGATCCTTGTGTCTGTCTGTTCTGACTTGCAGAGGGAACAAACCCAGCCAAGCCCGAGCCTGGCCCATCTTCACTGGGAATGAGGACAGAGCCATAGGATGGAGTTACGGGTAGGTGGGGTAGGGGGAATGGGGTGGTGAGGTAGGGTTGGGGGTGCAAGGAAAAGAGAATGGGGATGGGAACTTAGCGATAGTATAAAACCCTGCGGGGAGCAGATGTAGCTCAAGTGGTTGAACTCTGGCTTTCTACCTAAGAGGTCCCAGGTTCAATCCCCAGCCCCTAGAACCTCAAACAAACAAACAAAAAACCCAAACCTGCCTCTAAAAGAAGCTACTGAATAAAAATGCAAACATCCCTGCCTTATAGTAGCAAAATCAGGTTTACTTCAGGTCCAGCTCCTCCAATAAACTAAGTTTAGTGAAAAATTCTGCAGTCCTCTAGTATCCCTGACTCCCACCTGTCCATAATGCTTGAACTATCTGAAAATAGGGCCAGGCTTTAAAGCCATAGAGAGAAATCTTAAATTGCAAATGCCTGGTTAAGGTAATACATTGACTTACACACTCTCTCTCATTAAAATACAATCCTTGGGAAGGATGTGGCTCAAATGGTTGGCCCTCCCTCTCCCATATGGAGGGACCTGGGTTCAATCCCTGGGACCTCCCGGTTAAAAAAAAAAAAAAAAATACAATCCTCCAACCCTTCCATAAGTGTAAGTGATTTTATCAGAAACTTTCTTGGCTGGAGGGGAGGGGGAGCGAGCGGGATAGGTGGGCTCTGGGATTGCTAAAAAGGGGGCTATTAATGCAGGAGGGCATAGAGAGGGAAAGCCCACATTAGGGACAGCAGCACATTTTTGCCTGGCTCAGCCTCGCTGGTCTGCAGCTGTTCTGGGCTTGGATCTTTGCAGTTGCTTTAGCACAGACCAGAACAATAGCCCAGAGATACACTTAATTTATGAAGATTTTACTTTTCCAACCCAGCCAGTTTCTTTAACAAGGAAGCTTTGTTCCCCCATGATTCATAAATATCGGTAGCAGGCAACGTGCTACGTTATATGTTTATTTTATAGACACCTAGGATGTATTCATCCACCCCGTGGGGACTCTAATTTTATGTTCATTTATTTGGAGAGGTTTTGTTTTCCAAGAACTAAGTCTTCAAAGACTTGCAGAAAAGAGCTGCAGCCACCTTTATGGTGGACACAATTTTATTTTTCTCCCACGTTCCAACTCCTGGCTAGCTATAAAGCTATCAGGCTCATTTCCATATCAAACAAAGGAGGCAGGAAAATACTCCCGTGATGGACATAAAAAGGCACATTACTGGAGATTGTCTAAGAACTTGTTTTTATGGCCAAAATTAGCAAATTATTCACAGTAATAGGTGAGTCCGATGACAATAGTGCTTAAGAGAACAAAGCCACTCATCAGGACCCCCGACCCCAAATCCGCCCCAAGGCGGGTCCGGGGCTGCCAGAACATCTCTGTGTACACACAGCCAGGAGGCTATAAAAAGGAAAAAGAGCCAGCCAGGAAGTCTGCCACTTACCCAGAGGCAGCTACCAGAAAATGCATTGCAGGGCTCACTCCTGCAGCTGCCCAGAGGGCTCTGTGGGTGGCCATGGCACTCCTGAGGGGGCACACGTGGCTCCCATCTTGCTAGTGGTCCCAGGCAGACTGGGGGGCTTCAGACGCCCCATATCTGTTTCCTCCCTTGATTTGAAACCCTTTTTTTCAGCAGAAACCTGAGCTGCCAGCTGCCAAACATAAGCAGTTGATTTCTTGACCTGCTCTTAATCAATACCAATTTAATAACCCCTTTGAAATTATGCACGTAGAGTGGGTTACAAGGTGATAAAAACATGCTTAGCACCTTTCCGCATGAGATCTGTCCAGGAAACAGCTGATCCCATAGTAAATCAGTGTTGACCACCTGGGATTTGGGTACCCTTCTTATGAGGCCATGGTAAAAGATTGACTAGATGAAGCCCTGAAATGGCACCTAGTATCTGGGGCATCCACTGGAGAAAGACCTATGAGCCATCTGTAGGCATCTGGGCCCAGGCTTCCCGAAGCAAGGAGGCCGGCCATACTAGGAAATTGGGAATTTAATGTGGCTGCTTGGTGATCATTCCCTCTGCTTTAGAGCATGTCCCCTTCCCTCACTAAGGTGTCCTGGCCTCTTGGGGACCTGTACTCTGCCAGATGACAGTTGGGGAATCTCCTAAGTGTCCTCTTGCATTCTACCAGGGGCTCTTGGAGACAATATCCTAAGTCAAAAGAGGGCTTTCAGCCACAGGAATTCCAGGCCCCTTGGAAAGGTCATTGGGAAGAGATGCTTCTGCCTAGACCCTGGCTCAGTTGAGAACCATCTGGGGAGCTTTTCAAACATATTGATTCTCAGGCCCCACCCAGACTAATTAAATCAGAATCTGTGGGGCCTGGGCACTGAAAAATTTTGACTTTTATTTTGGAATAATTCACAGGAAATTGCAAAAGTAGTACAGAGAGAGCCTGTGTACCCTTCCCCTAGTTTCCCCCAGTTGTATCAAAATCGGTCCTATGTGTGTATGCCATTTTATCATGTGTGTAGGTTCATGCAGGCACCCATGCATGCTATCAAGACGTAGAACTGTTCTGTCCTCACAAGCCTCCTTCCTGCTCACCTTTATTGTCGCACTCACCCCCAGCAAATGCTGATCTCAGTCTGACCTGTTCTCTGTCTCTCTAATTTGTCATTTTGAGAGTGTTCTATAAATAGAATCATATAGCATGTGACCTTTGGAGCTTGGCTTTTCTCACTTAGCATTATGTTCTTGGGAGCCATGCAAGTCATGTGTGGGTCTAGTTTGTTCCTGTTCATTGCTGAGTAATATTCCATGGTGTGGCTATCACACAGTTTTTTTGGCCTCTCACCTATGGAAGGACATTTTTGGTTGTTGCCAGTTTTTGCTCACTACAAATGAGGCTGCTATACACCTGCATGTATGGGTTTTTGTGAAGACATAAATTTTCATTTCTCTGGGATACATTTTTAAAAAAGCTTCTTGGATGATTCCAGTGTGAAGAAGAGCTAAGAAAGTCTTGGGCTAGAGGGAAAGTGAAAGAGATTACCAAATGTCACAGTTATTAAATACTCAGTGTGGCCTTTTGCTATGTGGCCAGGCGTCTTGCTGAGCAGATGAGAGCATGGGTGCTGGAGTCAGACTGCCTGCACTCAAATCCTGTTGGCACCAGTCCACGACTTCCCCTTTCCACGCCTCAGTAGCTCCTCTACAAATGGGAGCAGTTATATCACCCTCCTAGTATTGTTGTGACCATGCAACAAATATAGTACATGTAGAAGTTTAGAACATATTTGTAGCTCAATAAATGTTAGTGCTTATTATTATTGGGCTGGGAATTGAACTTAGGTTATGTCCATTCCTGGCTTCAAACTCTTTAATTGCTATTGCATCACCTTGCCTGTCAGAGCAGATACACAAGCCTTAATGAACCTGTGCAGTGATGTCCTTCTCTGGACTCCTGGAATGTGCTGAGGTCTGAGGGTGGATGTCTCTTTCTCCTGAGAGCTTTCCCCCTGGAGTTTGCCCCTCCACTGTCCTCTGCAACACCCTTGGCTTACCTGTCCGCTTATGGCACTTTCTCCTGGATATTGGAATTGCCTCCTTGTCTATATATATGCTGGGGGCTCCTTGGAGGCAGTGACTGTATATCTTGCTCACCATTGTAGCTCCAGTGCCAAACATGGTACTTGTCAGTAGGTCCTCATTAAAAATGTGTTGAATGAAGGAACAAATGAATGAACCAAGGGTCCTCTTGTTAGGGTATGTGGCAGGAAAGGAGTTAGCCCCCAGGCAGTTCCCCAAGGACATCTGATCTGCTCCTTTTCAGGGTGGTCGAGGCCAGGAAAGCCTGGGCAGAAGAGGCAGAGCCTTGAGATAGTCACTGACTCACCTTGCCGTGAGCTTGAAGTCTGTGAACGTCTTACTCGGATTAACTCATGGCAGGCTGGCAGGATGCAGTCAATGACATTAACACAAGCTTCAGGATGACCGTGAGAGCAGAAAGGCCAGGACTAAAAGTTAGAAGAGGGGGTCTCAAGTCGTGTCACTCAGAGTAAATCAAGTAACCTTTTGGCATCTGGGTTTATTTATCTGTAAACTGAGGAAAATAATTGGTGTTATACCAATTATATAGCCTGCTTGGGTTTAAGTCCCAGATCCACCACTTGTGTGAGCTTGGACACTTTACTTAACATTTGTGTGCCTCATTTTCTCATCTGTAAAGTGGGGATAAAAATAGGACCTACCATAGAGGGTCATGAGGCAGGCCACAGCTTATAAACGTAAAGGGCTTAAACAATGCTTGGCACAAATGAATGTTGATTACATTTTAAAACATGTGAACAAATACCGTTAAAGGATTGATGTGAAAATTGAATGAAAGGAAACTGAAGCCTCATTGTCTATGATTCTGGCAAGACTTCTTGAGGATTTTGTTTGTTATTTTATTCTACAATTAATATTCCATACAAGGAGAAATATTTGGAGAATAGCGAAGCTGTCACTGGGAGACGTTGTTTCCCATGCAGTCAGTCCTCTCAGGAGTGACCAGAAGTTGCCACCATCTGATGTCTGTCTTGTGGCAGGCATGAGAAAAGTTGGGGGGTCTAAGTCCAGTTCCTAGTGGACAGGTGTTTGAAACACAGAGCCATCCTTGCAATTGGCACCCTAGGCAAGGTCTCAGCAGACAGGCGAGGATTAAGTCGAGGGGAGATCAAATTGCTCTTCCACCTGGAGCTGGTGGCCCCAGCAGGGCAGGCTGAAATTCAGCGTTGGAGATTGGGCAACCAGAGTTAAAACAGTCACTGTTGTTTCCTTTATTCTGCTTTGCAGAGAAATCTCAAGTTCTGGTCCCCAGAGCAGTCAATCCAACAACCTTCATAGATACTGTCATATTCACATTATACTTCCATCTGGCCACAATTGTTTCAAAGAATCAGGATGCAGCTCTCTTATTATCAAAAGAATAATGTAATGAATGCAAAGTTTTAGGCTCTGAATTCTGCTGGCAGAAATAAAATAATAAGCGGTGCTGTGGATATTACCTTTTCTTTAGACATTTTAATTTCAGTCAAAGAAAAGAGAATTCCAGGAAGAAACAAGGTTCTCAAGTATGCTGTTCTCATTTTTCTATTAGAAGTTACTTTAGACTATTAATTTTTATTACTATATAGAGATTTTCAGATCCCAAGTAGATTGTATTGCCAAAATAAGGGATTAGAATATGAAAACATCTCCCTCTGAAGATGAAATAACGTAACTATGTATGAGATTAGTCCATCTTTGGAAATCTCTCAAATTACCCTAAGAAATGATTTGAATATGTGACTGAAGAGCTTGATGTCTCCCACAATTCCCACCTGAGCATGTGACTAACATAAGATGAGCTGGATTCTAATTACTGGTGTCTTGTCTGCCCCGAGATGACACTGTGGGGTCCGGGGAAAATGCTAACCCAGGTGGAATATTGGAAGCACTATCTTGAAGGATGAGGTGTTTGTCAGGATATCTCTAACAGGCTGCTCAGCTGGCCTGACACAAGCATTCCCACCGTCTAGGGAAACATGGCCCTGGACAGGGGAAGTTGCTGGAGCTGGCACAGCTGACCGTCACAACTCCATGCTCAATCCCGTACTACAGGCTTGTAAGGCTCTCTAGAAGTGTAGGCTGCAATGTGGACTCTCGGCCCTACCCTTGGAGACTGCCCCCAGAGCTTGGAACAGGACCTGGCTTCCCATGATTGGAATAAAGGTGGTTTTCAGTCAGCGCCTCAAGAAATGCTGCCTACATCGTGCTCCTCTGACACATTGACTCTGCCCTCCCCGGTCATCTTAACTTGATCCCCATAGAGTTTGTTTAGCAGATTTCCCTACTGATAATAAATTGCTGCCCTGTTTTATAAGTCCCTGACCTGGAAGATGGCACAGAGAGAGGTTTCAGATTGCTTAAAGGCTGGGGGGTCAGCAGAGGTGCTGGGGGTGGGGAGTGGGGAATCTAAAGGCGAAGCTCTTTCTCGGGTTCTGCCTTGCCCTCCTTCTAACAGCTTTCCTGGTGGGACTTCACAATAAGAAAAAGCTCTTAGAAAATTCTGAAAACTATGGGGTTTATGTTTATCAGTGAACCAGAGCCAGAGCAACCCTTGATAGACTGATAAAACTGAGTTCTTGAGCTTGCAGAGCTGAGGGCTGGGCCCTTTGATAAGAAATGCCCCCTCCAACGTGCAGTCTCACTGAGACCTGGCCTGAATCATTCAGCATCTCTCAGAAACTGTCACAACACTAATCAGCTTTCTAGCCTCATGCAGCCCTTGTTTTTCTTATTTCTTGAAAATTCAATATGAAAACATGAAAGCAAACTTAAACCTGATTATCCATCATCTCATCCTCTGAGCACACCTCTAGTCATATTTGTAATCTATTAGCTCCCAGGATACATACATACTGTTACACTGTTGTAACTATAATGCACATCATATATATTTATTAAGGCCTTTTCCTTGGAAGATGGATGAAGAACCTATTTCTAGAACCTTTTACTAGGAAACAGAAAGATTTAAAACAGGATTAGGCAATGTGAAAAAGATTACACAGAAAAGCATTTTGCATTGGAGAATGAATTAAATTATAGTTTGTTCAAATATAAACAATACAAATTTCTAATGAAAAGAGCCAGCTTTTTCTTCTCTTAAACATCATTTCTTTCCTAGTAAAAACTACTAAGCATTCAATGTGGAAAGATAAGCATTGCCACCTGTCTTCTATGTTGTTCTAGTAGATTTCATGCCTACATATACCGATTTTTAAATGGGAAATAGTGTTACTTTGTACTGTTTGATAACCAGCCTTCTTTTCCTATCCTTTACAGTTGTTTTAAAGAGTATATATTATTCCATTCTATGGTGGTACCATAATATATCTACCTAATGCCCTACTACTGAATATTTGAATTGTTTCCAGGTTTTTGCTATGATATACAATGCTGCAAAGACAGTTTACACATTTCTCAGACCATCCCTCTTCTCTCAGGTTGCATTCCTATAAGGTGAATTGCTGGCCACAGTCTTAAGGCTTTTGATACGTATGCTCACGTTGACGCCAGGAAGTCTATGACAATCAACACTCCTTTTAGCAGCGTTTGGGAGAGTCCATGATTCTCACTAACACTGGACACTTTAGTTAAAAAAAAAGTTGCCGTTCTGAAAGTTAAGAAATGATATTTTGTTGTTTTAATTTTCTATTTATTACTTGTGAAGTTGAACGTTTTTTTATATGTTAATTGGCAATTTGTAGCCTTCTTTTGTGAACTGCCTACTGGAGCCTCTTTTCTTCATTTCTTTATTAGGATGTTTTTCTTTTTCTTAATTGTAAGAGCTCATTATGGTTCTTGAAGGTAATCCGGTAACGTCTTGATTTCTGCTATATTCTTAGTACATCTAAGCAGTCAATACATATTTATTGAATGAAAAAATAGTAAGGCTATTAGCCTTTATCATATATGCTACAAAAGCTATTTCCAGTTTATATCTGCATTTTAATTTATTTATAGTGTCTTTGACATAGAGAGACTTTACATTTTCATGTAGTCAAATACATTATTCTTTTTCCTTTAAGTTGCCTTTTTTTTAAAGATTTATTTTTATTTATCTTTTCCCACCCCCTCGTTTTGCACTTGCTGTGTCTGTTCGTCTTCTTTTGTTTCTTTAGGAGGGACCAGGAACTGAACCTAGGACCTCTGATGTGGTAGGGAGGCACCTAATTGTTTAAACCACCTCTGTTCCCTGCTTTTTGTTGTGTCTCTTGTTATGTTTTTCCTTTTGTGTCTCTTGTTGTGTCATCTTGTCATGTCAGCTCACCATCCTGCTCGTCCTCTTTAGGAGGCACTGGGAACCTCTGCTCCCTGCTTTGTTGTGTCTCTCATTACACTTTTCCTCTTGTGTCTTTTCAGCTTGCCACACCTGCCCACCGTGCCAGCTCTCTGTCTTTTTCAGGAGGCACCGGGAACTGAACCACGGACCTCCCAAGTGCTAACTGGGAGCCCAATTGCTTGAGCCACATCTGCTTCCCTAAGTTGCTTTTAACATTATGTTTCTAAAGGTCCCACTTCCTCAAGCATTCATATATGTTTTCTCCTAGTTTTTTAAAAAGATAGTTTCATGTTTTTACATTGAACTCTTTCTTTTATCTAGCTAGAATTCTTTTAAAATAAAGCACTGGTTCATGATTGTTGGGAAACAATTCTCCACAGGGCTCTCAGGTTTCTGCATATCTTATGAGCAAAGGCACTTGAATGATCTTTTCAAGGATGTTTGTATAGTGAACAGCCTTAGAAGACAGAGACATGTCCCCTTAAGAGCTGAGGGCATGATGGTAGTTGGTCCATCCAGGGCAATATGCAGACAGGCTCACTGCCCACTATAAGGAACCGGATTCTCTAAGCTCGGGGTTCCTTTTCTGTACCACACCCCATTACATCCCGTTCATGCACAGATATCATCTGGCCCTCTATGCATTGCCCTGTGGGAGCTGGGGCTCAGAGAACTGGTGCAAATGCGGATCCATGGCTACTACTCCTGCAGTTTTGTCTTTGTCCCAGAAGCCTAGCTAGTTAGCGTGTAAGTAAGACCCTCACAATCCTTGACAAGGACTCAACTTTTTTTTTTTCCAAAAATTTAATTTTGTAGCACCATTTATTGAATTGGTTCTCTACTGATTCAAAATTTTACCTTTATCATAAGATATACTTAGCTATACCTGTGTTTAGTTCATATCTCTTTTGTCTTTTCTATTTTCCTGTTTGTCAATTCTTGTGTCAGTAAAATACCACTTTTTTTTGGTAATTTCATAGCATATTTTAATGTCTAGCCATAAATATCCCCTTTCCTTTTTTATTTTTTCCTTCTCTGTGTTTTCTTCTCCCCCTGTCCCATTTATTTTTTTGGCTTTCTGTACCAAATGAATGGTATCTGCTTTGTTTATCATTCTATCTACAGAACAGTATCTGGCACACAGCAAGTATTCAATAAATACTTGTTGAATGTTATTAATGAAATTGAGAATTATGTCATCAAGTTTTCAATCTCTTTTGAATGTAATTATATTAATTTTAGCAATTAAACTGGAAATACATAATTTTTGCATGTACCACAATGTGTTAAGTCATTCCTTTAAATGTTAAACATTTAACTGCTACTGATTATACAATTTGAAAAAGAATTTATCACATTAGAAAATGCCCAATATAAATATAAAGGGTTCTCGTAATATTTTTTCTTATTTCAGAGTTTCCCAGATATTTTATTTCCAGAATTATTTGAATAATTTTGAAATTAATGACATTTCCTTACCCTCTTAAGGAAATGTATAAAGCAGTATTTATTTATCAGCTTTTAATGGACTTCATTAATTTGCCATTCCTGCTTTTCGTTAGAATAAAATATTGCTTTTGTCTTTTCTAGGCATGCTAAGGTCCATTATCTCAGGAGAGACTTAAGTAAAAGAATCACTGAACATCAAATATAGCCTCTATTGATTGTACAATTTAGTGGTACTGTTTACACTCACAGTGTTGTGCTATTGAGGGCGCATTAAGGAAGCAACCGAAATATGTATACTCAGTCTCTTAGTCTATATCCAGAACTGCTACCTGGTGTCACTGAGCTTTCCCAGGGTCTGCTTCCCTTCTGTGGGCCGTGGCCACTGCTGGGGACCAGCCTGGTAGCTGTGAAGGTGACATGACCAGCCATGGCAGAGGGAGTCCTGCTTGCGGGTGCCCAAGGCCACCTGCTTTGCGGACGGACAGGGATCTTAACTTCGTTAACCTGAAGACTATAAAGGTGGCAACTAGTCCCAAATCCTATGTTGTTCACTAAACCCAGATTAGCTGTTGATTTGGCATTATTAAAAATAATACAAGTATAATACTCTATAGCAAAAAGAGACAAAATTTTCCTGCACAGATTTAGCTGCATTTTACATGAATTTTCTCATTCATTTCTTATATTCATGCTGAACTACATTTTTACATTCTGGAAAATCTGATAGAATTGGTGTCAGTATTTGGTACCTATGAAAGTTTCATAAGACAGAACCAAAGGCATTGAAATTTTGGAGGTAGAGACTAGAATGAGTTGAAAGTATCTGCCTTCCAGCCATGAGATCAACCTAGATTTCAGATTCGGTATTATGCTTCTTTTTCTCTAAAGTAAGGCTCCATTTCTTTTTTCATTCCCCTACTTGAAACCTTGAGTCCCAATCACTAAGTAAAGCACTCTGTAATGTATTAGGATGATATAAATTAACTTAACCTTTCTGTGTCTCATTTTTCATCTGTAGACTAGGGATGTCATAGATATGCTTTCTCAATAGATGATCATACTTTAGTGAGGGGCTTATGACATCTGTGTGAAACCAGTGACTGGAAAACAAAAATGATACAGTGAAAATCCAGACTCTTTGCTAAGGGTTGCTAGGAGGAACTTGCAATTGCTTCCATCTTTTTTTCCTTAAGGACCTTCAGCTGAAAGTGGAGGGCAAGTCCCCTTCTCCCAGGTTTGATTGTCAAAATTACCTGCAGCATTTAGATATTTTTGAAGTTGGATAAACCAAGCCTCAACATTCTGGTGTGGAGGGCTTTATGCTTATAACATTTCTGTCATTCTTTATACAATGAAGAAGTTTATGAGGTTAACTAAGCCCCAGAGAGCAGGGGTCATATCTGTGTTGTTCTCCTCAAAATCCGGCCCCTAACACAGTACCTGGGGTACAGTGGATAGCAACAAGAAAGTTTTGAATGAATGGTGGTCTGATGTTGCAGACTAGAGAAAGTACCCCAAAGGAAGATTTGTAATTTGCCTAAGGCATTTCACAAATCCTGGTAATTGGGGAATTAGAAATGACATTCTGTTCATTTTATGACTAGCTCCATGAATTAACTAAATTTTTCCAGATAGAATTATTCGTTAATCCTTTCTTAGCACCTTCTCTTTGCTACCTGTTTAGAAGCCAAACTTCACTAGCGGTCCAGAAAGGAGGCAAGCTGGAAGTTAAGCAAATTAGATTTGCTAGATACCACGGAAGCTGCTTATGCTTTAGGCGTCTAAGAAGGCATGCCTATGGAAAAGAGCTTTTATTTTATTGTTGCAAATTATTTGGGACAAACGGTCTAGAATCTATAATAGGCCTGTGGACCCAAGAAAGCTTTGTCAAATGGAAGTGGCTGTTGCTCAGCTAGGAGGCATGGAAATATGCAAAATGGGGGTTGTATTTACATCCAGTAACTAAAATCTCTTTCCCATAATTGAGAGTTGCCTTTTAACTGGGGGAAAATGCCAGTTAAAAATATTTTAGGCATGAAAGCAAAATCTCTTCGATCCTGTTCTGAAAATAACTTGACATGAGCATTTTTTCCCATTCCCTGAGGTCTGGAATGGGCTCTGTAATTTACATGACATGATTAGGAGGGTTTTATGCCATTTTAGACTAATTATGTAAGTTGGAGGGAATTCATCCCTTCATTCATTATGACAAAGTATTTACCTTATATGGGTACTTACCTTCTAATGAATGTTTAGTTTGGTTGTTTTTGTTATGCTGCGGATATTTCCTTAAAGTCCTGTTAATTTGTCGATGAACATTAAACATGATAATGCTTTTTTTGAAAGACCAACATGAAAATCCCAGATAACAACACCAATACAGAATATATTTTGCCATAAGTCAGTCACTTCATTTGGCAGAGAGAAATTTGTTTTTGTTGCAGTTCCCTTAAAAAAATGCAATGATGATAATATAGTTGAATAGATTTTTCCCCTTTAGCTTTTCATGTTTCTGTGCTTTATTACTTGGCAAAGATAATTTGGGACAGATTTCTTTATTTTCTCCTCTGGCCTAAAACGAAAAACCCCCACTTTCCAAACTGTTACCACCAAAGAGTTTATTAAATGGCTGAAAAAGACAGCTGGTCCCACCATCTGTTAAAATTTTTCAGGGGCCAAATAAAACAGGTTACACCTTTAGCCATGCCAAGTCTTGCAATACCCCCTTCCTCTCACAGCCTAGGGAGGGCTAATCTGAATTTCACGCTCTGATTTTGCTATTGCTAATGTCTGAGCTTCTCACGTGTGTGTCTCCATGTTGAATATAGTACCTCTTTTTTAGTTACAAAGCTATTCTCACATTTCAACCACGCTCATTTGCAACCCATTGCTTTATACCTCTATAGTTACACCCAGTAACTAGAAGATGATCCACAAATACCAAACTAATTTCTGACTTTTCAAGCCAAAGGGGAGAGCCTTAAGTATGTTTCCGTGTTTTTGTGTAGTTTTTTTTTTGCAACCATTTTTCTATAAATGCTAATGGAGGTAATTCAGATTTTGGAACAAAGGCTTCGCTCACCACACTGCAGGTGTGAAAGGGTTGAAACAAAAGAGATGCTAACCCTAATGGTATTTCTTGTCATTAACAATTCTTTGATGTTCACACTGGAGCCTCCCTTTTATCTTTTAGTTTTTCAGCCATCTTTGTTAACACACAGCTCAATTGAATCTTTTTTTCACTCCTGCCTGGCTTTTAAAGACATCTGCAAAATGTTTATGCTAAGTTAGTTTCCACTGCATCTTTTAGTACCAAGGCAAAGTAAAATGAGATGAAGCTTGTGAGGTTATTATTAAAACATCAGTAAGTTTCTATCATTAAGCTGAAGGGGAAGATCGATAAAAAAGGAGCACTTAATGTTACTTTAATAAGGATGAATTTCCTGTAACAGGACTAGGGATTAACTTTAGCATCACTGAAGTGGGATTTACAATAAGGATGTTGCTATGATGAGAGGAATTTGACTTGCCTTCCTTTACCCAATTAAACATTTTGCAAATACTTTGAATGCACTTGATCTATTATTTCCTATTTTCTTGAAAGCTTTCATTATACAGCATATTTTGAGAATATTTCACTGAAGTTTTTTCTGACAGGTTGCAAATATTTTTAAAAGCAGGTTTGCTTCTGTCCATCCTTCTGTCCGTTTAGGACTTGGGGAAGGAGGAGGTGAGATGACAGGGAGTAGAAACCACAGCTTCAGAAAAGTTTAACTCGCTTTGATGACAGCAAAATGTAGGGAACAGTCAACACTACATAATATACTGTCCTAAGCTGTTTAGCAGCAGGATCTTCAACTAGACAGTGGTGCATGCAAAGTAGAATCATATGTCTCACACCAAAACGGTTATGCTGATCTTACTATTCGTTAGTGTATTTTGCATTGTTTGAAAAAACAAATTCTTATTAACTGCTTCTGAATGAATATACGTTACCTTTTAACTGATGGAGGGAAGGATTGTTTAACTAGTTAACTCTTTACCAGTTTCAATGGGGAGCTTACTGGACAGTTAATTTGTTTCAGCTGAGAACTTGTTTTTGGCAAGGTTTAATTTGGAGCTGGTTTAAATACTGTAGCTCAGCGCTCTGTGTGTGTGTGTGTGTGTGTGTGTAGTGCAGCTCCAAACATCAAATGCCAGGGTACAGATAATAAGAAAAGATAAAATACAAATTAATGTTAACAATGTATCTATTTTATGATTTTCCTCTCATATTACTTAACAATTCTTAGCATTTATATCATGCTTTTCATCTTCAAAGCACTTTACAAATGTTAGTTAATTAACTACAAAGTAATGAGGCCTGGGTGATAATGCTGTAGTAAATTTCTCTAGCTCAGATTACAAAGTAAAATGGAGATCTATGTATTCCTAAGTTTTCTTAAAATAGCATTAGGTGGTCTTAGTGATTTTGTGAATTAGAGACTCAGGTAATTTATCTTCTCTTTATAATTTATGTCTCTCTATAAAAAAATCTTGGGCAATTTAGATGCTCATGTACCGTAAGGACTTTCCCATCTGCCAGGTGGTTGGCAAACTTTCTTTCATCTTAGCCTCGCCTGTTCTTATTCCTTGTTATTTTCACCTTGTTCTCGTTCTTCTTGTCCTGTAACACAGAAAAGTCCAAAGGGTAAGACATTCACTGTTAAGAATTAGAAACAGACACCTGTTTTGTTTTCTCCCAAATTTTCCCATGGACAAAGCCATAGAAATAAATGCTAAAACTCTCCTGCTAAAAAGAAAAAACAAAACAAAACAAAACAAAACAAAACAAAAAAAACTCTCCTGCTATTGCTTTGGATAATGGTGTAGTTCAATCTCATCACTTTAGAAGGGGGCTGGGGTGCTGCTGACAGTCAGTGTGAGGCCTAAATGATGTCATTTTTAAAGCGAAAATAGTTTGGTCAATATAAATTTAATATCATCATCTAATAGCAAAAGGACTCTAGCAAGGAAAACAAAGTCGCTAATAAAAACATTGTAGTTCATAGTATTACATTGTATTTCATTACATTGTATTTCATTACAAACTAACAAGCCCAGCCTTTGATGAAAAGGAAGTTAGGGACTCAGGCTCTGAGGATAGATGTTATTTTCCTTTGCAAAAGCTGCTAAAATTAACCAGATTCTTCTTATTCATGAATAAGATCCCAACAATTCAGGGGGAGTTTTATTTAAACCACTGAAATTTGCACACACTATGTCTAACATAGGGAAATTTAATTTAACAAGGGTTTATGCTATTTGTTAAAGCTTTCCCGGCTTCTTTCTATGCATTATTGTATTAGGCTATGTCCACATACCCCAAACACAAGACTGACAAGTGGAGGTTTCAGTCTAGATGCTCTGAGCTCCTGTACTTGGGGAACATGCTGGTACTGTTGGAAAACCTAACATGGTATATGATAGACTACAATGTCCAGATGATGGATTGATTTTTTCCCTTTTCATTATCATATTTTTGAAGTCCTGAATACCCCAAATCAGTCTCAATGCCTTAATAATGATAAATCCCCCAAAGGAAGGCTCAATTACTGGGATATATTGAATCTGGTTTCTATAAATGCCTTGGCGATATAGCCTTTTTACCAAACCCATGCCTACGACAGATCATACATAAAATGTCTTGTTATGGTAGGACTAGTTTTCCTCAAAAGATGTAAATTACACAGGTAACTTACCATGACATAATTTCATCAAGTGGAACTTACAATATGTTGGTCAGGGGGAAAGTGTTTCTATTATACTTCCTGACCTCCTCCCCAGCCTGAGGATGCTCTTAGCTTAGTCTGTCATCATGATGGCTCCAAGCTTCACAAGGGAATGGGAGAGGGTCAGGAAGGAGGAGAAACAAAAATCAAAAGGGAACCTTAATATCATTGATACCTACTTCACCCCCAACTCCCTATTTGCAGGAGAAAGAAGGCGTGAGCCCCTGTGACAGCGGGGACTGAACCAAGGGCCTTCATAGCATTCAAATGAAATCTCTCCTTCACTAACTGATTTCACTTGCATTGAGATGACCAATTTCTACATTTTGGAGAAATATTACTGTTCTTAAAGCATTCTTCATCTGCTTTGCTTACTTTGTGGTCACATCCCATAACTTGCTATAACCCTGAAAAAGTGCAGCCTTAGCACTGACTCAGTTACCAAGAAAAGTTGAACCCCTGTCCCTCTCCTGTTCCCTCCCCAAATTCCTACTACCTTCTTTAACTAGAGCAGATTTCATTTAGATAGAGGGGAAGTTTAGAGGTGGGAAAGGGGTCCTTTAGTGGACTAGTGTGTGTACATACATGCCATATTAAGTTATTGATTGAAAATGCTGTATATTATGTGCAATGTGACACAATTTAAGTTTTAAAAGCTTGTGTATGTCTAAAAGTATGAAGAGACATTTAACTAACAGTTGGATTAGGAGGATTAAGAGAAGAAGATAGAAAACTGACTTTTTAACACTTTGGTATTGTTGCAATATTTTATAGTAAGGATTTTTTTTACTTTAGAAATCAGATACTCATTGTCAATTCCCTCACCTCCTTCAAGTCATGGCTCAGATGTCTCTCGCTCAATCAGAACTACCCTGACCAATTAAAATTGCAGTCCATTCTCTGCTCTCCCAACCTCCAGTGTGTTTATCACTTTCAAACATACTTAGAGTCACCATACAATTTGTTGACTACCTAGAACACATTTGACAGTGAAAGGGGGTGTCAATTGGAAGGGGAGGCTGGACAATGGACACAACCAGGGACAATCTAGAGTAAACCAGGAAGTTCAGGACCTCCTAAACAGGCTATGTAATTTATTTAGTTGTTATACTTATTACCTATTGGCTGTCTTCCTCAGCCCCAGTTGAAGCTCTATAGGGTGGTGGGGGCGGATTTTTTTTTTTTAAGTTCTTTGTTTACTGATGTATCCCAAAGCCTAGAGCAGTGCTTGGCACATAGTAGGTGTTCAATAAAGATTCTTTACTTGGATGAATAAATGAAGGAATGAGAGAAAAATATTCATTTTTGGAAAAACTATTATATAAATGTGAAGGAGTGTTCTAAGTTATGCTATAAGGCTCCAAGTCTTTGCAATAGCTGAGGTACTTTGTCAAGTATTCTGAACATAATAAGAACATGCTAAATGTGATCCTGATTAAATAATTATTTGGCTTGAAAGCTAGTGAATTCCCAGAACAGGACACCTATCCATGTTAAAATCAGTGACTCAGCATGTATTCCAAAGTCTAATACTAATGCTATTTTTGATTGGCCACTTTAGACTGACATGCTGTTTTTTTTTTTTTTTTTTTTTTTTTTCGGTAGTATGGATAAATGAAATGGACAGACTATCTAGTAATATAACATGTTTAAGTATTCTCTTTCCCCATTCTACCCACTTGCAGAGCTATTTTAACTGTTCAGTAGGTAAATATTTCTTAAGTATTTTCCCAGATTGGTTATTCTTGGCATGAATTAAAATATTAATTTTCAGACAGGCTTCTCACACTGTCTGATTTAAAGTTCTTCCAAGTTTTTGTCTATCATGTATGCTGAATTAGTTCCTGATTAGTCTTTACCACTTTACCATTACAAAAAATATTTAGTACCCATCTTAACATGAATTTATTTTCCAGAACAGTCAGGAGGGAAACAGGAAAAACTGTGATTTAGCAGTTGGCTGCCAGAAAGTACAGGATTAAATGTACTTTCTGATATCACCTCTCACTCACCCACTTTATTTCATTGTAATTTAAAAGCTGTCTTGGTTGCCCAATAAAATAAAACAATATTGTGAAGCTAACTATTCACTTGTACTTGCCTGAAAAAATGATTTTAAATGACTTCATTTTCAGATGCCTTTTGTTTAATCTAAAGTCCACAGAGAAAGCTCTTCTTGATCTGGAAAATGTTTTTTAATAATGTGTGGGAAAGATAGTCTGTAGAGGAAAGTAAGGGGCCCAGGAGAAACACTGCAGATTTAAAGGGTGGGCAGAGAGGAGCCAGAGGAGGAGCCAAGGAGTGGCCAGAAAGATCTGTGTTTAATCAAACCTCCTGTTTTGGATTTCCTCAACTGCTGTATCCTGTAGATGGTATGGACTTGGAGCGTGTATTAGTCAGCCAAAGTGGTGCCAATGCAAAGTACCAGAAATCTGTTGGCTTTTTTACTTGGGGTAGAAGCTTACAGTTACTGGGCCATAAAGCATGTTACTTCCCTCACCAAAGTCCATTGCCAAGTGTTGGAGCAAGATGGTTGCCAATGTTTGCAAGGGTTCAGCCTTCCTCTTCCTCTTAAGGTTCCATGGTCCTAGCTTCCTCCAATATTAGCTGTAGGCTGGGATAAGTCTCGTCTCTCTCCTGGGGCTCATTTCTCTCTGGGCTCAGCTGCTCTGTTCTTTCCACAAGGCCAGCTGTAAACTATCAGACAAAACTATGGTCTTTCTTCCTGGGGTCTCTGCCATGTCTAATGGAGCCTTCTCTCTTTCCTCACGTATCTGCTTCTCTGTGTGCTTACTTCCCGGGGCTCCAGCTCAAAACTCCAACTTTCTCTTCTGCCATGTTGTTTTTCTCTGTGAGTCCCTGCCCACCAAGGGGGCAGGGACTCAACGTCCTACTGATGTGGCCCAATCAAAGCCTTAATCATTACTTAATTAAGTAAAAGTGAAACCTCTGAATCCAATATAATCTAACATGCTCAGAGGAAAAGACCAGTTTACAAACATCATCCAATATCTATTTTTAGAATTCATAAACAATACAGAGGGTAAGGGTGTTTATTTCATCTCTCAGTCTGAAACAAGTTAGGGTGTATAGAAAGAGAGTAGGGATAATAGGAAAGTTAGGAAGGTACAGAGACCACCTGGCCAAGGATGGAGCAAGAGGCTTCTGAGAGCAGGAGGTGAGGATGGGGGGGACCACTGGTTATTGGTCTGTTTAGGTGACATATGAACATGACACAAAGACAGACTGAGGGGGAAAAACTATCTCTTATAGTAAGGACAATAGCAGTTGTCATTTGTAATAATGATTGAGATGTATGGCTTCTGGGATGATTTGGAAGGAAATTTGTATTTCATGGATAATTGGCAAAATTGGCAAATCTTTTAAATCTTTTTAATCTCTACAGATTGGAGATGATATACATTTAAGGAGTGAGGAAATATCTACAACAGAAATGGAAATATTTTGCCCTCTCTGCTTTTATGATTTTAGGGACATTTTCTTAGCAATGAGCTAAGGCATAGTCCTGTTCTCCATGAGATTTTAGTTACAGTTTGTCCTTATTGTGGCTGTTGTTGTCACTATTTAGTTCTTAGCTCTATGGCTTCTCCTATTGGAAGGGAGGAAGAAAAGCAGTATGGGGGTGAAGAGAAAGGGAGAGAAGCTGGAGAGAGGCGGATGGAAAGGAAGAAAGTCAGAGACCCATTCCAAGGTAAATTTTTGTCAAAAGAGATAGTACTTTAAGGACTTGAGTTTGAATAAACTCCACTCTATTATTTTCCACACTGGCTTAAGTCAATGTTTTAGTTCATTCAAAGTTAAAGTCTTTTAAATTAAATTCAACCATAAAGATTTGCAATAAGGGTTCTCATCCTTTTTTTGTGTGCCTTGGAATAACCTGCAGTATAGATTTTTCCTTGCCTCACCTCCAGAGGTTCTGATTCCCGAGACTGGGTGGGTCCAGGAAAATGCCTTGCGTACGGGGAACCCCAACCGACTGTGCTATACTGAGCTGGGATGCATTGGAGAAACACTGGTTAAGCACTTACTGTGCTGACCCCTCCTGGGTTGGGTTAGGGTCCAGGAACCTCCTTTTATCTCTCTTCTATTCTGAAGAAGGAAAGGTGGCTCCAAGCCCCAGCATCTCTCTCTCCCCTCTGGAGGTGAGGTGGGACAAGCGGTTTCTGTAGCCCCCCACCCCCATCCTTTTCTTTTCTTCTTGTGACTCACATGTATTCTGAACTCCCAAATAGCAGGTTCCTTTCCAGCTATAAATGGGATGGAATGATATTGGTTAAATGTGATGTGACATTTTGACTCCCCCAGAGCCAAATTCATCAAAAGAAAATGGAGACAATGCCTCTGATGTCCTTGAAAGAAGTGATTTCCTCCCCTGTGATCTTTGTATGAAAATCATATGAAGTGGACAGCTCAGTATTTAACAGAAAAATCTTGTCCAATATGACTTATTTTAGCACAAAAATAGAAAAGAATAACCACAAAACAATGTAAGGGCTTCATATTATAGACGAAGATGTTAGTTTAAACCAATTCCTAGTATAGAGTGGGCACTCATTAAATATTTGTTGAATAAATGAATAATTCTTTTATTTTTAACAAACCCAAACTATATGACATAGATATAAGACATACATAGTTAATTTCTATTCTACCTCTTCAGCAAACTGTGACAGTTTTTCAATCTCATTTGAACTGCTATTTGGTCACATGATCAGCTACCATAATTGTCAAGAAATCTCAGCTGCCCAGCTGCATGTACAATTATTAGCTACTTGGAACCTGGCCCAAAACACATAGATTAGTCTGTAGTTAATTGTTAAGAATATATTGCTGAGGCTTTAGAGAACTTTGGTATTTTGCAGGGAGATAGAACAGTTTCTTGTTATAGTTTGCTTGTAGGTATTAATTGTGGATTTGCTAGTAATTGAAAGAAAAGTTGTTAGGTTTCCCAGAGATATTATGCATATGGGAACTAAAGATGTCAGAATAGTAATAAATAACTGAAGGAATCTAGTATATTGGATACACACTCCAGTGTTTTGATGATAATTGATGGAACCATTCAAGAACACATCCAAATCTGCGAATGAATGTAGAGTGCTGGATTTCAGGACAAGTCTTGGATTTCATGGTTGTTCAGGGAAAGTCAAGGAAGCTAATGATCTGAGAGGTCCTAGAAACGTAGGGATAGGCCTCACTGGGAAGCCCAATACTCTTTCATGACAGATGAAGAAACTGTAGCTTTACAAGGATTCTTTCCCTGCTCGTTCCCGCTCATGACCCTTTATCCATGTTTTTGCCTCCTTTTTCGAAGGATGCCTAGTGAACTGCTAAGCATTGCCTACTGTCTTCTTCCTTCCCTCAGTTATTGAACCAATACATGGTTCATTAGATAGGATTACTTTATCCACCCATATTCCATAGTCCCATTTATATATTATAAAGGAACTTAAAAAAAAAAAAAAAAAAGTAACAGAACCATATTACTAAGCTTCTGGTCTAGGTGTTTTTCACTAGGCCTAATCTACTTGTCCCCACCCACCCCACCCCCCCGCCCAATGGTTGGAATGCTAGAAAAAAGATTTTCCTGTTTCCCTGACTAATAGTCTAGAGCAGGGATTGGCAAACTTTTTCTGTAAAGGGCCAGATAGTAAATACTTTGGCTTTGTCACAATTATGTAAGGCTGTGTTGTAGTGCAAAAATAGGCACAGACAATATGCAAATGATAGGCATGACTGTGTTTCAATAAAATGCTGTTTATAAAAAGAGGCTGTGAGCTAGATTTGGCCCACATGCTGTAGTTTGTTAACCCCTAGCCTAGAGAAAAGCCATTTCCCTGCAGGGCTAAGATGAGGAACCATTTCTAGCATATCGGTAGTTAAGAAAGTTGGTATTATATCTTTTACAGCTTGGATATTAAATACTAGATAGCTGGGGCAGGAGGGGGCAGATGAGTTATATTCTTGATCTTTCGGGCTGAATGTTCTGTGGATAAAAGCAGGAGTGATTGTTAACCTAAAATTATGTGACACAAGAATTGCATGGTATTTCTTTCTTTTTTTTTTTCCCAAAGATTTATTTATTTATCCCTCTCCCCCCACCCACCCGTTGTTCTTGTGCTTGCTCTTTGCTCTGTGTGTTCTTCTCTGTCTGCTTGTCTTCTCTTTAGGCGGCACCTGGAACCGATCTTGGGAGCTTCTGGAGTGAAGAGAGGCTGCTCAATCTCTTGCGCCACCTCAGCTCCCTGGTCTGCTGTGTCTCTTATTGTCTCTCCTCTGTGTCTCTTTTTGTTCTGTCATCTTGCTGCACCAGCAAGCTTGCTGCACCCAGCTTGCAGCATGGGCCAGCCTGCCCTTCACCAAGAGGCCCCAGGAATTGAACCCTGGACCTCCTATATGGTAGACGGGAGCCCAAACGCTTGAGCCACATCCGTTTCCTGCATGCTTTTTCTAATAAAATATATTTGAAAATAGAGATACTGTGGATTTGGAGTTATATTTGCCTAATAGTTGGATAACTGACAGCTGGAATGACAGCTAGCCAGAACCGATAGCCAGAGGAATTTTTCTTCAGAGTTTTCCCCTGCTTTCCTTTGTCTTTTAGCTTCCCTTTGCCCATAGACATTTTTTTTTTTTTTTCTTTTTCTTTTCTTTTCTTAAAGCCTTTACTGTGAGATATGATTGGAACTTTACAGGTACATGTGGAAAAATAAGACATGATCACAATCAAGTGGCGACAACCAGAGAGCTTAAACGCCTTGTCAGCTAATGTAGAAGCTGAAAGACTGGGAGTGTGACATGCTATAGGGCTGAGAAAAATGGGAACTAATATTCCTCTCCTTCTTCCTCACCCTCTCCTTCAACAGAATCTACACCAACCTCCTCATAATCCTTCTCAAGGGCAGCCATGTCCTCACGGGCCTCAGAAAACTCTCCTTTCTCCATGCCCTCACCTATGTACCAGTGAACAAAGGCACGCCTGGCATACATCAGGTCAAACTTGTGGTCCAGACGAGCCCAGGCCTTAGCAATGGCTGTGGTGCTGCTCAGCACGCACACAGTTTGCTGGACCTTGGCCAGGTCTCCACCAGCACCACGGTGGGAGGCTGGTAATTAATGCCGACCTTGAAGCCAGTGGGACACCAATCCACAAACTGGATGCTACGCTTGGTCTTAATGGTGGCAATGGCAGCATTGACGTCTTTGGGAACCACGTCACCATGGTACAACAGGCAGCAGGCCATGTATTTACCATGGCAAGGGTTGTATTTCACCATCTGGTTGGCTGGCTCAAAGCAAGCATTGGTAATCTCTGCTACAGAAAGCTGTTCGTGGTAGGCTTTCTCTGCAGAGATGACGGGGGTATACGTGGCCAGAGGAAAGTAGATGTGGGGATAGGGCACCAAGTTGGTCTGGAATTCTGTCAGATCTACATTCAGGGCACCATCAAACCTGAGGGAAGCAGTGATGGAGGACACAATCTGGCTAATAAGGTGGTTAAGCTTGGTGTAGGTTGGGCGCTCAATATTGAGATTTCTATGACAGATGTCATAGATGGCCTCATTGTCTACCATGAAGACACAATCTGAGTGCTCCGGGGTGGTGTGGGTGATGAGGATGGACTTGTAGGGCTCGACTACAGCTGTGAAGACCTGGGGGGCTGGGTAAATGGAGAACTCCGGCTTGGACTTCTTGCCATAATCGACAGAAAGCCGTTTCATCAGCAGGGAGGTGAACCCAGAACCAGTTCTCCCACCAAAGCTGTGGAAAACCAAGAAGCCCTGAAGACCTGTGCACTGGTCGGCCAACTTGCGAATTCTATCCAGAACCAGGTTGATGATTTCCTTGCCAATGGTGTAATGCCCGCGGACATAGTTATTGGCAGCATCTTCCTTGCCTGTGATGAGCTGCTCAGGGTGGAAGAGCTGGCGGTAGGTGCCAGTGCGAACTTCGTCAATGACCGTGGGTTCCAGGTCTACAAACACTGCCCTAGGCACATGCTTGCCAGTGTCGGTCTCACTGAAGAAGGTGTTGAAGGTGTCCATGGTCTTGTCACTTGGCATCTGGCCATTGGGC
The DNA here is from genome assembly GCA_026826555.1 of Tolypeutes matacus. Classification (NCBI taxonomy): domain Eukaryota; kingdom Metazoa; phylum Chordata; class Mammalia; order Cingulata; family Chlamyphoridae; genus Tolypeutes; species Tolypeutes matacus. The sequence goes on from JAKSZT010053928.1 coordinate 7,777,316, forward strand.
TGGATGCCGTGATCTGGGCAGTAGAGCTCCCAGCAGGCATTGCCAATCTGGACACGAGCCTGGCCGACATGGATGGAGATGCACTCACGCATGGTGGCTACGGGATGGAAGGTGAAGACGACAGGAGCAGACACTGGGTCCCAGTTACCGTCCCTGACAAGCTAAGAGTCGAAGTAAGTAACGCACACCCCATAGACATTCTTTGTCTAGATTGTGACAAATTTATGCATTCTTTTTGGGGATAAAAGGTGGCTCAGACTGGTCTCCAAATGGAAAGATAACCACCATTTCCCCCGTTGCCTTGTTAATTGCCACCAAGAGATAAGGGATTTCTCTTGCATATCCCTCTCAAGGCTATTCCACACTTCTTCAAAACCACCAATAATTTCATATTTGATAAACCATTAGTTGACTGAAAGCTTCAAGTTTCTTCACAGTCCGTCTCCCTCTCAGCCTTTGGTGATCTATTCTGGAGTCCCCACAACTTTCTTGATAGAGTCACCATCAGGCCGTCACTGCAGGTCCAGTGGTGGGAGGTGTCCACATGGCACTGTAGAGTAGTGGTGACAGAGTGCGTCACTAAATTGTGGGGTCTTGGGCAAGTCGCCTAACCATTCTGCACCTCAGTTTCCTGTAAGAGGGATACTAGTGAAATTTAATGGAGCAATGGGGTAAAGCACAGGGCCTGGCATGTAAGAAGTTCTTAATATGTGTCACTTATTTTTCTTGGATAAAAATTAGGTGAAAGTATTAGCATATTTTATCTTGAACTATGTTTTGATTATTCTGGCCTCAGGCTGATTGTCATTTAACTATCAGGGTTCCATAAAGGATACTGAATTTCAGGCTGCTTGGCTCCTGGAGAGAGCATGGTTTAGCAATCTGACTTGCCTGGTTTGCATCTTGCTCTTCCCTACTAGCTCTCTGGCCATGATTGGGTTACATAACCTTTCTGAGCTTCCCATTTATAATTTTAACCTAGTTGACATGGCTGTTATGAAGACTCTGTGGGATCCTGGTGGTGAAATTGTCCTTATTAAATATTTATATTTCAGTAGTGGGCTTAAACATTTTCAGGTAATATCTTTAAATATCTGTAAAATCCTTGCAAGTCCCAATACCTTACATGGTAGGAGAATTAGGGAATCTTTTTTGCAGAAAGAACATCTTTCTAAGCAGACAGGTTGGTCCTGGAGAGTATGACATCACTGGGAAGCCCTGCAGTTTGGTGCAGAGAGACCAGAATTTAGAATAAAATGACCTGGATTCTTGTCTTGACTCTGTTACTGACATACTGTGTGACCCCGGGCAAGTCACTGGAAATCCGTTTTGTCATCTGTAAGAAGGATGGATTGGCACAGGCATTTTCTAAGTCTCCTTACAGTTATAAAATATAACCTTTACATGCACAGGGCAGTGATTAGTTATGTTCATTCCTCTAGACTGACCTGGCAAGTGGCAATCACCCAACCAATGCTGTCAAAGGAATGTTAATTGGTAGAAATATTATTTTCTTTGTTTTTGACATTGTAAGACAACGTTCAAGAAGGCTTTTGCTTCTTTTGCTCTTTTGCTGTTTAGTTTTTGTTCTCTTCCTTTTTTTTTTTTTTTTTTTTTTTTAATGATATGTGGCCCAATAAAACCACAAGATTCTATGAATGAAGACGACTTTTTGTGTGACTCAAAACACTAGCATTCTTTGCTGTCATTGACCAAGTGTCTTGTTTGGAGAGCAGTAAACACCCAGAGGGTCACATAAGTGAGATGCACTACTAAACTAGATAAACAAGTACAGGACTCCCTGCACTTCCCATTTTATTCACAGATTGAGTTACTGGTACATGGATGTTATGTATAAGTGTGTAAAATTCTTCTCTACTTTTAGCATAAATTGAGCTTACTGAAAACCTGATTTGACTGGATGCTTTCCTGAAACAGTTAAACCCTTTTTTACACAGACACAGTCTGAACTGATGACTGGTTTAGTTATTCAACAAATGAATCGGATCAATAACAAGTTAGTGACTTTATTAAGAGGTTCTCAATGGATCAAATGATTCAAACCATTGGGTGTGATTAGATATTGGTGTTGTGAGTGGGTCATGAATACAAGTAAATATCAACATCTCTTTAATATTTCCACTTCACCCAAATTTTACTTCCAATGAAAGCTAATGTAACTTGATAATAGCCTCATAAGAAAGGGGCACTGTGTACAGTTAAAAAAGTGAATTCCCAAACATTTACTTTAGGAAGAGTCTCTGAACTTTGAAATACATGTAAAATGGGATAGATAATATACTGTTCCTTTCTGTTGGAAGTTATATTAATGGTCACGAGGGAACTGGTAATAAATACTTTATGACAGCCGACAAATCAACATTAGCAGTGTGAAAAGCCAACAGACACAGCCCTGAGCCAACCACCTTCCAATGACTACTTTAATGATTAACAACTATCTTAAGTCCAGTTACTACACTGATTTTTGACTTTTGATCCTCACCCACATACTTTATTAACATAGAAAAATATTGAATTCCTCACATCTTCAGTCTGTACCTTAATCCTAATTCTTTCTTTAGCCTCTGATTGTTTCCATCCTAAAAATACAGCCAACTCTGCAACTCCCTTGAATTACCATTCTACCTCTTTCCTTCCTTTCACCACCATGTTTTCTGAGAAGTAGGCTGCTGCCACAACTAAATTGACTGTCCTAGTCACACAGTTTCAGAGGTAGATCTCAACACTTTCTTCTGGGATCATCTTCAATTTATCCTTCTTCTCCCCCTTCCTTCCCTAGCCCCTGCCACGCAATATGTAAATGGTATTTTTGCAGGATCTATTGGCTTCATACCCTTTCTATTCTTCCTTCTGTTACTCTAATTTAGATCTTCGTTACTGTTTGCTGAACTACCACCCGAGTCTTCCAACATATCTCCTTGCTTCTTTTACTTTTATTTATTTTTTAAAATTTTATTGAAGTATATCATTCATACATGAACATACATAAACAATAAATGTATAGTGAAAGTTGTGAACCTACAAAACAAACATGCATACCATCATACAGGGCTTCCATACATCACCCCACCACCAATACCTTGTTGTGAAACATTTGTTAGAAATTATGAAAGAATGTCATCAAAATATTACTACAGTACTAACTATAGTCCATATCTTACATTTGCTGTATGTTTCCCCCAACCCACCCTATTATTTATTTATTTATTTACGTTTATCCATGTCCAGAGATTGGTTGTGAGGTGTGACATAATTAATTTATTCTTAATAATAATTCAAGTACCTGAAATTCCATGCTTTAATGGGTGAATTGTATGCTATATGAATTCTATTTGATAAAGCTCCTATAAAATAAAATAGTTCAAGTGCTAATATTTATAAATTGCTTACTTAAAAATAATTTTAAGCAGAAATTAGTACAATATGGCAGATATAGCATGAACACACTTGTCTGCCCTATTTCTTGAGACATTTTATTTAAATGGCACTCAAGAAAAACTAAAGAGAATAAGCTCAAAATAGTGAAGAGAATGGAACAGAGAATCATTAAGGGAAGAGATTTTGACATATTTCTGGAAAATGGATGGGAGAAGACCCTGCATCCAGTAATAAAGGACTAGGTAATTCAAATCCACCCCCCTCCCCTTAGGGCCAAATAGTAAATCAGGACAAAATATAAAATAGAGCTGATGAAGGCAGTAGAGTGCTAACAGGAGAGTGAAGAAAAACTGAACCAAGATCTAAAAGAGAGTAATGCAGAAAGAATATGTCAGCCTTTGGAGGACAGCCTTTCTCATGGGAAGCATTAGCCAAGTCCAGAAAAGGCAACCAAGAAGCTGTAAGACTGAGCAGTGTGGGTCTAAAGGGACAAGTTGGGGTCTTAACCACCACCCCAAACACACACACACTTTGATTGGATTCACAAAGAGCTCCACTTTAAGATTTAGGGTGGTCCAGATATAGACTGTTCTTACAGAGGTTACAGTTCAGTTTCACATCATCCCAGCCTCAAAAATGGAATTAATGTGATCCTGATTTAGTCATGGCCCCAGCAAATATTACTGGTTTATGGGGGAAAAGAATATTAACACGAGCCTCAAGTTTTCTTTACAAGCAATTTTGCAAATATAATTTCCAGCTTGCAATAAAGAATAACCAAGGGATGAGTGAGAATCACCCATAATAAAACTGCTGAAAACCCAAGAAAGAGAAAAACCTTAAAAGCAGCCAGGGAAAAAGATAGATTACCTTTGAAGGAGCAACAATTTGACTTAGTGCTGACTTTTCAACAGAAACAGTAAAGAAATGCTATCTTTAAAGTGTTAAAAGAAAATAAGCACCAATGTAGAATTCTACACCCAGCAAAATATCGTTCAAGAATGAAGATGAAATAATGACATTTTCAGTTAAAAAAAATCTTATAGCAGCAGGCCCACAGGAAAGGAAACACTAAAGTGTTCTTTTGGCAGAGGAAATGGACGTCAGAATAGAAGATCAGAGATGTGGAAAGGAATGAAGAACAATGAAAAAAATAATAATCATAATGTCTTGTAGATTTTAAATATAAATGAAGTTATACCACAGTAGTGGCAATATAAATAAGGAGAGAAATATATTAACATAATATAACATATAGATGGTGTTTAAGGTCCTTAAATTGTCCATGAAGAGGGTAAAAGTACCGAATAATACTAGATATTGATAAGTCAAGGATACTTATTTTATTTTTTAAAAAACAATTTATTAAAGTATATCATTCATACATGAACATATATAAACTATAAGTGTTCAGTAAACATCGTGATCTTACAAAACAAACATGCATAACATCATACAGGGCTCCCACACATCACCCTCCCACAAACATCGTGCATTGTTGTGAAACATTTGTTAGCAAATCATGAAAGAGCATCATCAAAATATTACTACTAACTATACATTTTTAAATGATTTATTTATTTATTTACTTTTATCCATTTTTACGCCCCCCCCCCGTTTTTGCTGTTTCTGTGTCCATTCGCTGGGCAACTCTCTGTGTCCATTTCCTGCCCTTTCTTCTCATCCTTCTCCTCCTCTCTTGACTGGGATTCGATCCTCAGAATCTCCAATGTGGGAGAGAGGCGTCCTACTACCGCCTGCACCACCTTAGTTCCTGGTTTTTTGGTGCATCTTGTCTTGGCTCTCCCTTGTGTCACTCTCCTGTTACATCATCATCTTGCTGCGTGGATTGCAGGGCCTGGTGGCACACCCGCAGACGGGGCCTGATGGCTCACCCTCTCATGGGGCCTGGCTGTGCACCCATGCCTGGGGCCTGGCAGCTCACCCGTGGACGGGGCCTGATGGCTGACCCGTGAACGGAGCCTAGTAGCCCATGTGCCTTCTATATTTTCCTTTTTAATTTTTACTGGGAGATCCTGGGGATCAAACCCACGTCCCTCCATATGGGAGATGGACACCCAACCATACCAGCCACATCTGTCCCCCTGCTATATCTCTTAAGGTTGACCAAAGATACCCAAAGTTACAATATTTTCCCATACAGGATGGTCATATAATAAATCAGGCTTAGTTTATCACCAGCATTCTAAAAACCAGACCTAGGGAGAAAAACTAGGTCTGGGGACACATGCATGGTTTCTAATATAGCAAATGAAGGATACTTATTTTAATATCTTGGCTAACCAAGAAAAGATTGATAAACACGTTTGTATGGCCCTAATTACATGGCTTTAAAATATATAAAGAAAAAACAGACAAAACTAAAAAGACAAATAGACAAATTCACAATCAGAGTGGGAAATTTTATTTAACTAATTCTATTTAACTAATAGAAAAAGCAGTAAAAAATTAGTAAGCATGGAGATGACAGTTAACAAATTTTATCTGCTGGACATATGTAGAAGACTGCAGAATACACATAATTTTTAAGTATGTATAAATATATAAATATTTACTAAAATTTATCCTATTCTAGACCACAGAGGCACAACCAATTTCAAAGGCTGGAAATCATACTGAATTTACTCTCTGACGAGAATATAATTAGACTAGAACTCAAAAACAGAAAGATAAGAGAAAACCTCTATATCTTTAGAAATTAATAACCTTGTAAAAATCCCATGGGGCAGAAAGGAATCATAATGTATATTTGAAACCATTTAGAATGGAAGGATAATAAAAATACTTGTAGGTTGCAGCTAATGCCATAATTGGGGGAAAATATATAACCTTATAAAGGAAGGCTTAAAATCACAAGAAGGTAGAAAAGTAATCACACATTATATCAAAGAAAGGATATAATAAAGATAAGAGCAAAATTTGATAGAATGAGAAACAAATAGATAATAAAAAGGATTAACAAAACCAAAAGTTTTTTTAAAGACTAAAAAAGTTGACAAACCTGGCAAGACTTCAGAAAAAAAGAAAGTATAAATAACTACCATCAGAAGTGAAAAAGAAGACCTTAATATAGATTCTATAACATTAAAAATATCTTAAATATTTTGAACAATTCCAACCAAATTTTAAAATGTAAAGGAAATGTATAAATTCCTAGAAAAAGAAAATCTACCAAACTGATATAGGAAGAAAAAGGAACATGATGAGTCATAAATTATTAAAGAAATTTAATCTATAATTAAAACTTTTCCTCATAAAAAACTGCTGGCACAAATATTTCCCCTAGTGAATAAAAAAATATTAGTTAAGAAATAATGTCATTCTCATACAAACTCTTCCATTCTGTTATGAGAATAAAAAATTAAAATTCATAAATCAAATCCAGAAATATGCAAAAGGATAATACAACGTGATAAAGCTAGATGTATTGCAAATATGCATGGTTAGTTTAACATTAGGAAATCAATGTAACACACTACACTAACAAAATAAAAGAGAACAATCATGGGATTATCTGAATATTTGCAGAACAAGCATTTGATAAATTTCAACATCCATCTATAAGGAAAAAAAGAACCTCTTAGCAAACTAGGAAGAGAAGGAAATAGCAAATATCATAATTAATGATAGAATACTGAAAATTTTCCCTTTGAGATTGGGAAAAAGACAAGGATGCCTGCTATTTAGCCTTCTGATGAACTTTGTTCTGGAAGTCTTAGCTGGTTCGGGGTGGCAGATTGATTACAAAAGTAGCCCCAATTCTCTACCTTTCTTGTATCCATGCCCTTTGTCATATGACTGATTTTGCAGTCCTACCATTAAGAGATGGATTCTATTTACCCATCTCTTGAATCTGAGCTGGCCTTTTGATTTGCTTTGGTCAACAGAATGTGGAAATGACAGTGTGTCGGTTCTGAGCCTCAAGTGGCCCCTCTCTTTTCTCTTTCACTCTTTTTCTGAGTCTATGTCACTGCCATTGGGTATGGCTGAAAGTTGAAAGCTAAGAGACCATATAGAACAGACCATATAAATTAGCCCAACTGTCTCAGCTGAGGCCCATAATATGCAAGGAGCTCAGCCAAGATCAGCAAAACTGCATCACTAAATGCAGATGCATGAGTGGGCTCTGGCAAAACTAGCTCAAATGAGCAGAAATACTCAGTCAAACCATAGATTTGAGAGAAATAATATGTGGTTGTTTTGGGGTGGTTTGTAATATAACAATAGTCACTGATACAGGCAGTAAGTCATAGGGGAAATCTATAAAATTTGGAAAGGAAGAAATAAATCCATAGTTATATGCAGTTGATATCATTGTGTATGTTAGAAAACCCAAAAGTATCTACAGATACGCTATTGGAATTAATGAGTAAATTTAACAAAGTTGTTGGATACCAAAATGTAAAAAATCAATTACATTTCCATAAAATTGCAACAAATAGTTAGAAAATAAAATGTGAAAAAATAACATTTAGGGAAGCAGATGTGGCTCAAGCATATGGGTGCCTGCCTGCCACATGGAAGGTCCTGAGTTTGGTTCCTGGTGCCTCCTAGAGAAGACGAATAAGACAGCAAGCTGGTGCGATGGGCTATCACAGTAAGCTGAGACAACAGGATGGTACAACAAGGAGACACAAAAGAAGAAACACAATGAAAGATACAACAAGGAAGGGAGTAGAAGTGGCTCAAGCTATTGAGTTGCCTCTCTCCCACACTGGAGGTCCAGGGTTTGGTGTCCGGTAACTCCTAAAGAGAAGATGAGTAGACACAGAGAGCACAGAACGAATGGATGCAGAGAGCAACAGCGAGTACAAACAACGGGGGGGGGGGGGGGGTTAAAAAAATAAAAAAAAAAAAAAAAATATAGTTTACAAAAAAATATTTGGGCAGGTGGGAATAAGACAAAAAAATAATTTGCC